>JAJKFI010000021.1:3596512-3643726 GCA_029204185.1 Lerista edwardsae
AGAGAGAGAGAGAGAGAGAGAGAGAGAGAGAGAGAGAGAGAGAGAGAGAGAGAGAGAATTACAGCAGTTCCCATACTGGTGGGTGTGACCAGTGATGTCATCCGGGCGCTTCAGGATCTGGAATGCCTGGATGATTGGCAGCCCTCCGCCCCTATGGCGAAGGCTAGCCACGCCTCCCTGCACCTGGAATCGCTCCATTTCAGAGCGATTCGGATGCACGGGAGGGCAGGCGGGCCCAGAAACAGTGCGCCCACCCCCGGGAGAGGCGGCGCGGCCCGGGCCCATCCGCAGAACTAGCAGAACGGCGTACCGGCCTGTTCTGCCAGGATGACACCGCTGGGTGTGACCCACCAGGAGAACCAGGTTAACCAGAACCTTAAGGGGAGTGGGCCTGTGTTGTGGGCAATGGTGTCACAGTGATGGTGGGAGTGGGCAATGGTGTCACAGTGATGGTGCTGCCACCACAACCAAAGGGCTTCAGACTTACTTGGGGGCAGCTCCGGTCGTGGACCTACCATTGTGTGTTGGGGGCACTAAAAAAAGCCCCCAGCATGGCGCTCCTATGGTGGGAGGAGAGCAGCAATGAGGCAGCTCGCCTCTTGGGGAGGCAAGCGTTTTTTGGCCCTCCTGCCCACTCCTGCCATCATATGGCTCCAAAATGGTGCCTGGCGCAGCATGGGGGCGTAGCAGAGTGGCACGTGGGGTGGAGAAACAGCAGAGGGGATGGACCTCCTCCTCCTCTGTCCCTGGACGGCCCATGGACTGGGTCCGTAACTGGGCAGCTCCAGTCTCTTGGGGCGTGCAAGGAGCCTGCGGATGCCTGCGGATGTCTAAAAACAACTATCGTGACCCACTTCTGGTTTTGCAATTGCAATCCAGAAGTGGGTCGCGATAGCTGTGGAGGTGTCTGTGGGCTCCCTGCAGCACCCCAAGAGGCTGGTGATGCACCTCTCAAGTATGCCCTCCCTTTTTTCCCTGGCAGCAGTGCAATCCTGGCTCTTGCATCACTGCCTTCACCTCCCCACCACAAAGACATACGTGGTTCTCAACTTCCTTGCAGAACTTTGGGAACCACTGGTATACAATATATATTGTGATACATGCACTCACGTCAAAAAAATGAATGAATAAAGTGAATTATACATTATATAATGTATAAAACTGTGTATATATTTTATATACTATATTTTATTTTATATAATATCCACCAATTATAGTTGGGGTTCTCTACATTAAAAGACACTGTAAACACAGCAGAATAATATCATAGATCCAGAAGAAGAATTAATCCGTTGAGACAAACATGACTTGAGGAACGTGTCCTGCCAGTCAGATGTTAACAAAATTCCATGTAGGACAGGGTGTGTCCATTTAACTGCAACTGAATTTTCCCCCCAGATGTTACACATTTTGCTCCAGATGCAAGGAACCCTGGGGGAGAGAATCCTGTGGGAAGCTGGTCACAAACAGATCTCTCGAATGAAGCCTAATTTTCAGAGCAGACCCTGCCAAAGTTGGATTGTTGCCTGTGGCAGCCCGTTTCTGTTTTAACTCTGGGTCTTCTGCAGATGCATTAACTTCCACACAACCTCCCCATTGCTGCTACTGCTGCCCCCTCCATACCTCCCCTCCCCCTCCCCACAGCTTCTGCAAAGTGATCAGCATGGGGTGATTTTAGCAAAGATCCTTCTCGCCCTGGCTTGTTTTGAAGAAGCACCAACAGGGGCAAGAATGGCTCTCCTTCCAATCGCATAGCCGGAGGAGGGGTGGTGAGGTAAGTACTGCAGGTGCCACAACACGCTGTGTAAGCTGCCCCTCCCTTTCATCATCGTAGCCATTCTGGGCAGGGATGGTAAAGCACAGGCACTGAAGCACCTGCATGTTGCTATTGCTGCCTGGAAGGGCTCCACCGGTGAAAGGGAGGGGCTGCTCACATGGCGCATTGTGGTGCCTGCAGTACTTACCACACATACCTGGCTACACTGCTGTTTCCTTCCAAGACAGTGATCAGGAGCAGGACTGCAGTGACAGCTACAGTCTCCTCCAGCTCTAACCCCTCCATTTCCAGAAGTGGCACAGGGGAAGAAGGTCAGCTGCTCTACCCCACATCTTCTCACTCTCCAAGGGCAGAGAGCAAAACAAAGATGGTCGAGGGATGTGGCCAGTGGTGTCATTCAAATGATTTAGGAACAGGAACTCACTTTTGATTGGCACTTGTCGGGAACCCGGAACCACCCACGGAGCCCGTTAGGATCCGGAACGCCCATTCTGGTCCGTTCCCCCTGAATGACATCACTGGATGTGGCTGGGCAGGCAGGTGGCTGGTGGACACAAGGTGAGAGATTCCCCCCGCCACTTTGCTGCCACTCCCAACCCACCACTTCAAGCAATCACTTTGTTGAGCATCGTGGTAGGGGTGCCTCTGTGTAAAACATTCATCGTATGAGAAACTTCCAGTGTACTATGCCTGCACAGCTGAATCACAGAGAAGATGCGTGTCTTCCTCCTTTGCACAAAGCCTAGTGGTGTGAACAGTGAATATGTGACATTTTTGCCTGAACTCTTGTTGAGCCCTTTAAAATCCACTGCTGGTTTACAGTCAATTAATATTCTACAGCCCCTTCACAAAACAACATGACCTCTGCCAGAAGCTCCTGAACAAAAATACAGAATAGTAGAAAACAACGAAGTCCACATGTTTTCCCTCTGCATATCACTTCAAAAGAGACATACTCTTTTGCAAGAAATTCTGGCTCAAATGCCAATGACACACTGTGGTACGGCTGCCTAATGTAAACCACAACGGTAGCTGAGAAGTGGGGTGATATTTGAACTTTCTATGGCTTTTAGGGCACAATCCTAACCAACCTTCCAGCACTGGGGTAAGGGCAATGGAGCTCGGAGGTAAAGGAACAAACATTCCCTTACCTTGAGGAGGACTGTCCCCCAACTGCGGGATGCAGCACCTGCCCCATTGGCACAGCCATGTCAGTGCTGGAAAGTTGGTTAGGATTGTGCACTTAGGGCACAATCCTAAACAGCGCTGGATTGGCAAGGCCGGCCAGCTTGTGCCAAATCCTAGCACTGCTCAGGGAGGCTGGAGAGCCTCCACACAGCGAGTGCACGTTTGCGGCCTTACCGTAGGGGAGGCTCCAGCCTCCCCTATGCGCTCCTCGGATCTGCGCTTGCTAAATATCAGGCACAGATCCGAGGAGGCCGGGCGGCCTGAATCGGTCTTACGGCTGATTCCCAAACCTGCCCTCGTCCCACCCACAACCTCCTTCCCCTCCACCAATGCTGTGTCTATCTGGACACGGAGCCACCCTCCCGCCAGCCGGTTTGGCCGACGCAAGGGAGGCTTGGCATGGGTGCAATGGGACTGGCGCTGCAGGCAGTGCCAGGCCCGTTGCTCAAGCGCCGATGCCGGAGTGCCAATTGGCGCCCCTGCGTCGGAGCTACGTCCATCGCGTCGACGCTATTACATCACGTCGATGTGACGGGCAGCATAGGATTGTGCTGCCCATTGCATAAGAAGAGCCCCACTGGATCAGGCCAAGGGCCCATCTAGTCCAGCTTCCTGTATCTCACAGTGGCCCACTAGACGCCTCAGGGAGCACACAAGACAACAAGATATGTGCATCTCATTGCCACTCCCATGCATCTGCATTTCTGGGCAAACCAGAAGAATAGAAGTACATAGCAAAGTTTCTCTTACTGAAGCAGTATGAATAGATGGGGTGTGTATCCTGCAGATAGGTTATGCTGGCATACACTGGATGTCCCTGCATAAGCAGGGAGCTGGCAAACCAATTCAACAAAGTGCCAATTTATGTGTGCTGCGGAAGTATTGGAACTCCCAACCTTACTTTTTCAAAAGTTTTCAAAAGTAGCCACAGGCAGAAGTTTTCCCTCTGTGCCTTGGTCCAAACCCATAGTGTCTCCCACTCAAACTGAGGTAAGGACAGTAGGGGGTGGTAAGTTTTGCAAGGCACCTTACCTTGCCAAGTAAACCACACCTCTCCCTCACCATCGTAGCCAGTACTTTAAATGGCAAGGTGAGGCACCTTGTCAAATTTAGCACCCCGTTCCACCCCCACCCCCACCCCCCAAGGCACACTACTGGGTTAGAAAAATGTATAGTGCTTGAGGTTTCTCATCCACAGTTTGTATAATCAGGACTGAGCAAAGAATTACACACATACCTGACAACAACATCAAATTGATCTCCCATGTTCCAAAGCACTCAAGTGAAAATGTCACATACATTGAATGTGTGAGAAGAGCAGTATTTATTTTTCATATCTTTCTACCTCCTTTCCTCCAAGGAGCTCAGGGTGGTGTACACAGACACTCCCCCCCCTTTTGTCCTTACAACAGCCCTGTGAGGCAAGTGAGGCTGAGAGATAGTGACTGGTCCAAGGTCACCCAGGAAGCTTTATGGCTGAGCAGGAATCCCAGACTACGACACTGGCTCTAAACAAAATACATCAGACTCCCTATGACAGCACAACTATTTATTGCTTGAAATACTACCGGAAAAGTCCAAGGCAGAACTTAGATTGATGCAAAGCAGGTGGGGAATGAGAAACACGTATCTGTAGACTGTCCCTAGTGTCTATAATTTGAGAACTGTTGAGGACCCTGAGAAGATCATCCCAGGCTAGCTCCTTGCACTAGCTTATGCAAAACTAACCTGGAGTTAGGCCAGCAAACTTTGGAGGATGGCGCACAGCTGTGTGCTGGCCACACTGACTCTGAGGGTGGTCCAAACACACTTTAGAGTGTCCCTTGTACTGGTCAAACTGTGCTGGCCTAACTGTGCTGGCCTAACTCCAGATTAGGAATGCGCTCTTAAATTGTTCCCTCGGTTCATATGACCTTCTCATCCTGAGGCTTTCTGGACTTGCTTCTTAAAGAGGCAGTACATAACATCATTAAAGAGGAGTACACAACTCTCCTTTCTCTTTCAGCTATTCTGGGACTCTCTGTCCTTAGTTTCAGTCCTCACCCCAGCAGATAACATGACCCAAGTTATATTCCAGATCTCTGGAACAAAAGGTTTCTTTCCGCAGCCAATGCTTTTTGTCACTTGTCCCCCAGTTGTGTTTGCTGTGACGGGATGAGTGCTAAAAATGCTGAAGAATTCCTTTTAATTTTTTCTGTTGCTGGAATGTCAAACATCTTCCAGGATTTAACAGAGGATGATATACAATCTCAGTGTCTAATGATAGTGCTCTGAACAAGGGCAGAAATACATATTTCCAAAGAAATTAATATGTTGAAAGTTGTGTAAGCAACAAGCATAAAATGATAGAGACCTTGGTAATGTCTCCCCCACCACGTGATCAGAGCTGTACCATCCCAATGAAGTAAATGATGGTGAGAGAATGTGCCACATCATGTATACACCATATGCAAAAAGGGCAGGCCATGTTTCCACTGCTTTCAATCAGATGTTTGTTATCGTCTGTCAATAATAGTGGCAGAATCAGAACTTCATCTGTTATTTCCTAAAGGCAACTACATTTTCTAAACATACTGATCTGTAGCTTTGTTAATGGAAAGATTCTCAATTTTCTAAAACTATTAAGACATAGGGATTATTTTGTTGCTATTGCTGGCATCTTGAATAATTTTATGTTGAGGAGTCTCTAAATGGAATCAGCAGAGTATGCCCTTTTGTGGACTAGAGCGCTTGCATCAAATGAATTAGGTTTTCCTTGCCCATAAAAACCTTCTGCCTTGTTTGTGATGTAGTGAAATTGCTTTGTGTCAGTTTTCATCAAATTCGTGAGGTTGCTAACTGTACCTGAGACTTTTCCATCATCATGTATTGCAGACCTACAGGTTGCACCATTTGTGGCTGTGTTCAAAATTTGTATATGGTGGTGACTAGATTTACATCACAGGCCACACACTGGCAAGAAGCTGAAATCTGTAGCAATTTCAACTAGACAGGCGGATCAAGGGGATTGTGTGCAGCAGTGGTGCAGCTAGTGCATTTGACAACTGAGGTGGATAATTGTTTAACACACATCCCTCCACTATATGAAAACATTACATATGGAAACATTTCTTCAATTGCTTTTTGCTTTTTCACGTGTTCCTTTGTTGAGCTTCACCGTATCGGTTTAGTTTCATGTTGGTACAGGAGCCTAACCCCACTTCAAATGGGGTTATTATTAAAGCAAGAAGAAGAGAGGCTGTCCGTGTCACTTGCCTGTTGGGCCTTCCTTTAATGAACTCCTTCAGTGAAAGAAGGACCAATAGGCAACTAACACAGCCAGCGCTGTATATTTTATAGTGTACAAACAGAATAGATTCTAGCAGCCAGCAAGAAGGAAGAAGGGCTGCGTGCATTAGCACCCCCTTATGGCTGGTACTCAGTGCAGACCACCTTGCCACCCCCATTGCTACGCTACGTGGAGCAAACACCCAAGTGGCTTTTTGCCTCCATTGCTTTTTTTTTTTTTAAATACAACTGTAGTAGAGAGCAATTTTTTTAAATATATTTTTTATTATAGATATGGGTATAGGAAAAAAGGGAAAGAAAGGGATACATAGGTATACACAAAAGGTACACATTGATTGACCCCTGCTAACTGGACAAGAGGCACTTTTTCCAGTGGTGTTCCTCTTATATTTAGCAGGGGGAGAGTAACTGTCCCTCTTCACCCCTGCGCAGTCTTTCTAGTGGCTGTTGGTGGCGGTCTGCCTTTTTTTAGATTGTGAGCCCTTTTGGGACAGGGAGCCATTTAACTTTATTATTACTATTTGCCTGTAAACCGCTTTGTGAACTTCGTGTTGAAAAGCGGTATATAAGTACCTGTTGATTGATTGATTGATTGATTGATTGATTGATTGATTGATTGATTGATTGACTGATTGATTGATTGTGGCAATGACATTATCCTCTTATTCGTTACTGTTTTTATACAATCTATATATATAAAGAAGAACGTGTGTGTGTGTGTGTATGTTCTGCATAGGCTCTGCAACGCCTGGACCGATCGACATGAAACTTGGCACGCACGTGCCTTGCTGCCTGGTGACAAACACTGCGGGGGTCAGGCACCCCCAGCGCCCCCGGGGGTGGGGGTACGTGGGGGGCCCCACGTGAAGACAGCCGAAAATGGCCAAAATCGGCGTCCAGTCCGTACTTTCTGGGGTCGCCAAGACGAGCGGTGACGCTCCTGATGCCGTCGGAGTCCGGGTTCAGCCCCCCTTCAGCATGGGGGGTGAGAAGGGGTGCGAAACAAAACGTCCGCCATGCCCTGCTGGAACGCCTTGAGCGACGCGCACCAAACCCGGCGCACACGTGCCTTGCGGCCTGGCGACAAACACTGCGAGGGTCATGCCCCCCAGCGCCCCCGGGGGTGGGGGTGTGCAGGGGGCCCCACATGAAGATGGCCGAAAACAGCCGAAATAGGCGTCGAGTCCGTACTTTCCGGGGTCGCCGAGATGAGTGGCGACGCTCCCGATGCCGTCGGAGTCCGGGTTCGCCCCCCCTTGGTGTGGGGGGCAAAAAGGGGTGCAAGGGGTGCAAGGGGTGCCCTGCTAGAACGCCTGGAGCGACGCGCACCAAACTCGGCACGCGCATGCCTTGCGGCCTGGCGACAAACACTGTGGGGGTGAGCCCCCCCAGCACCCCGGGGGTGGGGGTACATAGGGGGCCCTGCATAAATCGGTCAAAGACAGCCATAATTGGCGTTAAATATGTAGTTTCCAGGGTTGCCAAGGCGAGCGGCGACGCTCCTGACACTATGGGAGTCCGGGTTTGGCCCCCCTCGGCATTGGGGGGCGGGAAGGTGCGCAAGACAAGACGTCCGCCATGCCCCGCTGCGACGCCTGGAGTGATTGGCGCCAGACTCGGCATACGTGTGCCTTGCGGCCTGGCGACAAACACTGCGGGGGTCAGGCCTCCCCAGTGCCCCTTGGGTGGGGAGGGGGCCCCACATGAGTACGGCCAAAAACAGCCAAAATTGGCGTCGAATCCGTAGTTTCCGGGGTCGCCGAGACGAGCGGCGACGCTCCCGATTCCATTGGAGTCTGGGTTTGCCCCCCCTCAGCGTTGGGGGCGAGAAGGGGTGCAAAACAAAACGTCCGCCATGCCTTGCTGGAACACCTGGAGCGATGCGCACCAAACCCGGCACACACGTGCCTTGCAGCCTGGCGACAAACACTGCAAAGGTCAGCCCCCCCAGCGCCCCCGGGAGTAGGGGTGTGCAGGGGGCCCCACATGAAGATGGCCAAAAATAGCCGAAATTGGCATCAAGTCCGTACTTTCCGGGGTCGCTGAGACAAGTGGCGATGCTCCCGACATGGTTGGAGTCCGGGTTCGGTCCCCCCACCTCGGCATGGGGGGGCGAGAAGGTGTGCGAAATGAAACATCCGCCATGCCGTGCTGGAACACCTGGAGCGATGCCCACCAAACCCGGCACGCGCTTGCCTTGCAGCTTGGCAACAAACACTGTGGGGGTCAGGGGGCCCCCCCAGCGCCCCCGGGGGTTGGGGTGCGCAGGGGGCCCCACGTGAAAACGCTCGAAAACGGCCAAAATCGGCATCGAATCCGTAGTTTCCAGGATCGCCGAGGCAATGCCGGGTAACAAAAAGCTAGTCTAAAATAATCTCAATTTTTCACACAGCTATGCATACAAAACTTAATATTTCTAAATCTTCAGTCTCTTTTATATAATATCTACTACCTGGGTATATGTCTCTTTATAACTCTTCTTAAATTTTTCATTTTGTATCTATCCAGTTTCGAATTTAATGTCGGATGGGACTATGTCACAGCCTAATTCGCTAGTCAAAAACCCAGGATGGTTTGACCAAGACTGTAAGCAAGTAAAAGCTGCAGTCAGAACTTCCTTCAGCAAATTTAGACTTCTGAATACGTCAGAGGCCTTAAGTGAGTATTTTGCATTGAATTCTCAACTGAGTGCCCTCTTTAAAGTTAAACAACTGGAACATTTAAAAGACTGCTGGGATGAACTTTACCAATCAGTAATCCATTTCAGACCTCGTGCCTTTTGGGCCATAGTGAATGGAGCGCTAAAAACCAAGGGACACGACCCTAAGATGATCCCATCCCACAACTGGATAGATCATTTCAAGAATCTGTTTCTAGATAATACCATCTTCCTATCAGAGGAGCCCCCTAATTCCCCGGCACCCTTTGATACGTTACCAGTATCTATTGAGGAAATCGAGATATTGATTTCTTCACTTAAACCAGGCAAAGCCGCCGGCCCTGATAAAATCTCGGCGGAACTACTTAAATCCGAACCTGAATTTTGGGCCCTGATTTTGGTAGAACTCTTTAAAATGGCTAATTCATGTGGCAAATTGCCTGAGTCATGGCTACAAACTATAGTGGTGCCTATCTATAAAAAAGGGGACCCCTGCGAACCGGGGAACTATAGACCTATTAGTCTATTATCAGTAATTGGCAAGTTGTATGCCAAATTTTTACTGATCCATCTCAACATCTGGATAAACCATAATGAGATCTCGGGTAATGAACAAATAGGTTTTAGACCCGGTCATACTACTCTGGATCACTGCTTAATACTAGCTCATCTGATTTATAAATACTCTGTCAAAGACAAATCCAAACTCTATGTCGCCTTCATTGATTTGAAAGCGGCATTTGACAGTATAAACAGAACTCTGCTATGGTCCAAGTTAAAAAACATGGGGGTCCCACTTAATCTACTCTTTCCAATAAGATGGCTCTGTACATCTACTTCCTGCAGAGTTAGATACTCCTGGGATGGTCTACTTACCGAAGAATTCCATACCAACAAAGGAGTCAAACAGGGCTGTCCACTTGCCCCTACTCTCTTTAACCTTTTCCTGAATGATCTGGCTCCGGTTTTATCTGCGGTAGAGGGTCATACTCCAAACCTCGGAACCTGTAAAGTTCCAATCCTACTCTATGCAGATGATGCGGTCATCATTTCGCGTTCACGCTTAGGTCTCAAAAGGTTGATTAATAAATGTCTGGAATATTTGGATTTAAATAAGTTGCAGTTAAATTTTCAGAAGTCCAAGTTAATGGTCTTCTCTAAGTCCCGGAAAATCTATAACTGGTCTTTTAATGGCCGTGATATCGAACAGGTCAGAACCTTTAAATATCTGGGTTTGTTATTCTCCTCTAATTATTCTTGGTCCAGCCATCGTCAAATGGTACAATCAATTGCAAAAATTTCGTCTTTGGCAATACTTAGATTTTTCTTTAACAAAGGTGGCCGTTTAATTCCAGCAGCCCTCAAAATATTTAAAGCCAAATCCATTGCCCAAGTTTTGTACGGCATTCCCATCTGGATAAAGGGTTTCAATAATTCTATGGAATCAATTCAATCGGTGTTCCTGAGGAAAATCTTGGCCTTACCTAGATGTGTCCCATATGCTGCCCTTTGCCTTGAATCTGGACAACCTATGCTTGAAACATTAGCCTGGCTCAGGACATGCAGATATTGGCTAAGACTGTATTTTAACAATACTCAAAATAGTTTGCTGTACCACTTTAAGATAGACTCTTGCCCTCCGGAGGGCACATGGCTTGAGAAGATCAGACAGCTCGGCTTAGACCTCAACTTATTAGGCTCTGTCCCTTTCTCAACAGCATTTAATATGGTCAAACAGAGAATACTTGATGTACAAGCTCAAACTCTGTTGAGTGCGGCAAAATGTACCTCTTCACCCCTATACTGGAATCTTCCAGTTATGGTAGGAAGAATACCTGATTATATTATCTTATTGACCAACCCAGATGAAAGGAGAGCACTTTCATTAGCAAGGTGTAATGTAATTCCATCGGCGGTACTGTTGGGCCGATATAACAGCATCCCTTATAAGGATAGAATATGCCCATGTCAGCTGAGGGTAGTAGAGTCGCTACCTCATATATTTTTCCATTGCCCCTTTCACACTGCGGCACGCAAGACTTTCCTCGCCAATATGTCTCAGCTCAAATTAGATCACATGGATGAAGGCAATTTTAAATTCCTTTTTATGCTGACTGATTTGGATATGTTAAAGTGCCTTGCTTCTTTTCTTTGTGATATTGTAAAATGTAATGTGGCCAGAGAATATGCACGGGCTAACCTTAATTAATTTTATTGACTGAATGTGTCTATTACTGTTAAGGTTGTCAGAGTTTTTGTCATGTACTGTCTGGGCAATATTGCTCACTCCATTTTGTACTTTGTTTACTATAATAATTTTAAGAGTCCTTCACCTGCGACTTTGAACCTATGGTTGGGCTTTGTCTCTTTCATATGACAGGTACCTAAGTTGTATAGTGTCTTGATATGTCAATAAAGGTATTCTAATTCTAATTCTAAATTCTATCCAGTTATTTAAAAAATCTCCAGTATTCTTGTATCTTCGTTACATCGCCATCCTTCAGTCTTTCAGTCAATACATCCATATCAACAATATAATATATTTTCTCTATTAACTGATCTACATTAGGAATCTCTTCATTTTTCCAATTTTGAGCATACAATAATCTTGCTGCAGTGTTGACATGTGTTATAATATACTCCATCCCCTTATCTTGTATACTGTTCGTCATATTTAACAGAAATAATTCTGGTATAAAATCTATTTCGTCATAATCCCCCACAGAACATTTTGTACCATCTTCCAAAATTTCCCCGCCTTTGCACACGTACACCACATATGATAAAAGGTCCCCTCTTTGTCTTTACATTTCCAACACTTATTCGAACACTCTGGATACTTTTTAGCTAGTCTGTCTGGGGCTAGATACCATCTATAAAACATCTTATAGAGATTCTCTTTTAGGTTAGTCGCTTTTGTCAGTTTTACGTTAGTTATCCAAATCTTTTCCCAGTCATCCAACCTTATATTCTATCCAAAATTTCTGGCCCATTGAATCATTACTTCCTTCACCATTTCGTCTTCCATCTTCATTCTTAATAGAAATTCATACATCTTTTTGATATATTTCTCCTCTTCGTTTAATAATAGTTTGTCAAAGTCTATCTCTTGGTCATAAATGCCTGTTTTAAGGTCTTCCTTTAATCTCGATTTAATTTGTAATTCAGTCCACCAATCCAAAATGATTCCTTTATTTTCTAATATATTATCATCTAAAAGTTCTCCTTTTTTATCTAATAGATCCTCATATTTAACATTTTGTTCCTCTTTTAACCAATCCGGCTTAGTCGATATTTCCAAAGGTTTGATCCATCTTGGTATTTTTAAGTAAACTTTATATCTTATTTGCTCCCAAGACCAAAGTAATGCTGTTCTTTGGCATTCCAGCAAGGGATGGTGGACATTTTGTTTCGCACCCCTTCTCGCTCCCCACGCCAAGGGGGGGGGCAAACCTGGACTCCAAGGGCGTCGGGAGCGTCGCCGCTTGTTCCGGCGACCCTGGAAACTACGGATTCGACGCCAATTTGGCCATTTTAGACCGTTTTCATGTGGGTGCCCCCAACATACCCCCACCCCTAGGGGCGCTAGGGGGGCCTGACCCCTGCAGCATTTGTCACCAGGCCACAAGGCATGTGCATGCCGGGTTTGGTGCGCATTGCTCCAGGCGTTCCAGCAGGGCATGGAGGCCATTTTGTTTAGCACCCCTTCTTGCCCCCCATGCCGAGGGGGGGCCAAACCCGGACTCCAACGGCAATGGGAGTGTCGCCGCCCATCCCGGCGACCCCGGAAACTACAGATTCGACACCGGACCATTTTCACGCGGGGGCCCCCACATACCCCCACCCCTGGGGGCACTAGGGGGGCCTGACCCCCGCAGCGTTTGTCACCAGGCCGCAAGGCATGTGCATCCCGAGTTTGGTGCGCGTCGCTCCAGGCGTTGCGGAGCCTATGCGAATATACGTACACACACACACACATACATGGAGGACACTGCAATCCCCAGGGATCATATGAAACAACTCTTCCAACTGGGTTTGAAGTTCCATGTTGAGGCATTTGTTTGAAAACGCCTTCATGTTTTAGCCATACTTGGATAAATGTGAACTTTCAAATCTCATGGCTCCCCATTTCATTCAGCAAATGCACTGTGCTGAAACCTAGCTCCCAGATAGCACTGGTCCAGGACAAGGCATACACAAACCATTTAATCTTACTTTAAATATTTGAAGTGATTGAGTGTTAAGCTGGCCCTCTGCACAAGAGGCTGTTTCGCTATCTTTAAACTAGGGTTTCATACATATATATGAGAAGCATCAAATTAGTCTATGGGAAGATGAATGGCCTTCATGAATACTAAAGGAGGTGATGCAGCATTGCCATTTTGCCGAATTAAGATTTCCAGGGGCTTCAAAGCCAAGAATTCATGCTTATTAAACGGAATCATTATGGCTTATCATGTAAATAAGACTCCGGATTAAAAAATTGTTCCAATGCCCTTTTGCATGTTAAGCTAGTGGGGAGCAAACAACGAATTTAACATTTAAAGATGATCTGGGAGAATATTTAATAAATATACATACAAGGCTAATGTCCTTGCTACAAAGTTTCATTTCTGCTCCTTTTATGATGCCACTATAAAGAGAATTTAGTTGCATCACAAAAAAGGAGAGTACTTTTACTGAGAGAGCTACATTTAAATTTAATACTTCACCTTCAAAGGATGCACTCTGCAAACTACTCATTCTAAAGATGCCTTGATAAAAACTGAGTGGGATTGGACCGGAGCATTGTTCAGGCTGTGGCTCCAGAGTGCTTTCACAACACTGGTTTTCTCAGATTGCAGTATGTGGGAACTATAAATACGTCCCCACACAGTAACCAAGACTAAGGGCGCAATCCAACCTGTGCCCTTGGGCCGACGCTAGTTGACCCAACGCCAGCAGTGCTGGTGAGAGAGCGCCAACCAGCACGTGCTGTGAACTAGCCAGCCTAGTTCACCAGCCATAAAGTGCATTTGCACCACTCTTGGAATCAGAGAGGATGGCGCACAGATGTGCACCATCCTCCCTGATGTGCTTTACAGTGTGTTTGTGACACTCCTAGGTCAACCCAACTCCAGGTTGGGATTGCGCCCTTATTCACACAAGGTTTAGGGCAATTTAACTACTCTTGAAAAATGTCTTTACAGGCATGGTCAAATTCACATTTACCATTGTGATTCTCAGGTTCAGTAGTTGATCCAGTTTTTAGGACTGGCTTTTTTTTAACCATTTCTTAAATGTCTTGAAATCCTGAAATGCACAAAGCAATGCCTAGACCCGGGGTTTCCAGGCTTTTCAGTTTCAGGACCACATCGTATATTTTACAGATTTTGTGGGCTGAAAAAAAAATCTGTTTTATAAATAAATAAATAAATAAATAAATAAATAAATAAATAAATGCAGGCATGCCCAAGTATCTGCTGGCTATCTGCTGGCGTTCGTTCCGTTCCAGGGAAAATACTATATATGGCAAGATTCTCTCCTTCCACCTTGAAAAATTATTTCTCATGCAAAACTAGATCCTTGTTACAATGATGAACATCTGACTGTTCCTATGGGAATGATGGGGGGCCTCACTGTGGCATAAAGAGTCACTGGGCCTGATGGAGAAGGTCAGGAAAGAATCCAGGACAAGAATGTGAGAAGGGATGCAATATTGGGGGTTTTCAGAGACAACCAACTTGCCAGTCCAAAGCAGAAACATGCAAATTGTTATGATATACTGTATGTATCATATATGTTATGATACATATACTGTACTGTATATGTATTGTACTGGACCTGCTACTTATCCAAAGCAGTATGAATTTCCCCTCAGTATGAACAAGCATCTTGTTGTCTCGTGCCTCCCTGGGGCACCTGGTGGGCCGCTGTGAGATACAGGAAGCTGGACTAGATGGGCCTTTGGCCTGATCCAGCAGGGCTCTTCTTATGTTCTTATGAAATCTAGTTTAAAAGAAAGAGAACACACGGGGCTTTGAACATAAGAAGAGCCCTGCAGGATCAGGCCAAAGGCCCATCTAGTCCAGCTTCCTGTATCTCACAGCGGCCCACCTCAGGGAGCCCAGGAGACAACCAGATACATGCATCCTGTTGTCACTCCCTTGCACCTGGCATTCAGAAGTAGCCTACTACTAAGGTTGTACAACCCATCATGGCCTATAGCCCATGATGGACTTTTCCTCCAGAAATCTGTCCAATCCCCTTTTAAAGGTACTTGGCCATATGCCATCACCACCTCCCGTGGCAAGGAGTTCCACAGATTAATTACCCGAGGGGTAAAAAAGTATTTCCTTTTTTCTGTTCTAACTCTCCCAAAACACAATTTTAGTGGATGTTGTGAGAGAGGGAAAAGAACATCCCTCTATTGACTCCATCCCTCCCATGCATAATTTTGTACGTCTCAATCATCTCCCCCCTCATGCGCCTTTTTTCTAGACTGAAGAGCCCAAACGCTGCAATCTTTCTTCATAAGGGAGGTGCCCCAGTCCTGTAATCATTTTTGTTTACATTTTTGTTTACATTTTTGTTTAGCTCCACTATGTCCTTTTTGAGGGCACAATCCTACCCAACGCCATATCCAATGCTGGGTGGGGGGAGGCTGGAGCTACGCGCTCCTCAGATCTGAACAGCAGGTGCAGATCTGAGGAGACTGTGTGGCCCAATTGGGGCCGCACAGCCTCCTAAACAGGTCTAGGATTCGGCTGTATGGTCGCCCACCTCCCGTACTCCTCCCTCCAATCCCCGAGCCACCTTGTCATGGCACCTCCCTTGCGCCGGCTGGCTTTGGCTGACACTAGGGAGGCGCTGCGTGGGCGCAACAGGACTAGCACTACCTGTAGCCTTAGTGCCGACACGGGAGTACCAATCAGCAACCTCGCATCAGCACCCAGCGTGCAATGTTGGCACAACCCCGTGGAATCAGACACTGCGCAGTCTGTAGGACTGCGCTGTAAGATGTGGCGACCAGAACTGTACACAAGACTCCAGTGGTGGCCTTCCCATCAATTTGTACAATGGCATTATTATAGTGGCCATTTTATTCTCAACCCCTTTTTTAATTACCCCGAGCATGAAATTGGCCTCCTTCACCGCTGCTGCACACTGGGTCGATACCTTCATCGAGCTGTCCACCAACCCCCCAAAAGTTGTCCCAAATTTTCAAGATATTTGAAATAAGAAAAAAATGCATGAAAAAGACTGAAGACTAAAATTTCCTAAATGTCACTAAAGAGACAAGAAGAATAGTGCTCACACAATTTGTAAGATTTGTCTTTAAAAAACACTACCTAATTTTAAATAAATGTTAAATTAATAGCTTTATTACAATTGCCTCCAGGTGCTATTTAAACTAAAGAAATTATTACCAGAACTCATTTTTTTTTTGTGGAAAACAGGGAAGTCTTTGCAAATACTCATCTGTACAGCTTTTTGCTTTCCCTTGGGCCAATAGCCAAAGGTCACTATTTTTTTAAAAAAAGTGATATAAACATAATTTGTTCCACTTAGCTGGGGTTACTTTTTGGAAGCTATCATTAATCTGATTTATAAGGTCTTTAAGGAAAGCAGCAACCTACTACATCATTTCTGACAGCAGATTTTGAAATCTTAGAACGAGATGGCAAAACTATAGCATTGGCCAATTCCCCTCCCCCCTTGCCTGGCAACCACCCCGAGACTCATTTTGGTCTTTATCTGCCCTCCACAGTTGTCACAGGCCAATAATGCTTTAAAGCAGCTCATGAATTCTATTCATGTTCTCCATCTCCTGTTCCTTGTTTTGAACTTGCCTCCTTGAACAATGGAAATATGTAATTCCCCAAACCTTTGTAGGGAATGCAACCTTTCAACCAACCAGGTGATGGGGTATTAGCTGAAAGCTTAGATCAGATTAACCCAACCTGGAAATGAAGTGCATGCTTTCGAAGCAAAGGTAGTCGGATGTTGGATTAAACCTACATGGAGAAGCAGCTGCAGCCTCTGGCTTGTAATCACTAAATGAAGTTAAAAAAAAAAACATGCTGTAGCTTAACTTACAATTATTGGCTTCCTCTATGCAAATCCTGACATTGCAACATTTTTGCCTCAGCCTGAATGATGCAGCCATTTGCTGTACGTTTGCAACTGATTTTACAGCTGTAAATATTTATGACAGATACAGCAAATATCACTTACAGAGCAACCTTAAACCCTGTGCCAGTTAAATCAGGCCACATGGCTGTGTCCAAAGCAGGATTGGAGTGGGCTGGAGGCAGGAGCATAGCTAGCCAATGTGCTGCCGCGGGACACACAGGCCACTCAGCCACCCCTCCAACGCCGCCCCTTCCTCCAACCCAGAAGTAATTGCAGTGATGTGATGACATCACCCCAGTTACTTCCTGACTGCTGCAGAGGTGCCTCCTGCCCGCCGCTTTTGTAGCAGTAAGGCTGGCTGCTGAGAGAGCCGAGAATCACTGTGGAGGCTGCGGGCAGAAGGACCTGCCCGGCACCTCTGGAACAGTCGTTCTTGGCACACTTTGAAGCTTCACTCCCAGCTAGCCTGCTGAGAATCACTGTGGGGGCAGTGGGCAGGACGATCTGCTGCCCCTCCCAGGATAGACAGTACCTGCCCGGTACCATGTGGTACCATAAGGCTCTATGACACTACACTACTGGCTGGAGGTCACCTCAAGGTAAAGGGCTACTTGGACCTGTGTTATCCATTTAACCATTTCATGTGGTTAACCATTTCATATGGTTATCCATTTAATCCATTTCATAATTTCCATGAAAGTAAGGAAATTATGTGTGGCACACAAACAAAGAAGACAACAAAAGTTCATTGAATAATATGGCATAAGGATTGCATCTCAGATGCTTGTCTTGTCTCCAGCAACTGAATAGGCAAAATAACTAAGGAGATCCATTTTCTGCTCTGAAATTGCAAGAACAGAAGAAGAGCCCTGCTTGGTCTAATCCAGCATCCTAATATCTACAGAGGCCAGCAAGATGCCTCTGTTCATAAGAAGGAGACAAAGACATGCCTTTCTTCTGCCATTGCTCCACTGAGAACACAATCCTAACCTGGAATTAGACCAGCACAGTTAGGCCAGCAAAGTTTGGCCAGCACAAGGGAAACTGTAAAGCTCGTTTGGACCACTCTCAGAGTCAGGAAGGTATGGCGCACGTCTGTGTGCTGGCCTTTCTAACTCCGAGGGTGGTCCAAACCTGCTTTACGGTGTCCCTTGCATCAGCCAAACTTTGCTGGCCTAATTGGTGCTGGCCTAACTCCAGGTTAGGATTGCACCCTGAAAGCTGTATTCAGAGTCATATTGACTAATGATTCTGTTTGACAGCACAAGATATGGAGCATCAACTTCTTTCTGCAACATGTGACAAGACTCAATGGCTCAAATTAACTTTTCTCAATATGGCACCATGTAGTCTGGACTGCTTAAGTGGATCTGTAAACTAGAGGTGGATCGTCTGTCTTTAAGACAAGGGAGTAGCCTAGCTGGTCTCTGGAATATTCTCACTCTGTTATCAGGAATGTCATGACTGGGTCCGTCGCCGGACACCACCTCTGACCTGCCTCTACTGTGGCACACATGCAAGTGCATGTGTACCCCACTGCAAAAAAATTGCCCCTTATCTCACTCCTTCCTTGCATGGTTCAATTCAATATACAAGAAGCACAAGACTTCCATGAAAGGAACCACGAAAGGAAGAGCAGCTCTATCAGGCATGGACAATTATGATTCTCTTCCTTATCCAGTCACTTTTGCTCCTCCCCATGAGGTCCTTTGTCCACAGTTGTCCGGCACGTCTAGTTTTTGGAAAAGCATTACATGAGGAAGGAACAAGGTAAGGAAACAGATCTATTTGGAGTTTGTGTGGTGACATGATGATGTCACCGCCAACTGCTTCCTGGAGGCCCATTTTGGGCAGTTCAAACGCAGGGGAAGGTGGGAGGGCTCAAGATAAAGCTGCTCTGCTCACCCCACTGATTTACAGTTCACAGAAATCCCAGCTGCTGCAGCAGGCAATATGCTTGCTACGCTGGTGTGGGGGCCCCCAAAGTGCAGGACCCAATGTGACGACATTGGTCGCATTGGCTTAAGGCCGGCCCTGAAGCAGATTATACTGTTTTCTGCTTCCTTCAAGTGAGCAGGAAACAGATCCATTTGGCTCTGTTTGTGGGGGGCTGGAGTGAGGTCGTGGCAAACATGTGGTGAAAGGTGCCTGAATTTGTTGCTCCTGACACTCAACACCAGCCCACCCACCCACCTCCACACACAAGTTGTTTCTCAGTGGCCATTCCAAAATACAAGGCCTAATATGTCTTTACTGTTTGTTTGCTTTCTGTCGTTTGCCTAACCATGCGATCGGGTATCCTGACAAAAGGGCTAGCGAGCACAGTATTATATTTGTGCATTTTATTATCTCAGTATCTGTCCTGAAAGGCCATATCTGAGAAGTCCACCTTGTTCAGCACCATTTAAGTGGGTCTAAATCAATCTGTGTTATTCACAACTTATGCTAATAAGGGCCCCTGAAGAATCAGTCATAAACAGTCAGCTATCATTAGGCTAAACCAGCTTCCTGAGAGATTTACAATAAAGCAGCTGTCCCAATTAAGTAGAGTGAGGTACAATAATATTTTATAGTCATGCAGCACTTTTCATCCAAAAGCATTTTTACCCAATAAAAGCACATAATGCTCAGTAGTAGATACCTCTGTGGAATTGCTCTCACACACAAGCGCGAGAAAAGGAAAAATTTAAACCACGGCAATGAGGCAAACACCTGTTCTCAAATATCACAAGGTTGTAAATTTCCAAGGCGGACAATGAATTCCTATCCTCGGTGAACTCAGCAGGATGTTTTAAAAATTGCCTGAAAGATCTATGTGGCAGAATATGTTTGGAAGTTTTCCCCCACAAATCTGCTTAATAAAAATGCAATATTCCTGAGCTTCACGTACTATAGCGTATCTGCTTGGGACTAATGTTGTGAAATGGTCAGAAATATCACTTTTTTTCCCCCAGGAACATTCAATTGTGGTAAGAGACAAGAAGTAAGAGGGAAAAAAATACTGTATATAAAACATATATATTAAAATTAAATTGGGTAAGGCAGAGATCCTTCTGGTTCAGAAATCCACAATGTGGAGGCTGAATATCATCCGGCTCTGAATGGGGTTGCACTCTCCTTGAAACAGCAGGTTCGCGGTTTGGGGGTTATCCTAGACTCACGGTTGCTCCTGGATGCCCATGTGTCAGCTGTGGCCAGGAGTAGCTTTGTCCAGCTTCGGCTGGTGTGCCAGCTGCGGCTGTACCTGCCTCAATCGAATCTGGCCACGGTGGTCCACACCATGGTGACATCAAGATTAGATTATTGTAATGCACGGTACATGGAGCTGGCCTTGAAGACAGTCTGAAAGCTGCAGCTGGTGCAGAATGCTCGTGTGGTTGCTGGAAGCTGGCATTTTGACTCAGTTGGACCATTGCTTTGGTAGCTACACTGGCTGCTGGTTCACTTCTGGACCTAATTCAAGGGGCTGGTTTTGGCTTTTCAGGGCCTTCTCAGTGGTGGCACCAGTACTCCCCTTTGAGCTGAGAACAGCTCCCTCGCTTTTAACCTTCCGGTGAAGCCTGAAGACCTTTTTATTTCAAAGAACTTTTGACACCCTGTGATTCACAGGGTAGGATGGATGTAGATGGGTGTGTGCTTTTTGACACATCTATTTACTGTTTTGATTGTTTTTATGCTGTTGCTGCTGCAGGTTGGCTTTTCATATATTTTATCGTTATGTGCATTTTATAGTTTTGTTTTATTCTTTTGGTATTTTAACTGGTTGTCAGTCGCCTTGAGTGCCCTTTGGAAGAAAGGTGGAGTACAAATCTAATAAACAAATAAGGTACAGCCCTAAACATGCAGAGAGCCATGCCCCACAAAAAAACGTAGGTACCTCTTCTCCACACACACACACACACACACACTTGGGCAGCACTTGGGGTGCTCCAACTGGGCCAATGGCTAAGGGCCCAGGGCCACCAAAGGTCCTATAATCAATCATGGAGGCCCTGATTAGAACATACAGTAGCCAATACATATTTTCCTGATTGTAAGTCACATTGAATTCAATGAGATGGGCAGCCCGATCCTACCTGACTGCAGCAGTGCCAACGGGGTGCATGATGCATCTTGCAATGGGGGGTTGGGTTGGGTCCCAGAGGCCTCATTGAAGTCAGGGAACATTTGCCCCAGTGCCTACTGGCTTCCCTGGTGGATCTATTTGGATCTGCACCAGCTATTTTGCTGGTGCAAGTCCAACTGGACCCAGGCAGGAGGATCGAGGCTGGGAAGGGGGATATAATACTGGTGGATATGCTGCAGCCAATAATGCCTCCTTTTTGGCCTTGACAGAACCCTCCCCACCCTGGGCTCAGCCCCAATCCTCCTCCTCCCCTCCCTCTTCTACCCACCCACTGCCAATGGCCCACTTTTGTTTAAGGCCTTTCAGGGTGAGCGATTGAATACATATTGCATCACATTTTATTTTTGATTCCTCTTTCCTATTATTGTATTATTATGCTCACAATCAACGTTCTCTACCATTTATTCTTGTCTCCCTCTTTCATGTATGCCTGTCCACTGAGTTTTGCCACTGGCACATTGAACCCTACACACAGGATAGATAGGTTTTCCCCATGTGCACATTACATGTGTCTTAACACAACCTGGCCAAGTGGGCCTTCAATGGGTATGGGCCCTCGGTCAGAACCCAACCTGGCTCATCCCTGATGCCCTCCCTGATACTGGACAGGACTCCTTTAGAAAAGATACATGACCCTATTCACCTGCTAGTTTGCCCCAGCTGCTACCTCTGCCATCAAGGAGTCTGAGGGCACAAGCCTAATCTGGAGTTATGCCAGCACAATTAGGCCAGCAAAATTTGGCTGGCACAAGGGACATCGTAAAACATGTTTGGACCACTCTTGGAGTCAGGGAGAATGGCACACCTTTGTGTGCTGACTTCTCTGACACAGAGAGTGGTCCAAACATACTTTATGGCAGGGGTCAGGGAACTTTTTTACCTTTTACCCCAAAATATATTTAGATACGCTGACATTACCCCGCCCCCCCCCTCGCCAGAACAAAAGAAAAAAAATTACATATTGGAACCCATTGCTTTTTATTTGATTAATTAATGAGCTTAATTAATGCTATGTAAATATGAAGTTGTAAAGGGTTTGGGAGAGTTAGGAAAGTTCTTTAAATATTTTTTAATCTTACTCTTATTGTAAATATCTAGCCTGCTTAGTTAGATTTGATTTTGTCATATGGGGTGTTAAAATGTTCTTGCTTGATGACATCACTTCCTTTGGGCCCCGGTGATAAAATGTTTGAGAGCCATTGTACTGGATTAAAGAAAAACACTTTTAAGGTCAGAAAGTAAGATAAAGGGGCAGGCTCCAAAGACTTACTTCAGAATTTAAAAGATTTGTTTGCAACTCTGGATCAATCCAAAAAATGATAGCAGTAGCCATTTTTTATGTAGATATCTGCTTCATGCACTTGTCAAACAGGGAATACCTCATTTTTACATCACAAGGAGTGTGCATGTAGGTAAGGAGATTCAGTTCGCCTCATACAAACATCTCTTAATGTAAAAAAATAGATCCTCTCCACTTTAAATATTAACAGGATGAATGGGAGCAAAACAAATACATCTGTTGCCCGATTAGTTTGACCCCCGCTCCCCTCCCCACTTCACAGAAACATAGCTGTGGAGAAGGCAAGGGCCATTCCTAATGTGTGCTAATACAAAGGGGGCTATGCAACTTAGCAGCACAGTATCTGCTTTTCCATTCTGGAGAAGGCAAATAGTACTAATACAGAAACGCAGCAAGCGTTCCTACATTTTGTCTCCTGCAGCTCGCTTTCCCTCTCGCCTCGCCTCATGCTGTATGCTTGCCTGGCGCCTCTTTGGTGTCCTGCGCACGTGCACGTGCCCCACACACCCCACGACACGCTGAGCCCCAGGCCGGATCGGAGGATCGTTGCACCGGGCTACAAGTTGAAGGGGAAGGAGGACAGTCTGGTGTCGGCTCAAACTGTTACTCTGCAGCCAGTCGCGTTTGTCCCAGCCTGCACGCTCCTTACGTTCAGTGGCCAGCTGGCGTCTGTCAACTTCTGTTTGCTCAGAAGTAAGTCAGATTGAATTCAATGTGCTGTACTCCTGGGGCAGTGTGTGCATTGGACTGCAGTTTTAATTAAGATGGGGGTGCAATCCTATTAATACTTACCTGGGAGTAAGTGCCATTTACTATTATGGGACTTACTTCTGAATAGACATTCATAGACTTGCACTCTTAGACGATCAATTTTTTAAAATACCTCCGTTCCAATCAGCCCCTTCCCTGGCAACAGCACCCAGTCTTAGGAGACACCTTCCATCACACACGGACACTTTGGGACATTAAAGAAGCGCCGCATCTGGCCTTGGGCAGCGATCGAAATGATGGGGCTGCGTGTTCTGCAAGAAGCCTGAGCGAGGGGTGCGTAGTTCCCCCCGGCAGGGCAACAGAGGGGGGGAAGACGCGTGCCTTCCCTCGCCTCCGATGTCCTGCTGAGAGGAACAGCGAGGGGTGTGCAGTTCCCCCCGGCAGGGCAACGGAGGGGGGGAAGATGCGTGCCCCGGCAGTGCAATGGAGGCAGGGGTGGGGGAAAGACGCATGCCTTCCCTCACCTCCAATGCCCGGCCGTCTCTGGCTTGCCTCTTCACTGCTGCTCTGCTCCACTGCCACTCAGTTCCAACGCGCTGCCGCTCTCCTCGCTGCGTCCACATGCTCTAAACTGCCGTGGTGTGAAAAGCAGAGCAGGCGCAGAGCAGTCTGGGGCGTGTTTTGCTGGCCAGCGAAAGTGGGCAGAGCAAAACAAACAAAACAAAACAAAATGGAGCCAGCCAGCCAGCGACGGAACCGGAACGGGGGTAATGGACGGTCGCGCTGCCAAGACACAGCCGGGCATGCATATAGATTCATATGCATGCATATAGATTCATATGCATATAGATTCATATCTATATAGATTCATATATATAGATTCATATGCATACATATAGAGTCATATGCATGCCCGGCTGTGTCTCGGCAGCATGACCGTCCATTACCCCCAAGAATTTCATTTTTACCCCATTTGGGGTAATTTACCCCTGTTCCCAGACCACTGCTTTATGGTGTCTCTTGCACTGGCCAAATTTTGCTCACCTAACTGTGCTGGCCTAACTTCAGGTTAGGGTTGCACTGAGTCTGTAGTCCCATGCAAATGGACCTTTTTAGAGCACCAACTTTCCAACCTGTGCAGAGACTGCTTTGTGACAATTGGTGTAACATGTAGCAATTCAGTTCCATGTATGAAGAAACATGGCTGTACAAGTATATGCTGTGGATTTGCTTTCTGCAGCACGTCTCAAGCCACACACTGTACGGGTCTCTCTTCTGGTGCTTTGTATTGTTTTTATAGGACCCTCCAGAGAAGTAATGCTCTCGCCCCAGGGCTTCCCACCTACACTGTATAAATAACAGAATGTCAATGTAAACCATTATGAAATCCTGCAGAGTCAAGAGACATCAATTTATATAGTACCCGTCAGAACTGCAATTTGCTTATTCTTACAAATCTGTGTTCCAGCAGTTAATGGAAGCAGTTGAAAACCATGATCTCAACAGGATCAGCCAAAAGAGTAATTATATAAATCATACGAACAAAAAAAGGGAGGAAAAGATTTCTAATGAGATTAGGTAACAGATAATAAATGGAATTTAGCTAGCTTTTTTAAAAACTGCTTTTATCAGCTAAAGCTGCTAAGTATTGAGACACATGCTGTGGCACAATCAGATAATCAAACTGTGCACCACTCATGGCAAAGAAAGGGATAATAAGCATTTTTAAACAATTAATTAATCAAAAGAGTTTGATAAAGTCATTACTTTTCTGCTTCAATGCAGATTACCCATCTAATTCATTCTAGTATCAATTGGTTAAATACAAGGTTTTATAGTTCAGTTTTTTATTAGAGCGAAACAGATAATGGATAAAACATAGTCACCAGGAATATTTAGTGGAATCATTCCTTAATGATATAAAAACAGTTCTATATATGTCTGTACACACACACACACACACACACACACACACACACACACACACACACACCCCACAGCAGATGTGGCAACCCAAAATGAAAACTTCACATTCAGTTCCCACCTTTCTCGCCACAATATTTAGAGCGCAATCCTAACCTGGAGTGAGGCTGGCACAGTTAGGCCAGCAAAACTTGGCCGGCACAAGGGATACCGTAAAGTAAGTTTGTACCACCCTCAAAGAGGTGCAGTATCCTCCCTGACTCCGAGAGTGGTCCAAATGCGCTTTATGGTGGCCCTTGTGCCAGCCAAACTTGGCTGGCTTAACTGTGCCGGCCTAACTCCAGGATAGGATTGTGCTCTTTGTCCCTGAGGTGGGGAACATGACATCACCACGTATTGTGATGGCCTGTCATCATCACAACTTGCTGCTCATTGCTTGTCATTTGGAAGGAATAGGAAAATGTATGACATGTGGCCACATGACCTATTTCTGCAACTGAAAGTTGCACACAGGAACTGGAGGGGAAACTGGATGTATGTGTGCAGATGGCAAGCCTTCATTTGGTGTCACAAATGTACTCACTCTTCTTGCTCTCTAGATTTGCAACCCAGACAGACCAGATTTATTACACACTATGAAAGCAAAGCTTAAATGTGAAAATGAGGCTCCTTTCTACTGCATCAAATCATTGGCTCATCAAGGTGAATATTGGCTTGCCATGATTCTCCAGATTTTCAAAGAGGGTTTTCGTTGTTTGTGCCAACCCTACCTGGAGGTCCTAGGGGTTGAGCATGGGATCTGCAGCATGCAAGCCAGGTATTTCAACCTTGACAGCTCAATCTTATATTTACTGGCAGCTGTCAGTAAGGCTCCTCTGATGATGCCACTATAAAGTAGTTGGTGCCAGACATAAAAGTTGCTCCATCAGCACACTACTCATTGTGCTGCCAGGAATGCCAGCAGGGAGGCTGGTGCCTTCCTTCCCACTTTGTCAACTCTTCTGCAACTAAGAGCAGGTAAGTCAGTGGGAGGGATAGAGGAGAGTAAAACAGGTTGGGGATGGGGGAAAACTGGGTGAGGATGGGCAGATGGGTTGATTGGGTCCAGGAAGGAGGTGGGCTTGGGAGCAGCAGCTGTGGCTGAATCCTAACCTCCTTCCTGGACCTGATCTTGCAGTGCAGGTCCATGTGGACCTGTGTCAGCTATTTAACTAGTGCAGGTCCAAGAAGATCCCCCATGCACTATGGAGGCTTGCCCACAGGTAAGGAAACAATTGTTCCCTAATTCAAAGGAGACCTCAGCAACTGTCTCTCTAAAATAGGATGCAGTGGTACCCATTCTGATGCCACTGCATTGGGGAAGGGAGGAGGAAGAGAGTATTGGGCCGTAAGTCATCTAACATATGGCTTCCTCTAAAAAATATCAGTGAACACACATGCAAGCACTTAAGCATGCTTAAAATGTGAACAGATAAAACTGCCTTACTCCCAGTCCTACCTAGAGATGCCAGGGGGAAAACCTGTGACCTTCTGTATGCAAGGCACTGTTGTGCCAAATTCCACTTCTGCAATCTTAGACCCACAGTAGGTTAATTTGCTTCCCTTCTATCATCAAAAACCACCCTAGTCTTACACAAGGCACCACTAAACCCCACCACCCGTGAGAAGGCAAAATGCAGTCAGCTTGCCGATTCAGCCACATGGGTCCCCCTTCCTCCCAGTGGCGTCTCTACAGGGAGGGCAAAGCTCTAAGTTTTGCAAGAAGCCTTACCTTGCAGTGGAAATCACTCCTCTCCTGCACTGTTCTAGCCAATCCTCACAGGGAACAGCAACATCTTGGCGTTGCTTACTGGCTACAGCAGCAAGGGAGAGGAGGGATTTTCATGACAGGGTAAGGCTCCTTGCAAAACTTAGAGCTCTGCCCAACCTGTAGAGATGCCACTGCTTCCTCCTCCAGTCGGCAGCCACACAATAATTCCCTACAGCAACCGTAGTTCAAATCCACAATCACAGTCCCAGCAGTCTCACGTATCCGTCCGTCAGTCAGTCACACTTCCCGAACTCCCTCCTTCAACTCTTCTCTCCACAACCCTCTTCCGCCTGCCGCCTGCCTGACAATCAAGCTTTCTCCTTTATTCCCCAGGTCTTCATCATCCAACTAGGCTGCAGCTGTGAACTAGCTACAGGCAAAGGCTCTGGGGTTAACCCTATAATTCCTGGCTGACATAAACAAGGGGCCACTACTGATACCATTCCCTATCTCCTTGAGCGAATAATCCACATTTTCTAGTACAAGCACATGCTCTACTTTGGATCTCAGCCCCTCCTCTAAAGGGGCATCAGAAATTGAGGTTAGAGCTTACATTTAGCACACTTCAAGATTGCAGGAATGGATAAGCACAAAACAACACTCACCATGATCTGTTGGAAACTTTATCCATTTTAACTGAGCAGTCAGCTGAAATATAAATACCATAGGCCAGCTCTGATAATATGGAGAGCCACGGATTAAATCTTCTTTAGCAAGCTTTTCACGCTTCTGTGCCTCCTGAAAAGAAAGTTTCATGCTCAAGAATAGCAATATAGTAATATATCTAAAAAGAAACAAACAAGTTAACAAACCACTATAAGAGGGGAAAAGCAAGAAAGAAACGGGACATTTGCCTCTTAAGTTCCAACAGGGGAAATTCAGTTCTCAGAAGTGTGACGCTCATCTTTAGTGGGGCTTTTATCATAATACAGCTAAATTGCTGTACTGTTAGAATCTAACTGATTAATACCTTGGAGATGGAAATTATTAAAAAGGAATGAGTCATGAATTATGAACAAGGCCCATTTGTGACACTATACTCACAAACTTTTACTTTATGCTCACTCCCACTTGGGTGGCTTTCAGTTGTTGCGGGGAGAGGGAGTTATGATGATGCAGCTGAATGGGAAGGCCCACCAAACCAATTGCCCACAGAGTGATCTATACACAAATCAAGGGGACCGCTGATGGTAGTGTCCCGGGGAGGCAGGGCACTATGTTTTGCAAGGCGCATTACATTGCTGTGTAAACCACGCCTCTTCCTCGCCATCATAGCCAGTAAGCACTGTGGAGGTGTTGCCTTCCCAGTGAGGACTGGCTACCATGGCAAGGGAGAGGAGTAGTTTACATGGCAAGGTCAGGCTCCTTGCAAAACATAGTGCCCTGCCCCCCTCTAGGGATGCTACTGGCAGCTGGGCCACACATGGCATTGTCCTAAAGGTAAAGGTTTCGCCACAACCGAATGGTCTAGTTGTGACCGACTGTAGGGGGCGGTGCTCATCTCCGTTTCAAAGCCTGTAGAGCCGGCGTTTTGTCCAAGGACAAGCTTCCGTGGTCATGTGGCCGGCATGACTATACGCCGTAGCGCACGGAATGCCATTACCTTCCCACCGAAGTGGTCCCTATTTATCTACTTGCATTTAGGTGCTTTCGAACTGCTAGGTTGGCAGGAGCTGGGACACACAACGGGAGCTCACTCCGTCACGCAGTCTTGAACTCCCAGCCTTCCGGTTGGAAAGCCCAGCAGCAGCGGTTTAACTCGCTGTGCCCCCACATCCCTTCTGGCATTTTCTTAGAAGGAGGCAAATTCAGACTTAAAAGAGAAACGGTGTACAACATGATTCTGTAACCCATAGAAATATTGGTCGTACAGTAAATCTAACAACATGGATGTTGCAGAGTTTCTGAACTAGCCCCATGTACTGACATCTAAACTTTCTGGCACAAAAGTCATCTCTGCCTGTTATTCATTTAATTCTGTACCCATGACTAATATGCATGTAGAAGATGCAACAACAAGCTTTGAGGGTTCAGTTACTATACTCAAAGTGTAATGCTAACCTGGAGTTAGGCCAGCACAGTTAGGCCAGCACAGTTTGGCCAGCAAAGGGACACCGTAAAGTATGTTTGGACCACTCTCAGAGTCAGAGAGGCCAGCACACAGACATGCGCCATCCTCCCTGTCTCCAAGGGTGGTCCAAACATGCTTTATGATGGCCCTTGTGTAGCCAAACTTTGCTGGCCTAACTGTGCTGCCCTAACTCCAGGTTAGGATTGCACTTGCAGACGGACAATGCAACCCAGTGTGCTTACCTTCTGCAGCTTGGTGACTCAGAAGTTCGGGAGTGATGTGATGTTGTCATCACATCCCACACAGACCCCACCCTTCCATAAGAACATAAGAAGACCCACACTGGATCAGACCAAAGGCCCATCTAGTCCAGCTTTCTGTATCTCGCAGTGGCCCATCAGATGCCTCAGGGAATACACAAGACAACTAGATATGTGCATCTCGTTGTCACTCCCCTATTGGAGTGGGGAACCAGTAAAGCTGCTGGAACAATGGCATGGGAAAAACAGCCAGCAAGCCCCCCCCCAAAAAAATCCAGGGTTCTGGATAGACTGGCCAATGGCCTGATCCAACATGGCATGTCTTATGTTCTTATGAAATTAAATACTTTTCTTGATTTTTTTTTTAGAAAATGATCACTTTTTAGATTTTTTTTAGAAAATGATCACTTAAAAAAATTACATTCAACTATGCTTCTCATAACCGAGTCTGCAGTATACACTGAATTCAGAGTCCAGCCTGC
The DNA here is from genome assembly GCA_029204185.1 of Lerista edwardsae. NCBI lineage: Eukaryota > Metazoa > Chordata > Lepidosauria > Squamata > Scincidae > Lerista > Lerista edwardsae. The sequence goes on from JAJKFI010000021.1 coordinate 3,626,223, forward strand.
CAGTCTCAACAAAGATGCACAGATCTTTTGAAGTGTAAGCTGCTGTTTAGCAATTCAAATGTATCTGAGTTGTGAAGCAACAAAAAGGAGTCTTAAGGGGATGTTGTTCCAATCTGAGATTAAGAAGATTTGATTCCCATTCACAAAACACTTATCATGTCGTCTTTACAGATCGTTTAACTATATCAGACATTAGAAGGACTTAACACCTCAATCTTATAACTTTTTAAAAAATCCCGGGTGGGTTGTTGTTGTTTTGCACTCTAATTATATAGAGCTGTAGAAAACACACACCGTCTGATGAAAAGCACATTCAACCAAATAATGGAAAATAAGGTGTTGTCCAACAACAATGGGAGGTATTTATTTTGTGCCGTTATTAACAGCACAATCCTATTATTTATTATTATTTATTATTATTATTTATTGGATTTCTATCCCGCCTTTTTGCCGGAAGGCACCCAAGGCGGCATTACAGCATACAAATATAAAATTTAACATTAAAAAACAATTTAAAAACAATATTAAAACCATACAATAAAACAAAATTAAAACAAAGCAATAGAATTTAAAAACAACAAGTCCTGTGGATCATTAGGTATAAATTATAACAAATCAGCCAGCCAGCCTGTCAACAATTAAAAGCTTTTTGAAATAAAAAGGTCTTTAGCCCCCGCCGAAATGCTAACAAAGAGGGAGCAGTTCTCAATTCTAAGGGGAGGGTATTCCAAAGTTGGGGGGCCACCACAATCCTATGTATGTTTTACAATCCAATCCTTCGGGCCATTTACAGTGGTAGAAATTCCAGTTCGCCGCTATACGTGCTGTCAAGGTGCTGTAAAAGCCACACCACTGCCTTGCACTTTGGGGCTGCCAGCACAAATGGCTGGACGTCCCCTGCGTGTGGCATTTGCTGCCAGATGCCAAACTGGAGCTGGTAAGATGGCAGCAGGGAAGGTTCTAGAGCAGGGAGGGGAGGAGCGGGGCAGGTTATGCTTTGAGGGAGGGGGCAGATCCTGGCAGCAGTAGTGCATGCCAGAATGCTATCCCCTCTTTCTCGGCCCAACATACCTTGCATATTATATACACCAGGAAAATAGCTGGTGTGGGCCCAAAGAGAGCCATTGGCTATCAGGTGCCTACTGGCCATCTGATTGCCCCCACTACAATAGCATGCAGCTCTGTCCGTGGAGTTGCAGGCTAAGGACTGGTAAAGGATAGGATTGGTCTGTAATTCCTGTGGAGTTTAAATGAGAGTTACTCCCTTGTTTCTAGAAGTCTCCCCTTAGGGGCCCAATCCTAAGCTTTACTGCGCAGGAGGTATGAGTGTCCAGCCTGCACTAACATTGCACAAGTTGCCATAAGGCATCTCCAGCGCTGGCAGTAAGTCATTACAGCCAGCATTGGGTCAACGCAGATCCCACGCACCTGGCAGCAGCAATACAACACCAGCAAGCGGTAAGTTTACAGTTAGGCCAGCACTGAGGGGCAGGAGGGCGGTACTAGGAGCGAGAGGGATGGAGCGGAGGTGGGACCAGCGGTGACCTTCACCGCTAGAACTTATCCACCATCTTGGGCCATGTGACCCAACATGGAGGCCCTTGCCTCTGCCCCGGCAAAATTGCTGGCACAGAGGCAAGGAGACCTTTGGCCACCCTGCACCCTTACAGCGAGGGAAGAGGACGAATGTCCACCTGCGGCTGCCTGGCTGCCACCATAGCCGTTTGGCTACCACTGTGCCTATGGTGGCCAGGCAACTCAGGGTAGAGTTTTGGGTAGAGGAGGGGAAAGGATGTGCCTCTGCAAATAATCCTTCCCTCTGTCCTCAATGGCCAATGTGGCTAGTAGCTCCTAAGTGGTAGGATCACCTTCTGGAAGCATTGGAAGTCATAATGGATGAGAACTTGCTGTTTTAAATTTTAACTGTTTTAAATATTGTTTTTTCATATTTTTAATTGTTAAACTTTGTGATTTATTCTATTTTAATGTTGTAAGCTGCCTTGGGTGCCCATGGGGCAGACAGGCGGGATAGAAATTAAATAAATAAATAATAAATCAATAACTCTCCCTGCCTGGCTAGCCACACATAAATCTGTCCGGCCAAGGTTGGAAACCCATCTAACTGCCAGGTAAGATTGGTGAGCTGGGGGTGGGAAAGGAATGGGGGAAATGGCAAGCCGAATCAAGGTGGAGAAAGCCTGAATGGGGGAAATGAACAGGGGAATTTCATAACCGGGAGCCTTAAGTGTAAGGCAGGGGCTATCCAGAGAGATGGGGAGAATTTGGCCCAATGTGTTTCATGCACTACAAGGGGGATAGGTGGTACAAGGCCTTGGTGCCCCCCCCCCCAATGCCAGTGGGGCTGTAATTGGGCCAATTCATTTTGTGCCATTTGACTCCTGTTTGGAAAGGGCTTGATTCAGTGCCCCACCCTTCTGTCTGCCCTCCCCATTGAGGCTGGAATGATGTGTTCAGCTCGCTGGGCCACAATTAGAAGTTTATTTGGAGTTGAAACCTGAAAACAAAGCTCCACTGCAGCCATCTAAAATACAGCAAACAGCCAAGGATGACTGCAGTTGATCCTTAACTGTCCAATACTTTTTTTAAGGAACAACAAGTTCTTGTTCATGCCTGAGGCACCTTTGCTGAAAAGGATTTGCTTACCGCTCTTACTCTTACGTAATCTCTACATGGGATTTTGAGAAATTCACAGTGGTCTTCTGTAACGACTGTTAGTATTTCATCTTTCGGCCTTCTTTTGACTGGTTCCAGAGTCCCAAAGCAGCTTCCTACACCAAGCTTTCAAAAACAATCGAAACAGTAGTAGAAACTAAGTAGGAGCATTAGCATATCTTTCGGCTTCTTTTATCAAAATATTAATTAAAATAATAATTATACAACATAAACATGATTAATGAATACCCTTCCCAATACCGAAGTACGGATACATTGAAAGCTGAATTTCTATGTATTGCAAAGTAACACCACATTTCTGTTCCCTGAAATGGTCCTTTTTTCATTGTTCTACGTCCACATCTTTAACTCAGTGATAACTATCAGTTGCATTTTTTTGTATACAATATTTCCATTGGCAACATTTGACTTTCAAATGATGAGGGTTTTGAAATGGGAACCACACTAACCAACTGGAATCCAGTTCCCTGCTTCTGAGGAGCCAGCCAACACCGTATCCTAACACAGTATAGGTGAGGCTGGAGCCTCCCCACGGCAAGGGAGCATGCACTCCCTTACTGTAGGGGAGGCTCCAGCCTCCCCTATGTGCTCCTCAGATCTGCACCCGCTAAAGAGTGGGTTCAGATCCGAGGAAACCGCACGGCCCAAATCGGGGCCTCGCGGCCGGTCTTAGGATGTGGCTGTATGGCCACCTCTCAAGCCCACCCACATCCCGCCCAAGTCCCACCCCCTCCCTCCCACCAACCCCCATCCCGGAACGGGACAGTTCCTCCCTCAGAGCAGTAGCACTGACGCAGGGGTGCTGCTTGGCGCCCCCGCTTCAGTGCTACATCCCTTGTAGGATTGTGCTGCCCGTGATCTGTTAAATGTGCAAACATGAACCACCAACACATATGCATACATGCAGACAACATATTTGTATTTGATGACCTGACATACTTCCACCCCTCCATGGTCCCCACCCTCTTCCATCCGCTCACCACCCCGTTCTGCCCACCCTGCCAGCTTACCAGCACTTCCAGGTGGAGCCAGGTACTCGAGTGGGCCACCTCCACTGCAGCCATTTCAGACTGCAGATCCAAAATGGCTGTCAGCGGCCCATCTACTTGATGCTACAAGGCCTTTGTGAGCATTAGGTGTAATTAGCATTCGGCTGTCACAACCCAGTCTGATAGCACTGGGCCATTATTTACACTATAGTTTGAGCAAGGCCTGAATCCCAGTACTGTATGGGAAGTGCTTTGTACAGTCAAAAATCACTAGAAAAATGGTAAGCGGTGTTTTTATAAGCATTATGAAACTTCTGGGAAACTGATAGTGCCATCCTCCCTGACTCTGAGAGTGGTCCAAACAAAGTTTACTGTGGCCCTTTTACCAGCCAAACTTTAATGATCAAACTCCAGGTTAGGATTGAGCTCTTAGCTGATGCTAGTCTGAGTAGAACCGTGTGTGTTTGTGTGTGTGTGTGTGTCTGTCTGTGTGTGTGTGTGTGTGTGTGTGTGTGTGTGTCAAAGCTGGGCAAGGGCAGAGATGCTTGAAAGCATCACTGATACCTGCAGTCTGCTCGCCCCCACTATGCACCCTGAGAGAACCTTGTTCTCAGGGCAGAACCTCAGGGCAGAAGATTTAGCCGAGAGGGTTAATGCCTCCGTTTGCCTGAAGATAACAGGTGAAGATCTGAAGGTCGTGAGCTCGAGACTACCGGAAGTCTCTGTGAGCGGCAGACCTTGCAAACTGCAGCTGATTAAAAGCTGAGTTCCAGCTGCCTTGTGGGAGGAGGAGTATGCTGAAGTCAGCTGCGTCTTTGGTGGGAGCAGGGAAGCCTCTTATCAGCCAGCAGAAGACAAATGGGTGGCTAAAGAAAGAAGGCTAAATCCAGAAAAAGAGATCTGTATGAGTGTTGTTCTTGAAAAGAACATTTCTGTAAATTGTAAAAACGTTCGGGTTTGTGAATAAAAGTAGTCATATAGTAGTCCCAGAGAGAGAGAGAGAGAGAGAGAGAGAGAGAGAGAGAGCTTTTTGTTACCCGGCGTTGCCCGGGTAACAAAATGATCTTCCAGAGTTTAAGAGTTTTGCACCCCTTCTCGCCCCCCATGCTGACGGGGGCCAAACCCGGACTCCAACCGCATCAGGAGCGTTGCTGCTCACCTCGGTTTTTGACCGTTTTCACGTGGGGCCCCCTACACACCCCACCCCCGGGGGCACTGGGGGGGCCTGTCTGTCGCCAGGCCGCAAGGCACGTGCGTGTGAGTCTGGCGCCAGTCGCTCCAGGCGTTCCAGCATGGCATGGCAGACATCTTGTTTTGCACCCCTTCCCACCCACCCATGTTGAGGGGGGGCGAACCCGAACTCCCACAGCGTCGGGAGCGTCGCCACTTGCCTCGGCGACCCCAGAAACTACGGATCCGACGCCGATTTTGTCCGTTTTCGACCGTTCTCACATGGGGGCCCCCATGCACTCCCACCCCCAGGGGCGCTAGGGGGGGCCTGACCCCCGTAGTGTTTGTCACCAGGCCGCAAGGCACGCGCTCCAGGCATCGCAGTGGGGCATGGCAGACGTCTTGTTTCACACCCCTTCTCGCCCCCTACGCTGAGGGGGGGGGGCGAACCCAGACTTCAACCGTGTCAGGAGCGTCACCGCTCGTCTCGGCGACCCCAGAAACTATGGACTGAACGCCGATTTTGGCCATTTTCAGCCGTATTCATGTGGGGCGCCCTGCACACTCCCACCCCTGGGGGCACGGGGGGGCCTGACCCTGAAGTGTTTGTCGCCAGGCCTCAAGGCATACGCGTGCCAAGTCTGGCACCAATCGCTCCAGGCGTCACAGCGGGGCATGGCGGATGTCTTGTTTCACACCCCTTCCCACCCCCCACGTTGAGGGGGGCCCAAACCAGTGGTGGTATTCAAATAAATTAACAACCGGTTCTATGACATCATAGCCGGAGCAAAAAAAACCCCAAAGCCAGCTGAGGTAAGCAAGTGGGCAGGGCCCGGCCATTTAACAACCGGTTCTATAGAACCTGGGAGAACCCCCTGAATAACACCACTGGGCCAAACCCGAACTCCCACGGCATTGATAGCATCACCACTCACTTTGGCGACACCGTAAACTACAGATCCAGCACCGATTTTGTCCATTTTCAACTGTTCTCACACGGGGGCCCCCGCACACCCCAACCCCCGGGGGCACTAAGGGGGGCTGACCCCTGCAGTGTTTGTCGCCAGGCCGCAAGGCACATGTGTGCCGGGTCTGGTGCGCATCGCTCCAGGCGTTCCAGCAGGGCATGGCGGGCGTTTTGTCTCGCACTCCTTCTGGCCCCCCATGCCAAGGGGGGGCTGAACCTGGACTCCAACGCTGTTGGGAGTGTTGCCGCTGATCCCGGCGACCCCGGAAACTATGGATTTGATGCCGATTTTGGCCATTTTTGACCGTTTTCACGTGGGAACCCCCGCGTACCCCCACCCCCCAGGGGCGCTAGGGGGGGTCTGAACCCCGCAGTGTTTGTCGGCAGGCTGCAAGGTGTATGCGTGCCAAGTTTCATGTCAATTGATCCAGGCGTTCCAGCACGGCATGGTGGATGTTTTGTTTCGCACTCCTTCTGGCCCCCGTGCCAAGGGGGGCCCGAACCCGGACTCCACCGGTGTCGGGAGTGTTGCCGGTCATCTCGGTGACCCCAGAAACTACGGACTCGATGCCAATTTCGGCCGTTTTCAGCCGTCTTCACATGGGGACCCCCGCATACCCCTGCCCCCGGGGGCGCTAGGTGGGTCTGACCCCTGCAGTGTTTGTCGCCAGGCCGCAAGGTGTGTGCATGCCAAGTTTCGTGCCAATCGGTCCAGGCGTTCCAGCAGGGCATGGCTGATGTTTTGTTTCGCACCCCTTCTTGCACCCCATGTCGAGGGGGGGGCTGAACCTGGACTCCAACGGCGTCGGGAGCGTCGGTGACCCCAGAAACTGTGGATTTGACGCCGATTTTGGCCGTTTTTGACCGTTTTCATGTGGGGACCCCCGCGTACCCCCACCCCCGGGAGTGTTAGGGGGGCCTGACCCCCGCAGTGTTTGTTGCCAGGCCGCAAGGTGTATGCATGCCATGTTTTGTGCCGATCGCTCCAGGAGGAGCCTATGCGAAACATACATACACACATACACACAAACCCACGCTCTTCTTTATATATATATGATGCCTAGTACAGTGTTTCTCAAACTGTGGGTCAAGACCCACTTGGTGGGCCGTGACCTGATGTCAGGTGGGTTGTGGAAAGCTGAGAGCAGCCACCTTGGAAGACCTTATTCTTGGTATATTTCTTTTGTGAGTATAAAAAGTTTGAACTGTATGACATAACTCTGGGCTAATGGCATCATTTCTGGTGGGTCCTGAGTGCCAATCTAAAAAATAGGTCCTGGGCTAAAGAGTTTGAGAATCACTGCCCTGATACATCCAAATCATTTTGTGACACAGACCTCCCCATAGGAGGTTATAAATATAATCTATCCCATAGTCAGCTAGCAGAAAGCAAAGCTAGAGAATAATTAGATTATTAATAATAATAATCTAATTAATATTCTAATTAATTATTCCTAAAAATGGCAAAAGTGTCCTGATAATATCCAAAGAGGTTCTTGACAATGGCAATGAATGATAATTGTATAAATTATCTCTATCAAGCGAACTGTTTATTCCATACCGAAAGCTACCATCACTTCCTTGCCTTCAAAACAACTATCAGCATGTCCATTATAAAAGTCTACATTTGGACATCAGAAGTTGTTCAGAAGATTTTCCTACAGTCTTTTAACACAGCAGGCAATCATTCTTGGGGAAGGGACATTTAAAACCTGATTTTATGGAACCAAAATCTGTTGCTTTTTATGCAGCAGGGAAGCAAGCAATGAAGCAAAACTTCAGAATAGATGAGTATACATTTTGGCTCTCTCCTTTCTTGCACAGAAGTCATCACATAAATATTGCTATACAGAAAATATCACCTAATGCGGAAAAAAAAAATTCCAACCCCTAAGCGCCACCAAACCTCTCTCTCTGTGTGTGTGTTGTTTCCTTACCTGGCAGTAGTAATCAAAGATAATTTCCTCTCAATAGGCTCTGTCAATCATGCGCATGGCTGCACAAAATAGTTGCCCAGCGCAACATTCATTCACATTGAGACAATTAAATGCAGTACACTGTGGCTGGATTAGATAACTCATATGATACTTTGCCTACAGTGAAAAAAACTTCAACTAGAGCTGTCACCGAGCAACGCATTAAAAAATGGGTTTTCTGTTCTTAGAAAACAGCTCTGGCACACCTCTGGCAATCTGTAAGAAAGATCCAATTTAGACAGAAAGAATAAGGGAGAATTAATCTTTTCTCCCTGTCATTCTCGCCCAAGGTCGGCTATTTTATTCCGGCAAGCCAGCGCAAAGAATTCTCAATGACCCTCCCTTTGTGAGACATTAGCTTCTGCATCCGGGAGGCATTGGAATTCATTCATTGTTTGCTTGGATGAGACCCTGTATGAGACACAATAGTTTTAAATGCTTGAGAGGTAAGCCCAGTGGCATCAATTCCCGCTGGTTGATATCAGCTCATTGTAAGTGATTGTAAAGGACAACACCAGTCCCACAAAAATCAAACAACTTCCTCCAACCTCTTCATGCCAATCAGAACAATTCAGCAGACAAAGGAACTGAGCACAGGGAAGAGATTCCAGCTTTTACATTATACTCGGCAACTGATAAGGCTTGGGCAAAACACCGCTTTCTGTATAGCTTCCATGTAATATCAACAGCATCACAAAAGGTGTCTAAGGTTAAAAGATACGTTGATGTTCCCTGCGTACAAATTCGATGCATGAAATGATTCTTTTTGTTCCTTCTGAACCAATGGACTACAGATATGTACATAGGGGGTAGGTCAGTGATGGTCCTGCCGGCTGAGGGAGGCAATGCCCCCAGACACCGACACCACCAAGCCAGTGATGTCATTCAGGAGGAATGGACCAGAACGGGCGTTCCGGATCCTAACGGGCTCCGTGGCTGGTTCCGGGTTCCTGACAAGTGCCAATCAAAAGTGAATTCCTGTTCCTAAATCATTTGAATGACACCACTGCACCAAGCCCTTGAAGGCAACCTTACTCTTGTTGTATTCCTTTTGTGAGTGTTAACAATTTGAATTTTTAAGTGAGAGTTTTTTTTAAAAAAATTGTTTTTAATTCAGTGCTTTTACATAATATTTAGTCCCAATCTTGCTTTCTGTCAGGGATGTTTCATGCTACAGACCAAGAATGCCAATTTGTATTTCAGGAGTGTCATTTTATTATGTCACAATGACAGCACTTCCTGCTTAATGATGTCACTTCCTGCTACAACATCATTTCCAGGTTAATAACATCACTTGCGGTGGATCCCGACACGAGTGCCAATCTAAAAAGTGGGTCCCAGTCTAAAAAGTTTGAGTATCACTGCTTTAAGGGCACTGTCGCTGCCTCCATACCACCCTCCAAATAAACAGAAGCAATAATCAAGGGCGCAATCCTAACAGGGATGTTGGGCCAATGCTATATGCTAGCAGGAGCATTGGCTCAAGGGTGCTGGCACAAGGCCAGCTTCACCGCCCTTGCACCAGCCGAACTCAGCTGGCACAAGGGTGGTTCTGGGAGAAGGAAGGGCGGGAGGGCAGTTCTGGGCGGGGTGGGTAGGCAGGCTGCTGGGTGTGCCAGTCCGGGAGGGGGGCAGAGACCAGTAGGCTGCATCCAAGCCTCCGTTCACAAGCCGCATGGCCTATTTAGCAGGCGCAGACCTGAAGAAACATATGGGGAGGCTGGAGCCTTCCCTTGTGTAAGGGTGAGATGCCCTAGGGAGGCTCCCCAGCACACCTAAGGTGTGCTGGATATGGCGCAGGCCCGCCAGCCTCGCCATTTCAGCACACCTTAGGATTGCACTCAAAAAATGGTCCAATGCATTAGAACACATTCGGACAGCAGTGGAACATTACTTAAGGTTCAGGTGGGGTGGGGGTAGCAGCCTGCAGACCTGGCCCCTGGGTGGCTAGGGGGCCAGGGATGCAACTCCAGGGGGTCCTTGATATCTGTGGGAGATAACTTACCGTCAGCCGGCTTAGTGAATAGGCTGGTGTACATGTAGAAATCACGTCAGGAACCACAATAAAGCTTCCTCCAATAATTTTTTTGTAAAATAGTGACTGTGGTTTAGCAGAGCCTCTCAGTATAGTGAAGAACCCTTGGCTTCCATCCACTGGAATTTGAGTGCAAACAAATAAATAAATTAACAACAGACTCTGTCTACCACAGACAATGTTTTGATACGTCCATAGCATGTTAGAGTCAAAACAAATCAAAATACATCTATATTTGTAATTTTGCAGACTTTCTTGTAAATTTAGGGCCCAATCCTATAACCGTTACCATGGGCGGTATGCTCATACTGCCTGCGCAACTGTTGCACACGACACCGTAAAGCACCTCCAATGTCGGTGGCGCACCATTGCTGCCGGTACTGGGTTGGCGCCATGGCAATGCCAGCTGTGCATGCCTCAGAGCGAGCACCGCTCACTGGAGATGCAGCCTTTAGGGGCAGGTGTTCCGGGGCAGGAGGGAGAGGTGCACTGGGGGCAGAACTTGCGGCGACTCTTGCCCCTGGGCAGTCAGGCAGTGTAGAATTGGGCTCTTAAATTGTTTTTACTGTAGTCATTCCTGTTGCACAAACTGGGACAATGTGGGAGAGTGAGTGAGTAAGTGAGTGAGCGAGCGAGAGAGAGAGATTTGGTCAGAGTCGTAACTAAAAGCTCCGGTGCCGGGGACATCATAACATCACATCTTCTCCTGTGGAGAGAACGGTGGCATGAAGCCACTGATTCCTCCTCCTTTGGGGAGAACCCAGAAATAACTGTCTTGCACATTGGGGCCCCCTCTTGGTGTAGTGCCTAGGGCAGGTGCTCCTCAGGCTTCACCCTAGTTATTTTGGTGACCACACCATCAACGTTTACATGATTATATGGCCCATGGCCTGCTCAATTTAAACCTTGACTTGAATCAGTGCAGCTCCCCCCCCCCGTGTCAGCTCCCAAGTGTTGCAAACATGCGATAAAGCACATTTGCACAGACCTCAGCAGCATGTTTGCACAGTCTGAGAGCGCAATCCTAACCTGGAGTTAGACCAGCACAGTTAGGCCAGCACAGTTTGTCTGGCACAAGGGACCATAAAGCACATTTGGACCACTCTCGGAGTCAGGGGGGATGGTGCACGTCTGTGTGCTGGCCTCTCTGACTCCAAGAGTGGTCCAAACACACTTTACAGTGTCCTTTGTGCTGGCCAAACTGTGCTGGCCTAACTCCAGGTTAGGATTGCGCTCTCAGAATATGCAGCGGCCAGTCACCACCAGATCCTGTCCTGCGCCAGCTAAGCAAGGTAGGTTTGTGCCAGACAGTGCAGGGGGTGGGAGAGGATGGTGAGAGAGCATTCTGGGGTTGGAGAGGGGGTGTTTCTAGACTTTGGAGGGCAGAATTGGGGCGGGTTGGGCCCTGCAGGGGGTGGGATCAGTGTGTCCTTACCCCATCCCTGGCCTAGGTAGCTTTACACAGACTGCTCAGATTTGCGCCAGCTAAACAGCTGGCACAGACCAGAGTAGCCCCATACAGCAGCCTGCAGCTTATCGGGAAAAACAACTCCTTACCCCAAGGTGACCCCAGCAGCCTCCCAACCTGGGTTAGATACAGTGCAGGCCTGGCTGTACCGGCGCAGTTTAGGATTGCACTTGTAGCTATTTATTAAATGCTTTCATATTCCCCCTTCTTTCCAGAATCTCAAGGCAGTATAACACGGTTTTTCTCACCTCTGTTTAATCCAGGCAAGAACTCTCTGAGCAGGTTGGGTTGAAAGATACTGACTTGTTGAGGGTCACCCAGTCTGTTTCATGACAAGGGTTGAACCTGGGTTTTCCTAGCCTTTGTCAAACACTCTAATCACGACACAGCTTTGGCTCATCGGATGATAAGAATTGCAGGTCTATACAACATGGGACTCACCTTTCACTGCAGCTTTACCGGTCATGTCTTATGGCCTGGAACGTTAATGTCAGGACCTGTTTTTGCAGTGCTAGGCAGGCAGCCAAACAAGAGGTGGGCTACTATGTATGACTGGTGGGCTGTATTTGGTCACAACATGTGGAAGCCTCTATGAAGAGCCTGGATGGTGCTCTCTCTTCATGCAGGTGCTGGGTGAGCATTCAGGTATGGTTTTTGGCTGCAATCCTATACATACACATTGAGTTCTGAGAAGCCATGCATAGAATTGGGCTGTTTGTGTCCTTTCCAGTTCAGTCACCCTCCTACTCTGAGGTTCTAAGTTTAGAAGACATGGTTGGGCAGGCATGAATGTTGAAGTGGAAAAGATGCAAACCCCAAAGTGTGCAAGGGAATGTCACTTTCAATGTCAATGTCTGGATCTCAGTCACTTTCCCCTTTTAAACTTTTTCAGCCTTTACATACTCAAATTGTCTCAATTTAACAAAGGCACTTCCTGCTTTTTATGGCCTCCCTCTGGGAAATCACTGCCCCTCTTTTGCCCCAATGTTTGCATTATAGGGATGCTTTGCAAAATGTTGATATTGTGAGTTGCTTGCGTTGTCGTTCTTTAGGGTTCAGCTCCTTCCACAGGATCTCCTAGAACAGTGGTTCCCAAACTGTGGGTTGGGACACACCAGTGGGCCGCGAGCCAATTTCAGGTGGGTTGCGAAGCAACTAGAGCAGCCATATTGAAAATATGGGAAGACGGGATGCTGGAAAGGGGGAGGGCTGTGTGACTGTTTTGCTTGTGTCAAGGTTGTAAATAGACTTTTTTCTTTCTGATTCACTTTGCTATTGGAAAATGGCTGAGAAATAACCCAACTTATTGCTGCATTATCAGGAAGGCTGCAGACTCTGGTGTCACAACGATGGCACTTCCAGGCATGACATCACTTCTGGTGGGTCCCAGACAGATTGTCTTTCTAAAAAGTGGGTCCTAGTGCTAAATCCTTTGAGACACAGTCCTCATCCAGGCCACGACCCCCAATGGGTGTTTTGATTTTTTTTAAAAAAATGTGAGGAATCCCCCATTCATACAAAGTAACGACTAGCTCTAATAGCATGCTGCAATTGCCACTGAAATGTTGAAGGGAATGTAGAATTACCTGTTATTCAATCAAATATCCTTAGGTCATTGCTTTGGCTGTAATTCACACTATAGATACAGCTTGCAATTTTACTGGAGGTATATACTTCTTAAGTTACAATCCTAACTAACTTTCCAGCACTGACACAGCTTTGCCAATGGCGCATGTGCTGCATCCTGCAGTGGAAGAGTAGTCATGGAGGCCTCCTCAAGGTAAGGGAATGTTTGTTCCCTTACCTCAGCGCTGCATTGCCTTTACCCCAGTGCTGGAAAATTGCTTCGGATTGCGCCCTGAATGTCGGTTCTGGTGCACCAAATATAAGTCATTCCCCTCTGTGCCTCTTTAGATGACAATGGAAACAGTACAATATATATGGTTTTGGGGATACTGGGCAATTTACATGCAGGGCGCAATCCTAAACTCAGTTAGGCCGGCATAAGCTAAGCCAGCAAAGTTTGGCCAGCACAAAGGACACTATAAAGTATGTGGTCCAAAAACGCTTTATGGTGGCCCTTGTGCTGGCCAAATTTTGCTGGCTTAGCTTGTGCCAGCCTAACTCCAATTTAGGATTGTGCTTGCAATTAGTTTACTGTTTATTTGCTTATAGTTCTGCATCTCAAAAAAACCAAATACATTTTATTCATTTATGTTTTTAGTCATTTCAAGAGTTTTATTTTCTAAAGCTGATAGCAATCATTGAACCATAACAAAAAACACATTTTTGTCTGCTTGTTTCAGATCCGTCTTGTACTCCCTAAAATGAAATTATATACTTTTGGTTTAATGCAAGATCTCTTTTCTGATTGTGAAAAAAACAGGGAAATATTGTTGCTATTTCAAAAAGATATCTCAGAAACCATTTAGGATGAAACTCTTATTAAACAGCAGCACAGTTGTCCCCTTTTCATACATTTGGCTTTTCTGAAGCTTTCTCTGCAAAATAATGTTTGGAGATTAAAGCCTTGTCTGGCATGTATTATTTTTATCAAGTCAGTTTTACTTAGTCAAAAATCAATTTTATGTTTATTTTTAGCTTGTCAAATCAGATGAGATTGAAAATATTGCTTAACCAGGTTCAAAGAACTGGAAAAGATTGCATATTGATGCAAAGCAGGGTGTTTTTTCTTTAAAGGCATGATGTGACAGTCTGAGTCATTAAGATGAGCTTTTATCTCATGCACACATTGGTGCTTGGTAATTTTAGATTTCTTTCTCCTCCACCCTACTGCAGTTTTCACTGAATGTACATGATGACATCAGCAGAACATTTAATCCAAACCAATGCCACCGTCTCAGCAGCCAAAAAATACTAATGGAGATTTGGGAGAATCATTTTGTTTCTCTCACATTCACATCCCAGCAACCAAGGTGACCATTTATGCCACTATCATTTCTGATCTTAAAATTGTCCTTTTTATTATCTCAACTTAATTTGTTCGAATATAGTTCTTGTCTGCTTAGATAACAATTTGATATTTTAATAACTTGTCCTTCAGTTACAGTATTCACTTTAGGCGACTGGCTACTGTCAACTCTTAGAATGAGCAGCTTTGGTGGATTCCAACTAAGATGTAAAACTGATGGAAGTGTTGCTGTGTAATCCTCCCTAAACACAATCCTAACCTGGAGTTAGGCCAGCACAGTTAAGCCAGCAAAGTTTGGCTGCCACAAGGGATATTGTAAAGTATGTTAGGACCACTCTCAGAGTCAGAGAGGCCAGCAAACAGGTGTGCGCCATCCTCTTTGATTCAGAGAGTGGTCCAAACACACTTTACGGTTTCCCTTGTGCCAGCCAAACTTTGCTGTCCTAACTGTGCTGGCCTAACTCCAGGTTAGCATTGCACCCTTAATAACAGACGCCTGGTCTCAAAACCCAGGTGACAATACAGAGCACATTGAAAGCAGGCTATGAATTTTGAATGACTGGGGGAACGCCAAGAGCATTGAAACTAACATAGGGCGCAATCCTAACCCCTGCTAAGTGGGCAAGAGGCACTTTTTCAAGTGGTGTCCTCTTATATTTAGCAGGGGGAGAGCAATTGTCCCTTTTCACCCCAGCACAGTGTCTTTCTCGTGGCTGTTGCTGGTGGTGTTCTCCATTCTTTTAGATTGTGAGCCCTTTTGGGACAGGGAGGCATTTAACTTTAATGTTATTATTTGCCTGTAAACTGCTTTGTGAACTTTATGTTGAAAAGCGGTATATAAATACTAGTGATTGATTGATTGATTGATTGATTGATTGATTGATTGATTGATTGATTGATTGATTGATTGATTGATTGATTGATTGATTGATCCTAACCTGGAGTGAGGCCAGCAGTTAGGCCAACAAAGTTTGACAGGCCCAAGGGACACCATAAAGTGCATTTGGACCACTCTCAGAGTCAGGGAGGATGATGCACGTCTGTATTCTGGCCTCTCTGACTCCAAGAGTGGTCGAAACATACTTTACAGTGTCCCTTGTGTGAGCCAAACTTTGCTGGCCTAACTGTGCCGGCCTCACTCCAGGTTAGGATTGCGCCCATAAAGAAAAGCAGAGGGTTGAAAACCTACCTTTTAGTCAGCTTTTAGCTTGTTGTCAGTGCCTGATGTTTTGGTCAGTAGGGTTTTATCTGCTCGTCTCTCCATGTTTTTTGCTCGTTCTTATTTTTAATGCTGTTGCTGGATTGTTTTAAAATTGGGGGTTTTGTTAGAGGGCTGACTATAGCTGAGTTGTATGGGCCCTGCAAATCAAACCAGAAGTCCTGTACTCCTGTGTTCGAAGAAATAGTGCCAGGATAAGGTAAGGAGGTAAGCAGTCCACTTTCTGATTGCTTTTAGTGGGCAGAAAGTGGATCAATGCAGTTCACAGCAAACAGGCTGACATAGATCTGAGAAGTCCCATTAGAAAGCAGGCAGTGGCCAGTGTTTCACTTCTGACCTTTCCTGATGAGCTTTGTCCACAGAAAGAGAGCAGGAGGCAATGGATACTGAACTGGTAGCCCTGCATCCAGTGCAGTGTTGCAGGATAGGACTGGGTCCAGTTAAGCCGAACCCATATGGAAAAGGTGGAACCTGAGGAGGGATCTGAAGCAGGGGAGAAAAGTAGTTCATTTATATGAAACCCAAGACTTTCATAAGACAAAGATTACCTCATAGGTGCAAAGAAAATTGCAGAAATTAATCACACGGGGATGAATACCATATCTGCACTTTCCATTAAGCGGTTTTCCACATGCATCTTTCTAGCAGAATAATGATCATTTAGATTGTAGAACAGGGAAAAAAGCCCTTGAAGATTGATTTCAGTCAATGTGACAGGCAGAAAATATTAGAAGAAAAGACACGAGCGATGAAACCCGGCATATTTATGACTGATTGTGGAAGTTAGGAGCTGTTTCCTGAAATTGCTGACCACAGAAAACGACAACCCAGTAACCACAACATCCTAACCCTATGAATACATGTACAAACATAGGGCACATCTGGTTCAGCATTTTAGAGAAACACACTCAGGTGGTTGCATCAGGTGGTGGATTTGCAGGGGTATTCAGCTCCCCACCACTCTCTGGATTCAAAACAGAAGAGGGGAGGGGACTGGTAGACGATATACAGAAGAGAAGAGTGTGGTGGGCTAGAGAGGACTGAGAGAAGATGTATGGAGGAGAGGACTGTTGTGGGCTAGAGAGGACTGGTAGAGATTATATGGAGGAGAGTAGTGTGGTAAGCTAGAGTCTCCATCACACTAGCCCAATGCTTTCCAATTGGTGTGCTGCAAGACATTGCTGAGCCTTGAATGACCCACAGGTACGTTGCGGGAGTTTCGGGGGAGGTCACGTATTAGTAGTGTCATTAGGACATATGATCCCCTCCCCCACTGGTAGTGTGACATGCCTTGTCAATTGTCAAAAAAACTGATGGTGTGCCCTAAAAAGTTTAGTACCTTGACAGTGTGCCATGAGATGAAAAAGTTTTAAATTGCCTCTCTAGCCTACTACTCTCCTCTCCTCCCAATTTCCCTTTCCATTTCATTCATGTCCTCTTTTTTGAATCCAGGAGACTGGAGGAGGACAGGTACATGCAGAGGTGACTGATGCACTGCCAGGGAAAGAAGGTACAGTAGTTGGCATGCTGCCTGAAGCGCCAGGAGGTCTTGGGCTGACGCTGTTGTTGGTAGCAAAAATTACTGTGACCGAGGGCAGAATTCTAACCAACTTTCCAACACTGACATAGCTGTGCCAGTGGGGCAAGCTGTGCAGTTGGGTGACAGTCACGGTGGCCTCTGCAAGGTAAGGAAATGTTTATTCCCTTACTTTGAAGTTGCATTCCTCTTACCCCAGTGCTGGAAAGTTGGTTAGGATTGCACCTTGACTCTACTGGTCCTACCTTTACTTCCTTTTGTCCATTCTTCTCTTACAACAGTTGTGCTGAGTTCCTTCAACTCTGCATCGGAAAGTTGATCCGTGAGGTCAGGAATGAATTTCATTGTCTTATACATGATTGCATGTTCTTCAGAAGTTCTTTGTATGGGGCTGCAGAAAGAAAGTTGCATGAAAGGAAGAATGTCCCCAACCATGTATTTTACCACCTATAGTTGTATAAAAGGGACAAAAGGGGGACTTCCTACCAGCCATTTCTCCTCTGAAATCCGTCCCTGA
>JAJKFI010000021.1:3658726-3670177 GCA_029204185.1 Lerista edwardsae
GCTCACCCGGAAGACACGCCCAGCGTACCGGTAGGCTGACACTACTGCTTCTGGGGCAACATTTTGCCCTCTGCACTGGGCTACACTTTCCCCTGCCAGCTTATCACTTCTGGGCCAGCAACAAGCCAGCTGGGATAAGCTCCCTGTCACAAATTTAAATGTGAATTGATAGGGAAATGAGGCCACTCCGTTCCAAAAACCTCCGCAAAAGGCCACACAACCGCTCAAGAATGAAATACTCGCTACATACTATAAACTTCAAGATGTTATTGCCCTGGAGGTGTCCTTCAGTTCCAAGCCACAGTTTCCAAAAATACATAGACAAATTAGAGGGAATTTCAGCGGGAGGAAGGGAGAATGTAGCCTGTAATAACTAGGTTATGGAGCAAGAGTCGAAATAGTCTGCATACAATTTGACTTTAGGACACGAGGGAAGGTTTTGCTAAATACATACCTATAGATTCCTACGATTGCTGTTTCCTTCCAAGAAGCCATTTTTAGTAAGACCATTCCACAGTATGTTTTTCCAGCATGAAAGCAAAACGCAGTATCATGGCTTTGTTTTTCGCTATCTGCTGTGTCAGCATACAGCGCCATTATGCTCCAATTGTCCATAAGAACATAAGAAAAGCCTTGCTGGATCAGGCCAAGGGTCCGTCTAGTCCAGTTTCATGTATCTCACTATGTTGGTCCATGTTGACCAACAACTGCTCCTGTCCCCAGTAAACAATATCCCTGCTTCATTTTGCATTTGAGGGTGAGATCAACAATGTTTTGGTACCCCTCCCCAGCGCATACACATTTATAAGAAGTCAAATCTCAGAGGAGGGCAGAAGGAGAAGGGGGATGAGAATGTGCTTCCATATTCATGCAAAAGACGGATATGAATACAAAATGCCAGTGTGCCCCTGATTCTTTTCACGTCCTCATCTTTGCCTACCAAAAGCCAGATACACCTTCTGTTTTGAAAGCAAGGTGAGGGGGTGACAGCACAGGTGTGTGTGTGTGTGTGTGTGTGTGTGTGTGTGTGTGTGTGTGTGTGTGTGTGTTGGGGGGGGGGGTCCCACCATCTTCCATGTTATCACTCAGCCTCAGGTGCCACCGGGGCCTGACAACACAACCGTATCTGCTTTGGAAGCCAGGTCAGGACAGCAAATTGAAAAGAGGCTTTAGCAATAGGCTATTGTATCTGGATGTACTTGAGACAAAGTTTGAACCAAGGGAATCCTCTTTGATGTCTTACAGCCCAATCATAAGAACATAAGAAGAGCCCTGCTGGATCAGGCCAAAGGCCCATCTAATACAGCTTCCTGTATCTCACAGTGGCCCACCAGGTGCCTAAGGGAGCGCATGAGACAACAAGATGCCTGCATTCTGTTGCCACTCCCTTGCACCTGGCATTCTGAAGTAGCCTACTATTAATGTAAGGAGGTTGCACCACCCATCATGGCATATAGTCAATCCTATCCCCTGCCAACATAGAGCTACCTTCTATAGCAGCCTGCAGAATGGAGAATCAGCTGCCATTTCAGTTATGCCGTCAGACTGCAAGGTCCAACATGCCAGAAAGAATTGGGCTGTAGGTAACTTAGAGTTCAATCTTATAGAGTGAACCACCAATGCTCCAGCCCCACTGATGACACTCGGTGTCGCAAAAGTGCCATAAAGCACTTCAGTGCCTGAGGGAGACATAGAATGCTGGCAGAGAGACAGGAGCACTGGGCAGAACGTATGCCCATCAGGCTGTGGGAAGGCTTCTCGGAGCATGGGGGTGGGATGGGGATAGAACTGGGTAGAGGGTGGGTGGACTGAAGGAATGGTTGGGCCCAGAGGGGGGTGAGGTTAGCAACAGAGGCTGCCGCCAATTCCTATGCCTCCTCTTGAGCCCAGGAGTTCGATATGGGCCTCCTTGGTTTTGCGTCAGCTCAAGAGCAGGCGCTGATTGATGGAGACCCATTGGGGCCAGTAGAGTGCTAGAGGATAAGGGAACAAATGTTCCATACCATGAAGAGACTCAGGTGACTGCTTTGGTCCTATGGGATACTGTGGCAGCCATTTTGGTGATGCTATTCTGTGCAGCAACAGGGCAGCATAGGATTCGGCTGCCTATCACTAGGCTACACCAGTAGTGATTATAACTGCAGACATCTTGTTCTGGCTTATTACTTCTTCCCTCTATCAAACCTTGCGTTTGCCTTTTCCTTCTTCATATCTGCTCCCCTCGTCCTTCATTATTATGACTTCCTCTCCCAAATCACAATCAAATCAGCTCTGAATTGTTATCTGGATTCTCCAGTTTACTCACAGAACTAAGCTTACTAAGCTTACTAAGCTTACTCATAGGTGTGCCTATTCTGTTCCTCTCTTGACAGTGCAATCCTATGCATGTCTACACAGAAGTTAGAGCACAATCCTATACTGCACTGGAACAGGCAAGCCGGCAGGCCTGCGCTGTATCCAGCACAGATTATGGGAGGCTGGAGTCTCCCCGACGCAAGGGCACGTTTGTGTCCTTACATGTGGGGAGGCGCCAGCTTCCCCTAGGGGCTCCTCGGATCTGCGCCTGCTAAACAGCATGTGCAGATCCGAGGAGACCCCATGGCCCAAATTGGGGCCACATGGCCTGGGGGTTGGGCTTATGATTTGGCCTTATGGCTGAATCCCCAGCCCACCCACTGCCCAGAAACTCCCTCCCCCTACCCACTCCCTCCTGCCTGCCCGCCTTGTCCCTCCTCTGCACCAGCCAGCTTCAGCTGGTGCAGAGAACGCACTGCGCAGGTGCTCCGAGACTGGTGCTGCAGGCAGCGCTGATCGCGGAGCAGTAGCACTGACGCTACGCTAATGGCGTAGCAAGAACACTACCACGTAGCATCAGCACTATGTGCAACCCAATTGTGTTTCATGAAGCTGATTTCCAGGACGGTGTGAATAGGATTGCATCCTGAGTTGACTGACTCCACCTTGCCCATTCTGCAGGTGCCTGAGATGTGCGCTAGGCAGAACTGCCTGGGAATTCACATCACCATATGCAACACTGAGAAACGAAAAGCAAAATACAGTATGCAACGTTGACAGAAGAACGCACGGCACCCTAAAATTGATGACTTTATTAAGGTAACATGTCAGTGCAGTCTGATGGAATTTTAATTCATCCAAGTCCTGGGACATGAGGATGGTGTGTAGTAATGATTAAAATATGTGCGCGTCTGGCTCTGGAAAGAAATTGCATTTTGAGTTATATACTGTATGTGTATCGTTTAATGGGGGGGGAGTTTAATAATAAAGTGGTGCTGGCTGCACGATGCCAACTGGACTTAAGAAAGTGTATGAAAACTAGAATGACATCACTTGGCTTTCCAATCGGAGAGCACAAATGCGCCAAAACAAGAGAATTTCAGTTAAGACTATGAATGCCTTGGGAGATACAGCACATGTCCAGAGGAGGGGAAAAATATTTTAGGTGCTTCAATGTACTGACAGCCAACTTTTTTACAATGTGAGGATGCCATATATTATGCGGTCAATAGAACATAAGCCTTGCTAATTTTTAACCTTCTTGAAAATGCACTTCCTGAAATGTGTCAGAGTTTCCTAGTTGATGGCCAAGAGACCAACTCTGATCATTTCACCTGCCTGCACTGACTGCAAGCACAAGCCAAGGAATTCCTCACACCAACTTCTAATTTGTAGGCTCATTCCATTATCGCACTGCAGCCTTGCACGTTCCCTGTGTAGTATCTGGCATCAGCCAACGTTTGTGAAGGGGTACTGGGTTAGAGTGTCCAGGAAGTCTGTTTTTAACCATTAAAGATCATTCATCATGATTTACAGACTCTGCAACTGACTACTGTCCCAATAAGGTGGACAACTAACCACCTCTAACAGAGTTTCACCTCATTTCAGTTGGACTTGTTGAAATTCAATATGCAGTCATGGGTCTTATTACGTGGCTGCATGGAAGGATGGCAAAATAGCTTTTCCATCTGCAAAGTATGTGTCAGCCTTGAGCTTTGTTTTATGGCAGTCTCATGTTCCAAGTTCTGGGTGAACCCATCATCTTGCACTGAT
Source organism: Lerista edwardsae (assembly GCA_029204185.1). NCBI lineage: Eukaryota > Metazoa > Chordata > Lepidosauria > Squamata > Scincidae > Lerista > Lerista edwardsae. The sequence continues at coordinate 3,662,795 of JAJKFI010000021.1, forward strand.
ATTTTGCCTTCCATATACAAGTATGTGTAAAACATGCTAACCTACTGGCCCCAGGTTGAAAGTGGTTAACCTATGATTTGCACAAGGTCTACCATTTAGGTAGCTGATTTCCAAGCCTGGGGAGGAGATTGTAGAGAAAAGGGTTATGAATAGAGGTGGGGGTTATTTTGTTAAAACACCACATAAAAACACAAAACACCACCTTTTGGGGGTTAAAATATTTGAATAAAAACATAAAACTCCACATTTCAGAATTTAAAATATTTTCCAGAAATTAAAATAGATTACTTTTCCAATTCGAAATAATACTATGCATCTGCTGATACTATATCACCTATATCATCTACCTAGTATACTTTTAAAGTGTTTAAAATTAATAAAAATGAGAACTTGGAATGAAAATGTGGAATAAAAACACATAACACTGCAATTTGCTATTTTACTTCAGAAATTTTGGAAAAAATATCACCAAAAATACACACCCTTAGTTACAAAATTCTTCACAATACACCAGTAGCATTTATTGTAAGAAAAGCTATGCCTGAGATGTAGGGTAGGGATTTTTCCCCCTTTTCTTAATCATTCCATTTGAGACCAGTTTTTTTTTTTTAAACTGACTAAATAATTCCATTGTTGTGGTTGTTGTGATGGTGGTTGTTTTTACAATACAAAAAAGGGACATTTAATCCTACCTTATATGTCAATGAAATCTCTCTAGGATTAAGCTGCTGATCCTGACTACAGTGGCATAGCTGTGACTTGGGCACTCTGTAAATCAATCTCACAAATTGCCCTGGATAATATCAGACTGTATCTTCCAGAACAGTTTTGGAATTAAGACAGAAAGTTACTGTCAGCAATATTCTGAGTCTTGCTGTGATTCATTTGCTCCAAGGCCATCCTTTGACAGTTACAGAGTACAATCGTGAACTTGGGGAGGTGGGGAGAAGCAATGCCATCAGATTTCACAACAGAGAAATGACGCATGTACATTAAGTGAAACCAACATAGGCTCATCTATCAGAAAGGACAAAAAAATAAGGCAACAAAACAACAACAACAACAACAACAACAACAACAACAACAAAAGAATAATGAGGAAACATCTGGGAAGAACAGAGAGGCAATATGCAAGAGAACAAAATGTCAAAGGAGAAAAATAAAGAGGAACAAAAGCCAATGTATGTAGAAGCTACAACATATATGGAAAACGAAGACACCCCATCCATTGACTTTCTGTTTCCCAGGCATATGGAGAGGTAGGGTGAGATGGGCATTTGACATCTCCAAACTGAGATTTTCCACCACAATTCTCTCTAGATTCTCTCTAAGTGAGCAGGCTGCTGAAGGCATGATGGGGTAATGCACAGTATGGAGTAAAACTGAAGCTGCTGGTCTTCCAACAGCATAGCAAACATGTCTGAAGCTATATGCATAAACCGGGTGCTTGTACAGTGCTTATATAGGGTGGCTTGTATAGGGTGCTGCATTATACTGAGTCAGAGCACTGTTCCATCTTGCTGACGATACTGACAGAGGAGCTTTCCAAGAATTTAGACAGGGTCTTGCCAAGCCCTGACTGGAGATGCTAGACTTTGAACCTAGATTTTCCAGCATAAAGGCAGGTGCTATATCATGAAGCTATGACCCTTCCCCTGGCATGGTATTTATTTATTTAAAATATTTATATCCAGACAGGAAGGCAGAATACATCATCATCATCATCATCATCATCACCATCATCATCATCATTATTATTATTTAGTAGTAGTAGTAGTAGTAGTAGTAATTGGAGGAGCCCAGAGAATGGGGAAGTCAAACTGCTCTGGGATTTTAGAATACAGATGTGTATTCTAAATAAGCATCTGCCACATAACACACCAGATATACCCATCATTGATAAGAAGGAAAAGAAAGGCTGGATAGTTGATATTGCAATACCTGGAGATAATAGAAGATAAAGAATTGGATAAAATAACTAAGTATAAAGATCTGCAAATAGAAATTGAAAGATTGTGGCACAAGAAAGCAATACCAATTGTCATAGGAGCCTTGGGTACTATCCAAAAACAGCTGGAAAAGTATTTGAATATCATTGGGATTAGCACTAGTATCATCAATCACTTATGGAAGTCTGCTATATATAGTACGACAATATTTGTAATGCAACATAAAATAAAAATAATAGCTGCCTATCTTAGATCCTCAGGTAGGACTCCATAGGTGGATAAAGAATTCATAAAGAATCCACAGTCAACATGATTGTGCAAAAATGGTAGTAGTAGTTGTAAAACAACTGCCACTCCTATTGTCATTGGTACCCTAGGCACAATGCAGAGGCCAGATGGATAACACCTTGACAACCGACCAAGGGAGAATTGCAGCTGCTGGGAATCTTGGAAGGGCAGAGCACAGCCAGGACATTGGCTGCACTTGGATGGAAATATCTGGTGAACATGAGGGTTCTGTGTCTCTCAGAACAATATTTGTAAAATATGTGAACCACCATTTTTTAAAATGGTGGTTCATGACTAGCCAACAAAATCTGAATGGTATAAGTATAGTTATAGACAACAGGTGAAGAACTGCAACAAGATACACTACTAGGAATATCAAACATTATACTGTGATATCTCATCAGTTCTTAAACTTTTAAAGTTTGAACTAGTGAGAACCCACCTACCCCAATCAAAACATCTGGTGGGCTGTGATCATCATCATCATCTGTGAATAACCCAGGTCCTTGGGAAGGACTTGATTAGTCAATAAGCCAAGTCCAGTCACCAACATCTGGCCAGATGTGCATACTACAATTATAATGTTGATGATGATGGCATTAAATACAAAACCAAATTAAAACAACAAAATAATAAACATGGTTATGTAATATCAAAATAATCACTACAGCAAACAACACCAAAGGCCAAAAGAAACAAATGGAGGCTCAGCTACTGTCAGAACACAGACAGAGAGGGAGTCAACCTGTGACCCCACACTCCATCTCAGGGCACAGTCCTAACCTGGATTTAGGCCAGCACAGTTAGGCCAGCCAGAGGCGGATCTAAGGGGGGGCAAATCTCTAAGTTTTGCAAGAAGCCTTACCTTGCAGTGGAAAACACTCCTCTCCTGCTCTGTTCTAGCCAATCCTCACAGGGAACAGCAACATCTTGGCGTTGCTTACTGGCTACAGCAGCAAGGGAGAGGAGGGATTTACATGACAGGGTAAGGCTTCTTGCAAAACTTACAGATTTGCCCCCCCCTTAGATCCGCCTCTGAGGCCAGCTAAGTTTGGCTGGCACAAGGACCACCATAAAGTGCGTTTGGACCACTCTCGGAGTCAGAAATGATGGTGCACATCTGTGTGCTGGCCTCTCTGACTCCAAGATTGGTCCAAACATATTTTATGGTGTCCCTTGTGCCAGCCAAACTTTGCTGGCCTAACTGTGCCTGCCTAAATCCAGGTTAGGATTGCACTCTCAGTTAGATGTCACAGAGAGAAACCTTAGTTATTCAAGAGTCACTGACACCAGAACCATGAAAGAGCCATTCTCTTGCCTAGTTCTCAGCACAGGTCATCAACCAAGTCTAGCAAACCTGTTTACATTTGAAAACTGACCCAGAAGCCACCCACATTCCTTCGAAATATTTGAAAATGAGTCCAAATAACATGGCTATGGAAAGCAAGATGATCTGAGTAGATTTTGGCTGTACCCTGAGTGTGAGATAAAGTGAAAAATAGTTGGGAATTGCAATCTCATGGCCTGATATCCTGCAGTGATCAATGACAGCACACTGAATTCAGTCCAGCAGAATAAAAATCCACAGACTAGAAATAATTTAGTGTCCTGTGCCATCAAGAGAAACAGGGGGAAGAGTAAGACTACAAATGACAGGTGTATTTATAAAGAAGGAAAAATAGATTTGGACTTCATTCCTATGTACACTTGCTTGGCAATAAGCCCCACTGAAGGCAGCTGCGCTGACTTCTGCAGAAGCACAATGCGCATAGGATCAGACTGCAAAGGCAATCAACCAAAATAACTGAAGCAAATCATTTGCTGTACATCCTATAATTAGGGATGGCTTTTTTTGGTGCTCAACACAGAATGCTAAATAATAATTTGTACTGAAAACGCACATAAAACGAAATTTAGGTCAAAATGTGAAAAAATACTGCTTTTGCTTATTTTGACAGAGTTTGACACAAATTTAGATCAATTTCACAAAAATAACACTAGTTTGGTTTATTTTTGACACACTATTAAGGAATCCACATATAGTTTTCAGTAAGGGATCAGGAGGAGTACTGACAGAAACAGTAAACTTAACTTAAAGTTTGCTTAAACTTGCATGAACATGCATGTTCATAATTCATAGTGCATGCTGGGGGAACTTTAAAGGAATGTGGAAGTAGTAAGTAGCAGTTTCTTGACACTCTAAGCAGTTTCTTGACAATCCAAGCAGCAATCGGAGTGCAGCTTGGGAAATTTGAGCAGGTTATTTTGGGCTGGTGTATGTGTGCCAGTGATTGCTTGCATTGGTAGGGCCATTCACCCTTATTTATTGCTCTGTTTGTACAATTTGCAATCAAAATTTGGATACAAACACATAATACCACAATTTATTATTTTAATCAAGAAACTTTGGGGAAAAAATCACCAAAAAACCCCACCCTTACCAATAATGGAAGGGAAAGCAACACAAATGGAAAAGCTTTCCTAATACCATTTCAGGCCTTGGTGTTAAGGCAAGACACAAGGAAACAAGGCAGAGACCTGGAGCAATCTAATCCCTGCCATATACATTTGCATGATGTGTAGCAGGCCTGTGTATTGGACTAACTATGATTGATTCTACAATATGTTTGGCCTGCCACAATGTTCTCTTTTTTTATTTGTTGACAAGCATCTTGGAAATGAGCAGCTAATTACATCATGTCTGCACAATAATTAACAGCCATGTATCAATAGTAGAAAAGATAACAGTGACAAAAGTGTAGTCAATATGTGCTTTGGGGAGAAATATCATACAGGCTGCAGTCCTATACACCTGAGATTGTACTTTTACAATGCATCTGCCCATCACTATCTGAAATCGGGTAGCAGATCTGATTAAATTACACTCAGAAGCTGTTCACTCATGGAAAGTTCTGAATAATCTGAAAGGGTGGAGAAGGAGCCTTCAGCCAAACTGCGTGGAAACACTTCCTGCAGGTGATTAGTGTTTACATATTTATTACCCATCTCTTTCATCTCAATAACATTTGACTGTTTCCCTTCCTTGCAGGCAGGCATCACTTTCTGAAAAGCACAGTGAACTCTGGACATTGTGGAACTGTGCCTGATGTTGTGGTAGAACAATGATGCTGTTCCCTGTAGTTTGATATGGGCACTCTCTTCCTGTGTTAGATGCCACTTTCCACTGAAGGTTCATTGACCTTCTGATTCCAGAAGGCTTCTTTTCAGAAGCTATACCATCAAACTGTGACTGAGGGCACAATCCTAACCTTGTCCCTTCAAACAGCCACGGTGCCAGAGGATTGGAGGATAGCCAATGTCACACCAATCTTAAAAAAGAAAGAAGGGGGGACCCTGGAAACTATAGGCCAGTCAGCCTAACATCTGTTCCAGGTAAGATGGTGGAAAGCCTCATCAAAGCTGAAAGAAAGTCAGCATGGCTTCTGTAAGGATAAGTCTTGCCTCACAAACCTTTTAGAATTCTTTGAAAAGGTCAACAGGCACATGGATGTGGGTGAACTTGTGGATATCATATATCTGGATTTTCAGAAGGCATTTGACACAGTCCCACACCAAAGGCTGCTGAGGAAACTTCACAATCAGGGAATAAGAGGGCAGGTCCTCTTATGGATTCAGAATTGGTTGAGGGCCAGGAAACTGTGAGTGGGGGTCAATGGGAAATTTTCACAATGGAGAGAGGTAAAAAGTGGAGTGCCTCAAGGATCTGTCTTGGGGCCGGTGCTTTTCAACTTGTTCATAAATGACCTGGGGAGACTGGCATAAGTAGCGAGGTGGCCAAGTTTGCGGATGACACAAAACCTTTCCAGGTGGTGAAAACCAGAAGGGATTGTGAAGAGCTCCAGAAGGACTTCTCCAAGTTGGGGGAATGGGCAGCAAAATGGCAAATGCGTTTCAACATAGGCAAGTGTAAAGTGATGCACATTGATGCAAAAAATCAAAACTTCACCTATAGGCTAATGGGTTCTGAGCTATCTCTGAGTTCTGAGTTAAACTCCTATAGAGTTTAAAGCCTCACAAACCTTTTGGAATTCTTTGAAAAGGTCAATAGGCACGTGGATGTGGGTGAACCTGTGGGTGAACCTGTGGATATCATATACCTGGATTTTCAAAAGGCATTTGACACGGTCCCCCACCAAAGACTGCTGAAGAAACTTCACAGTCAGGGAATAAGAGGGCAGGTCCTCTTATGGATCCAGAATTGGTTGAGGGCCAGGAAACAGAGAGTGGGGGTCAATGGGCAATTTTCAAAATGGAGAGAGGTGAAAAGCGGAGTGCCCCAGGGATCTGTCTTGGGGCCCGTGCTTTTCAACTTATTCATAAATGACCTGGAGACAGGGATAAGCAGTGAGGTGGCCAAGTTTGCGGATGACACAAAACTTTTCCGGGTGGTAAAAACCAGAGACGATTGTGAAGAGCTCCAGAATGATCTCTCCAAGTTGGAGGAATGGGCAGCCAAATGGCAGATGCATTACAACATAGACAAATGTAAAGTGATGCACGTTGGGGCCAAAAACCAAAACTTTACCTATAGGCTAATGGGTTCTGAGCTGTCTGTGACAGCTCAGGAGAGAGATCTTGGGGTGCTGGTGGACAATTCAATGAAGGTATCGACCCAGTGTGCGTCAGCAATTAAGAAGGCCAATTCCATGCTTGGGGTCATTAAAAAAGGGGTTGAGAATAAAACAGCCAATATTATCATGCCATTGTACAAATCGATGGTAAGGCCACACCTGGAATATTGTGTCCAGTTCTGGTCGCCGCATCTCAAAAAGGACATAGTGGAGTTGGAAAAGGTGCAGAAGAGAGCGACAAAAATGATTACGGGGCTGGGGCACCTCCCTTATGAAGAAAGACTGCAGCGTTTGGGGCTCTTCAGTCTAGAAAAAAGGCGCCTGAGGGGGGACATGATTGAGACATACAAAATTATGCATGGAAGGGATAAAGTCGATAGAGGGATGTTCTTTTCCCTCTCTCAAAACACCAGAACCAGGGGGCATCCACTAAAGCTGAGGGTTGGGAGAGTTAAAACAGATAAAAGGAAGTACTTTTTTACCCAGCGGGTAGTTAATCTGTGGAACTCCTTGCCACAGGAGGTGGTGATGGCATCAAGACCAGATGCCATCAC
>JAJKFI010000021.1:3670525-3714038 GCA_029204185.1 Lerista edwardsae
ATGGGCCTTTGGCCTGATCCAGCAGGGCTCTTCTTATGTTCTTATGTGTTTCCCCATGACTGAATGGTCTAGTTGTGACCGACTGTAGGGGGCGGTGCTCATCTCCATTTCTAAGCCGAAGAGCCGGCATTTGTCCAAGGACAAGCTTCCATTGTCATGTGGCCAGCATGACTATATGGAGGCTCCTAGGGAAAAAGGGATATTCGTCCCCTTCCCCTGGGGAAAGCCTGCAACAGGGCTCCTTGGCTCACTGCCAGCTATTTTGCTGGCAATGAATCGAGCAGCCCCATGCCAGGTTGCCTGGGCCACTGCCAGGGATAAGTTCTGGTGGTGGAAGCCATCACTAGGTCCCACCCCCTCACAGAGCTGCCCCTCCTCCACCCAGTTTCTCCCCTCTCCCCACCTCCCCCCCCCCCACGCCAAAGTGGCTAACTGGCATCCGTTGCTGCTGGAACTTTAGCCGTCCTGTCCACTCGTGTCAGGCAGAGGCAGATCTAAGGGAGGGCAAAGCTCTAGGTGTTGCAAGGAGCCTTACCCTGTCATGTAAATCCCTCCTCTCCCTTGCTGCTGTAGCCAGTAAGCAACGCCAAGATGTTGCTTTTCCCTGTGAGGATTGGCTAGAACAGTGCAGGAGAGGAGTGATTTCCACTGCAAGGTAAGGCTTCTTGCAAAACTTAGAGATCCCCCCGCCTTAGATCTGCCTCTGGTGTCAGGACCTGGAGCTAACTGAGCATCAGCACAGACTGGGTGGTACATTGTCATGGGCATGCTTTACGGCACATTTGCGACATTTTCGCCAGCGCTACACACATGCCGTTGGCAATAGGGCCTTCTGGATCGGGCCCTAGATAGCCTTAAAAGGGGATTAGCAGGGTTGTAGAGGTACCAGGGCATGCTGATGTGACTCCCTTCCATCTCCGACAAAGTCAGAGCGCTAATGTTTTTTGGATATGTGCTCCAGCTCCCCCTCCTTCCCATGCTCCCTGCCTTTTGTAAAGGCAAAATTCAGGATAGAAGCATGGGGAGGAAAGGAGACATAGAGATTACAGTGATGGACAATTTAGCCACAGCGATGAACATAATGACGTCTGAAAGAGGCCACTTGGTATGTATGACCACTACAGCACAGTCTCGCCCACATCCTTATTAGATTCCCACATACATAATTCAACTGGGAAGAGTATCATTAATTTGGGAATTCCACATGTCATGTTCTATTAAATAAAGATCATTTGACAGCTTAGAGATCCTATTGTTTTTCATTTTAATTTGTACTTAGAGACATTTTCATCTTTCTTGCATTTTCTGTCTCTAAAACCAGACTGAGGGAAACAGCTTGGGAGATACTATAAGTAAATTATGTTAAAATTAATTATCCCCTCATAATAGATTCCCCCCCCCACTATTTTAAAAATGTAAAAAGCAGACAAAAATGCTTCTTGAAACGATATGAATAAACGATATGAAACGATATGAATAAAGAAAAAAAATTTCACTAAGCTTTCAATAGAAAATTTGAAATAATCACATTGAAGAAGAATCTGCAGCTTATGAAAAGTAATAAAAATATCCTACAGAGAACTGCTACCAGCATATGAGATATGAACAAATATGCGGTGACTGAGGAATAGCTTATTGGTAAAAACAGTGAGAGAAAGAATGAAATGCATATAGCTCATTAAACAATGTTCTGTCTCATGACAACAAGTTTAATGAAGATGTATGATAGGAAAATGGAGAGAGGAAAAGGGCCCTTCTGCAGTGTGTTCTGTGCTGGAAGCACATTGATGCAGAGGAGAACTCATCATATATGCAACATTCCAAAGAGTTTTACTATCACCATCTGATGGTAATTCAAATATTAAAACAGTGTACACAATAATTTTAAGTATTAAGCAGATAAATAACATTGGTCTTTAGCTGGTGGCTCTTGATTATGTGCAGCTGGGAGTGCAATCCTAACCTGGACTTAGGCCAGCATAGTCAGGCCAGCAAAGTTTGGCCGGCACATGGGACACCATAAAGTATGTTTGGACCACTGTCGGAGCCAGCACACAGATATGCGCCATCCTCCCTGACTCCAAGAGTGGTCCAAATGTGCTTTACTGTGGCCCTTGTGCCAGGCAAACTTTGCTGGCCTAACTGTGCCGGCCTGACTCCAGGTTAGAATTGCGCTCTGGGTCACACCTTGGCAGAATAGAGAGGCAGTTGCCTCTAATGACGGATTAGCAGGGGGCACTAACGGTCCTGCCATTATGACAGGGGGGCGGTAAATGTCCCTAAGCGGCAGGCCCGCATGGAATCCCTGGCCCTCTGGAGGCCGTCAGAAGGCTCCGGAGGGCTGTTTAACAATACTTCCAGTTTTCGTTGGAAAAATGGAAGTATTGTTCAAAAGCCGCTGGAAAGCATTAGAACGCATTCAGAGGGTTGTGGGACGTCGTGCGAGGTTCCGTACCTCCAGGTGGGGGAGGCAGCCTTGTGGGGGTGGCAGCCTTCAGTCCTGACCTCCGGTGGCAAACAAGCCTGCCACAGGCAGGGGGTGAGGGAGCACATCCACCTCCACTGCTGCTGGCCTGTTCCACCTCTCCTGCTTACTTGACTTGAAAAGGAAGAGAGGAAAAGAGTACAAAAGGAAGTGGAGGAGAGGAGAGTGGTGGGCTAGAGTGACTCCCAAGAGACAGTGGCATACCTAGAGGGGGATCATAGTGGTAGGTTTTGCAAGCAGCCTCTATGCCGCTTCCTCAGAGCCATTCGTAGCCAACGTAGCCTCCATTTAGCCGCTCGGAATGGCTCCAAAGAGGAGAGGGAGCGGCTTCTTGCAAAACCTAGTGCTGTGATCCCCCTCCAGGTCCACCCCCTCAAAAGATCTCCCTTTGCCTCTCTTGGCAAAGATGCTCTAGCCCACCAGTCTCCTCTCTTTCCTTCTCCTCCACACTGTCTCTTCTGCAAAACAGGCCAGGTTTGCAACTGGCAGAGGGTGTGGGAGCATGTCCATCTCCACTGCTGCTGGCCTGTCCTGCCTCTCATGCTAACTTAACTTGAAAAGGAAGAGAGGAACAGGAAGTGGAGGACAGGAGAGTGTTGGGTTAGAGCGACTCCCAAGAGACAGTGGCGTACCTAGAGGGGGGCATCTTCTTGTACTACAGAGGAGGAGGACAAGGATGGGGATAGCAGCAAGTGATGAGAGAGAGGAGACAGGGTTGCCATTTTGTGTCCTCCTTTAGGCTCTCAAAATTTTCCTCCACAACTTGAGTCATGCGAATCTGGATTTATCTCCTTCTGTTATGCAGTCATATAATACTTGATATTAAAGGTCTGGGACTTCATGGCTTGGCTGGCCCAAATCTGGCCAGCTAGTATACAATCGTTCAGCCCAATCTTAACTAACTCCCCATGCAGCAGTGCCAGCGAAAGACTGGCGCAGATCCAAGTAGGCCCATTGGGGAGAAGGCAGCAATGGAGTAGGTAAATAATTTTTACATACCTCTCCACTGCTGCCTGGTTGTGCCAGTACTGGTGCATGCGCTGGGCTATCCCAGGACAGGATTAGATTGTAAGAAGTCTTCACCCTTGCAGAGAATTTGTTTAATTCTACTTTCATTTAAAAAAAAAAAAAAACAGAGATTCCATTTGTGGATGGTGGTTTGTGTCCAAGAGCATTTAACTATAAAAAAGTTATCAAGAAAAACTTTCCATAAGTTGCACACTTAAAACCATCATTAAAAAGTCATCTTTCCAACTTGATGAGAATGCTCGCAATAGCTTCACAGTCTTTATAGGTGATAGGTGATAACATCACTGCCATCAGCCAAGGTGCTCTTCGCTTTGTAATTTAAATAAATCCCTATTAGGTGATTGTGCAGGAGAAAAAAAGACGTTCTCCGAAGGGAACAGAGGAAACGGAAGCATATGCAGATTAATCTAATTTGCAGGCCTGCACCTTTATATCATGTAAATGTCACATACTTTTTTTTTTTTTTGCAAAATGTTGCCTCAGGAGATGGCATGGCACAGTATTCCAAATTTGATTCATTCATATCATCTCAATGGTGCCCACGGTGGCTTGCTCAGAAGTGACTCCTAGGTATAGATGTTGATCAAAAACTGTGAAGTAGATGTGGCTAAACTTTGGAATTCCTTGACTCAGAGTACAAAACTTGGTGACTTGTGCTAATGAAATGAGAGGGCAATCCTGACCTGGAGTTAGACCGGCACAGTCAGGTCAGCAAAGTTTGGCCCAGCACAAGGGACACTGTAAAGTATGTTTGGGCCACTTTTGGAGTCAGAGAGGCCGGAACACAGACGTGCACCATCCTGGTCCAAACACTGTCTCACCTGCCACACCCTCACCACAAGTCGCTGCTGCAGAGGCATATGTGGAGCTCCCCCCCCCCAAAAAAAAATCTGGCACTGGCAGAGGTAAATAGGAAAAAATTACTTCGCTCTTGCAGCAGTGCAATCCTGGGGACTGCACTGCTGCCATAGTTAGGGTTATCAGATACCAGCTGGGACAGAGTGCCTCTACCTTTAATCATTGTATAGAAGAGGGAATTTTTGGCAGGTACAGTTTTTGAAACCCTTCCATGTTGAGTTGCACCTGCCAAAATTCCCTCATCTATGCAATGGCTAAAAGTATAGGCACTCTGTCCCAGTTTGTATCTGGTAACCTTAGCCATAGTCCTTTTCCCAGCAGACATTTACAGTGCTCCCAAATCTCTTGTAGGAGTTTGGGAAGCACTGCTCCACCATCTTAATTAGGAAGAAGCCTCCTGATTTCTTTGGGTCATGTTTCCAAGTAAAAATGCATTGAATCAGGTCACTAGTTTCAATTGAAATGAATATTCGTCCCAGGGATATGGTTTCAGAGCACATGTCCAGAGACATAAAGCAAATACAAAAATTCATACACCATTGCACCAGGAGAACCAGGACATGCACACAACTAATTTTGCTTTTGTTCCAGTACTTTGTCTTAATATTGTCCCCTATGAAGTGCCAGTGTCACAGAAGTACTATAAATGCCACGAGATGATAAATTAGATAGTAGAAATGAGGGTAGATTCCTTCACGGCATGCGGCGCAGAGCAAATTATTATTAGCCTACTCAAAAAATAATGCATGAAGACGGAGAATATACTTTGTTCTTAGGAAATGCAAGAAAAGATGTTTAGGGTCCCTTATAACCTCACAATCCTGTTTTGTTTTTTTTAAAAACCTCTGCAAATAGAAATCAGATAACTAACAATGCAATCCTAGGCATGTCTGCTTAGAAATAAATTTCATTGAATTCAATGGGACTTGTTCCCAAGTAAGTGTTTATAGCAGTGGTATTCAAACGTTTTAGACTGAGACCCACTTTTTAGAATGGCACTTGTGTCGGGACCCACAGGAAGTGATGTTGTGGCTGGAAGTGATATCATCAAACAGGAAGTGCTGTCATTGTGACATAATAAACTGACACTCCTGAAATGCAAATTGGCATTCTTGGACTGCAGCCATTGTACAACCATGAAACATCCTGACAGAAAGCAAGATCAGGAGAAAATTGTAGGTAAAAGCACTGTATGTAAAAGCACTGTATGTAAAAACAATTTTAAAAAAAAAAAAGCTAACTTGAAAATTCAAACTGTTAACACTCACAAAGGGAATATAACAAGAGTAAGGTCTGCAGTTTCCAAGATGGCTGCTCCCAGCTTTCCATGACTCACCTGACATCAGGTTGCGACTTGCGACCCACCAAGTGGGTCCCAACCCACAGTTTGAATAACTCTAGTTTATAGGATTGCAGCCTAACCCTCATTAGTATTCTACAAACACAGTTAAAGTTTATAACAAATAAGGAAATTGGTGGTGATGGGAAGGAAGGTAAAAAGGGAGAGAAAGAGAGAGGAAGAGAATATTAATCACACAAAATCAATATGGACATTAATATGAAAAGTTTATGCCACTTTACAGTTTCCTGCCTTTACAGAACAGATCGATAAGATGCAGTGGAATATCTTACCATTATCAATAAAATGCATTGAATACAAGATAGTTGCTTCAAAACAGAAAATCAGAGGGAAATACTCCTAATTTTAATATGACAGTCCAGTACAGTCTCCCATATGCACTGATGTAGCTTTGCTAACATAATTGGGACTAGACAATCAGCCAGAAATCTGCAGGTGTTAAACTCCCACAAATCACTCATGTCTCCTGCTCTAAGCATCAGCTCTCCCCCAAATGCGCATCCTGGATGCCTGGGCCGTACAACAGAAATAAGGAAAAGATCCATCAATGTAAACACCAGGTAACCAAAGTTCTTTTCATTGGTTCTAATCCATAAAAACACAGCAGTGCTATAGCAAATGAGCAGGAAAAATATACTCCCTAAATACTCATTAGCAGCATGCTCTTGAAATAAGTGACAGTAAGTCTAAATGAAAATGAGATGCAAATTAAATTGCAATTTTTTTAAAAAAAAAAAGGTTGAATTGTAGAGTAAAAAGGATGGTTCACACACTTATGATCATTATGATGAACACTTGCGGATGTTCATAGTTTTGACACAGATCTGTCTGAGAGCCCAATCCTAAGGGCAGTAGCACCAGTGGTATTCTCATAAAGCACTTGACCGCCGGCGCTACCAACACAGTGCCAGTTGGCAGTGGGCCTCAGCATCAAGAAGAGATTGAATGGTGGGCGGTACATTGCACTGCTGGGTAGCAGTGAGGTTTGGTGGGGCAGGGGCAGAACTGGGCATTGGGAAGGAAGGACAAGGAGGAAAGAGGAGGCCCAGGAGGGAGGCTGAGATGGCGTAGACCTTCTGCTGTATCCTATGGCCTCTCTCAATACAAGCCACAGAGTGCTACTCAGGCCTTCAGGGCTCTGCACACACTCAATATCAGGCACAGATCCATTGGGGCCACTGGGCTTTACACAGGGCAAATGCTCCCTTACCCTTGGAGGCTAAAGCACCTGCCCCAACCACAATGGATACAGCGGTGGCCATCAAGGCACCGCTGTTCTTCTGGGTGCCAGGGCATTATATGATTGGGCTGCCCATCTTCTGGCTTGCTCTCTGGACATGTGTATACTTATAACACATCTTGAACATAACATGAAAACAAAAGGCTTGTTAGACAGCACTACACCGTCTTTGCGGAAGAAGAACCAACCCTTATGGAGAACTTGGGGCACATGCTACAACTCAATGGGATGGGCACCATTCTGCAAACATTCTGTAAATTTATAGCAGCATCCCGATAATGTATCCAGAAATTAATCCAAACTTCCTATATTAATGATGATGTCCCACGATGTTTGGGTAATATAAATGGATTTCTTGGGCTGTACCCCCTGGAGTAGCTAATGAAAGTGAGCCCACTACAAAGGGCAAAATGATTCCCTGTAAGTGATGTCACAACAGGATGATACATCACCATTGTATTTTTTCTGGTATTTTTTCACCATAACTTTTGATAGAATGAAGATATTACACTCCAATGTATTTCATTGCATTCTTCATGAAATCTGCATCGAATGATATATAACATGACAGTATTATTCCTAAAACCCGTTGTTTTAACAAACCGCAATTTTTACATGTCAGTTGTATTTTTGTTTTCTGTTTCTTTGGCAATACCTTTTGATAAAGATATTACACTTCAGTTTATTTCATTGCATTCTGCATTAAATTACCTTTCTGCATATATAACATGATGTAATTATTCATACAGACCAAGGTTTTCACCATTTTTGCCACTAGTGTCAATCTCAGCTTGTTGCCCCCCTAAAGCTTGTTGCCTAGAGCAATTGCACCCCCTGTACTTCTTTAGCTCCGCCTCTGGCTGTTTTTCAAAACATTCTTTTTAAAACATTCTCTTTTTAAAACATTCTTTCATCATCTTGAGCAAATCTAAAAGCAATATTTGCTAACGGAGCAACTAATAATGTGATCAGAGTCTTGAGAGAGCAGGCACAAGTGAAAATACCACAAGGCAAAATACCTCCATTTAGATTTGACATCAATCAAAATGTCAAGGGGGTCAAGGTAACACCTTCCCTTTCTTTCAGATCTGAGAATGGGGTGTGGTGTCTGGTTGATAGCTTTCACTGACTAGTTTACTATATAGGTATGCTTGTATGTACACACTAACCCTTGGGTACAAGTTAATGTGAGACTAATTTCTGACCGAGTGTTTGAGATTAAACGGCCAATGCTATGATTATAAGCGGAGGTTAGAGTTCCACTTATCAGAGAAAACAGGCAAATGGGCTAGCTGAGGGATATTGTTTTTAGTGCCCTTAAGGAATGTGCACAGGTCACTCAATTAATCCTACTCAGCATTTCCTCACTTAAATCAATGTAAGTCTTCCTTTGGTGCCTTCCTGTTAAAATGTCTTGTACTTCTCACATGAAGAAAAATGGTACGTATCAACCAAGAACACCCTTTGTCCCCTTGTAATCCTATTCATTAATCATCTCATAGGTCAGAGGTGTATGTTAGAACATGGTAATCTTGTGGGAACAGATGCTTGTAGAGGAAGTGCTTTCTACAACAGACACTTCCATGCCTCCGTCTTCTCAAACGCCGACTGACACACACACTCTTGGCCATTGGCCTTTTGGCATCTGTTCAAAGCCTAATGTCTGGAAGCATCATGTTGTCTTCGAGACCTAAAAGGAATCAGACCCCCACACACACCCTGAGGAAAAATGTAGAGCAAACTGTGGCATTGTCAAACTTGATGAGTGGTTTTGATACTATGGTGTCACAAGCTGGATGGTCTCGCAAGAGCCTCATTCAACAAAACGCATGCTCCAGTTTTAGACTGTCATTTTTTGATGCTGAAAGAGCCAGATGTGCTGTACTTGGGCAAGTGGGTGCTGTCATTAAGCTTTGATAGCTGTGAACCTGATGCTGCAAGAGAATCTCTAGGTGGAACTTATAAGGCTATGGCAGGGATAGGAAAGAGATATCGAGCCAGACCACACTGAATAGTGGAAATATGTTTGGGCTCTCCAATTCTAAGCTCTAGAGACACCAAACATCATCCTCTTCTTCCTACACATTCCAATCCCCTTCCTCTCTTTCTGACCCACAGTGAATCATAATTCCTGTGAAGACATTATCATCTGCATGTACAATAAATGTGTGGGGCACAACGGCCCCTGTAAAGCGCTTTTGGACCACTCTCAGAGTCAGGGGGGATGGCACATATTTGTGTGCTGGCCACTCTGACTCTGAGAGTGGTCTAAACATACTTTACAGTGTCCCTTGTGCTGGCCAAACTTTGCTGGCCTAACTGTGCCAGCCTCACTCCAGGTTAGGATTGCACCTTCAATGAACACATGAGAAGTGGGGGGGATAACATTTAAACCAGACACTTTCCTACTCATCCACCATACTTCTTACAGCCCAATCCTATTCTGGGCTGGCCCAGAGTGTGCAGAGACCGTGAAGAGACCCCCACATAAGGTCGCAAGTTCAATCACTGGGAAAGTCTGAAAGGACCTCCCTATGCCCGAAACCCTGGAGAATGGCTTAGCATAGACAATATAGAGCTAGACAAACCAGTGATATGAATAGCAAAATAGCATAAGTTATGCTCATATTAGGAACCATCCCCCTGCCCCCCCCCATCAGAGCTATCAGCTACAGTTGCTTCACCTAATAACATCCCCTGCTTATATAGTTTGGGCCAAGCACTGCAAAACCACAGAGATCTCACTAATGGGCCACAATTCCATCATTTCACGCAACATATCCCATGGTGTGCAACTTTCTAGTTAGCGCCATTCAGGTAAGCATAGGGCTGCAATCCTAAACACAGCTGCACAGTAATATTGTTCACTGAAAACAGTGCAGGCTTCCTTTCAAGTAATACTTGCGAGCAGGGCATGAATAAGAAAGCTAGAGGGAACTTTCTGTGGCAGTCTGTGCTAAATACGACAGCCGATTTATCTCCAGCGGTTGTTCTGCTCGGAAACTCGCACTCTAATTCACTGTGCCACATTTGTTGTACACTCCTGTGTGTGTGCTCTAGTGACATCTAGTGAACAAGTGGACAAAAGCCTATGACAAAGTTGCAGGAGAGCAGCAGACACAAGAAGCAAAACAAGTCTCCTTTGTTTTCAAAAAAAAGTGTTCAGAATTGCTTCTATTTTGTCCAAATAACTGAATCATTTTTTAAAATTCTCTGCATATAATTGTCCTGCACCAATTCTTTGGGCCTACTGCATACTTTCCAGGGTAGGGCTGAGGCTGACTCGCTTTCTCATAGAAATGATTGTTTGCCCGTCATTCCCCGCTTAAGTATGTCGAGTGCTTGTGAGGGGGAAGGTCCACTTGCAGAATGTATTCTTCGGGGTGATTACAGATGGGCAGCCCAACCCTGACCTGCCCAGCTCCTGTAGGAGCAGTGGTAGCAAAATAGTTCCGTGGCAGCTGCAGCTGCTGGGGTCTCCTCAGGAGAAGGGAACATTGTTCCCTTCCCCTGGGGAAAGCCCCACCCCCATCAATGGGATTCCTTGAGTCTCTGCTGGCTATTTTGCTGGCGTGGAATTGAGCAGTCCTGTGTCAGACTGCCTGGCCCAAGGCGGAGCCTGGCCCAAGGCGGAGCGGAAGCCACCATCAAATCCCTCCCCTGGGCGGGCCCAATCTTCTCCTCCCCCACTCAGTTCTGCTCCTTTCCTGCCTCCCCCATGCCCTGAAAACACTGCCAGTGGCTCTGCTATTGTTTCAATCTTGTAGCCCATCTTTTATCTTGTATTTTATCTTTATTGTTGGTAATTTTAGTGTTGTGAACCGCCTTGTGTGCCTCAATATGGGGCAGAAAGGCAGGACAGAAATTCTATCATCATCATCATCATCATCATCATCATCCCAATGCATCTCAATTCCCAATGCATCTCTCAATTCACTGTGAATGGTCAAATGAAATGTTCAGGCCTCAATCTAGTAACCCTATTTTTCTGTCTTTTGCAATACATTCTGTTGCTGTAGAATTATTCTGGAGGTTTCACACAAAAATGGGCCCTGGACTAAAACCAGTCATGTCCGTTCTGAATGAAAGATGCCCATGATCATCCCCACTGATATGGCACCATGGATTTATGCATTACAGCTGTGCCACGGATGTACCTGGGGAAACGTGGCTCCTGTGATGGAGCTATAACTTGGAGAGGGCATCTCAGTCACGACAGAATTAAACCAATGGTTTTTGCATGAAGGGCAAAAAGGATTTGGTGCTATCCAATATCTTGCTATATCATGTTCCTGATGAGCAGATTATGGTTGTTGTGTAAATATGAATTTCTGCCACTGCACTTCTTAGCGCTCAGTAATATGCATTCTATCATGTTTGTTATTTCAGAAACGCTACTGTGGATGACTTTTCTTTCTTTCTTGTATAAACTCTTGTTCTTGTACCAACTCTTGTTTGTACAAGAACTGAAATTCATAAAAGTCAGGCACTTCTATCCCTCAAATGACAAAGCAACACAGTTACACTGTAAGTAGCCAGCGGCAAAACTAAGCTTGTTTAATGGGGCAATAAGATTGATCAGCGGATGTTAATGTACATTTCTCAGATTCCCGCTGCTTTCAGATAACATTATGTATGTTTTATTTTATTGTTTATGAATTAATAATAGCAGCCTTATCTGCAGTATTTTCTCAGCAAATGGGAACACAATGACAAAAGTTTAGATCTGGAAATGTGCCGCTGTGATGCTTTGGGGAATAGACTGCTGAGTTCATCACAACCAACAACCACCTTTTCTTGGCATTGAGCAGATTGCGAAGGACTAGCTCCATTTGTCTTCCAAAAGAGCCACAGTGAACATTCCCAGTAAATCTAATTATTTTATGTTATTTACCTATTTAAGAGATTTATACGCCACCTTTTGGCATTAAAAGCCCTCAAGGTGGCCTACAGACAGATTAGAAGCATAAAAAACATCAATCAGATCAAAACAGAGCTGCAGAAGAATAAAAGCTGTGAAACAATGGAAGGGTGGCAAGGATAAAGACAGACGCCAATGCCAAATAGAATAAAATGGAGGGATCCTATTTACCATGAAAAGCTGGAGTGAACAAGATGGAATTTTCTGATTGCCTGAAAGGCAGCAACGAAGGCAGCAGGTAACTATAGCTTTAACAAAAATGGTTCCTGTTGCCATGGCTGATGGTCATATCCCTGGCTGATTTCTGGACGGGGAAGTGACGGGGAAGTGTTGCAAAGTTTGGCATATTGGCCACAGAGCCCCATATTCTGGGCTCACAGGAGGAATTAAGAGATGGCTGAAGAGCTTCCTTGGGGTTGGAAAACCTGGCCACAATATCCTGGTGGAACATCTGTGGCACGCAATGGAGTGTCATCCTGCTACTGGAACCGTTTTTGGAGGAAGAGCCATCAGATATCTTTGCAAGACATTTGAGGCGGGATGGGGGGGGAATGATCCAGGCAAAATCACAGGGCTAGAATTTCCCAGGCTTTTCTCAGGATTTTGATAGGATGACTACTCTATTGCCAGATGTTCTTCTGGTCTTGGTGGAGGTATTGCCTCAGGATTTGTGGCAGGGAGTGAGCAACCCTCTTACAATCAACAAGGCATGCTGGAAGCCACATAGAGAGGTGGCTAAGGTTATGGGATGGTGTGCTGTTTCTCACCACACTGAGTGGACATTTTCTGAGGAGATGGTGTTTATGCTTCAGGCTTAGTCTTTTAGACTAGATACTATCTCAATAATAGACAGATGCATATTTACCCTATAGCCAGGGGTGCGGAATGCATGGGCGCCGGCAGTGGGGGGGGGCGCCAGCAGCGCGGAGGCGGCATAGCGAGGAGGAACTGGCGCGTTGTGTGGCCCTCCTGCCCTCCCCTTGCCTCCGTAATGCTCCAAAATGGAGCATTTCTGGGCTAAGGGAGGCGTGTCGTGGCGCTGCACGGGGGTGGGGCGACGTCCTGGGGGCGCGGTTTCAGTGCCAGCCATAGGCGCGCTCCGGCCTCCATGCGCTCCTGATAATAGATAATGGAGTAAGAAGAGAAGTTTTTGTAGGATTATAAACATGTAGTCCCACGTATCTTGTTGTCTTTGTGTGCTCCCTGAGACATCTAGAGGGCCACTGTGAGATGCAGATAGATGGGCCCTCGACCTGATCTAGCAGGGCTCTTCTTATGTTCTTATGGTTTGAGGGGAGAAAAGGTAGTGAGACAAGTAGAATCACCTATGATCTTTTTCTCTGATGTGAAGTGGGGCTGGGGTTTTAAGGAATTACAATCCTCTCAGAGTTGGACAAATTTCTAGAGGAAAAGTCTATCACAGGCTGCAGTCTGTGATGGTTAGTGTAACTTTCATAGTTTAGAAGTAAGCTACCTCAGAATGCTAGATGCAGGGGAGTGGCAACAAGATGCAGCTATCTTGTTGTCTCCTGTGCTCCCTGAGGCATCTGGTGAGATACAGGAAGATACAGGAAGCTGGACTTGATGGGCTTTTGGCCTGATCCAGTGGGGCTCTTTTTATGTTCTTATGTTCTTAACTCTGGAATGAGTGGTGATCAGGTGAGCTGATGGAGAAGAGGGGAAATCTGACAGCAAGCTGGTATGTCTGCTGTTGGCTGTTTGAGTTTTATTGCACTTGGTTGTTTTAACGTTTTAGTATTTTTGAAGTCAGTCAGTCAGTCAGTCAGTCAGTAAATAAATAAATAAATAAATAAATAAATAAATAAATAAAACACTTATAACTGGTCCCCAGAGAGACAGCACAAGTGAACTACAGTTTGTGGGCCAAGGGGGGGGGAATTTGTGGCTTTAGTTCAATAGCTTTATTTTTAATAATGTAAAGGCCAATTTTTACCTACATATGGTTGTGTTGTCTCTTATTTACTTCTGCCAACAAGTTACCCAGAGTAATTAATTCACCATATTTTAAAAGACTTCAGGAACACAGAACTCCCCCCTTCAGAGAGAATACGAGCCTGTATCTCTTCATCTGTATTGCATTTTCTGCCAACGTGTCTTGTGATTTGTCTCGAAAATCACTTTAAACCTTAATAGTAGTTCTCTGCCAATGTAACTTTAGTTCAGCTCTCCATCAATGTACTGATGATGAATCTTGGATGTTAAATATAGGGTAGCTATATTGAGTGCTTTGGCTAATCAGAAAGATGTAGATTTGAGTATGCCCTTGATTGAAAAGAAAAAAAAGTGGATGTAGTGAATATTGTATTTATTGCTGTGCTGTGCTGTGCTGTATAGTTGTTTTGTACAGATCCAAGGGATCTTTCTTTAGCATAAGGCTCAATTGAACGTTTTTTTCCAGCAGAATTTCTAAACAAGAACAGGACAAAAAGTCTAGAATTTCTAAACAAGATGATGATGATGATTTGGGATGCAAAGTCTGCATGGCTTTTGAAAATAAAGATCTGTGAACAGGCAGATAGATCCTTTCTTAGACTGTTTTCCTGAGAAAAATCCACTTGATGGTGTAGTGGTTCTGATGTTGGACTAACACCTGGAACATGAGCTTTCAGTGCGATCTTGGACCAGTCACTTTCTCACCTGCCTCATAGGATTGTTGTGACAACAAAACAACAGGAGGGAAGGAACCATGTATTCCACTCTAAGTTCCTTCGAGGAAAGGGGGAATCAAAATATGAAATAATAGGAAAAAATATTCAGGCAGGGGCAAGCAGAACTCTGCAGAACACAACCAAAATTGCACTGTGTCCCCTCAAGAACCATGAAGCCAGTCAAGGCTGGAAAAAAATACTTGAATGGGCCTGGTTCTCCATGCAGGGGGAGAACTGCCATCGAAGGTCTGGATGGGTAGCAGGCAATGAATCCAGCTCATTAGTGTTTCCTGAACACTAGACTTCTACACTGAACAATAGTCTAGAAGTCTCTAGACTTCTCCCCCCTCCCCAACGTGGACAGCATTAAATAAAACATACTGGAACACTAAGCACAATGCCATGCTTGCCTTGGTTCCTGCCCAACATGCACAACTCTAGTCTGTTCACTTATTATTGTATGTTTAATATACCACAATCCAGATGCACTGAAAGTTTTAGGGTGCAAACCTAAGCCTGTAAGATTGCAGCCTTACTATGAGTTAATGTCTCTTTTTGGGTCATTGAGACCTGGCCCCATGGTGTTTCAGAATTAGGTCTAATTCACCAACTGAAGTGAAGGAAATTCCAATTTTTAAAAGTTTGGTTCAATTATCAGAAGTTTTAGAAGCAATGCCCCAGTGATTGACCCCACTCCAGTCCACATTGGTAATTTACAAAATGGACATTCTTTTAAATTCTCGTATATAAGGCGAGAATTTCCAAGAAACAATTTCCAAGAAAACAATATTGACATTGTGATGGCAACTTTTGCACAGTGGTGACTCTGGTTTGACAACCGACTAAAATGTATAGCCCATGGAGAAAAGCAAACAAGAAAAAAGGATTGAGATGAGACAGATTTGCTTTGATTTTTCTGAGACGCCTAAGACACCAGGCCACATTAACAAAACATGTTCACTAATTAGAACAGTGGTTATCAATTTCAACTTGCTACATAATTAAACCTGTTTGTTATTCATGAGCCTTTGATAAGATAGTTAAAATGATAATTTGATTCCAGAACTACAATTTGACTAACAAAATTTATTTTTTTCAGCAGTATACATTTGCATCCGTAAGTAGGCTCAAGAATTCCTCCTGATAGATAATGCAGAAGTATCATCAGAGTGCCAAAATTGTACGTTGACAGGTGACAATCATGTACCGTATTTATAAAAGAGCTGCCATCTTAGTACAAATTAAATGAACCAAAAGTGATCTCTCTTTCTATCAATGACAATGATCTTGCTTTTAGAAAAGTTAGACATGTGCAGATAAAATGGTATTTTAAGATAATTTTAGTTAATATGGCAAGGCCTGTGGCATATCTAAGGTACAGCAGGTAAGGCACATACTTCAGGTGCCACTTGAAGGGGGCCACTGAAGAGCACAAGCCGAACGTTGGTTGGGAAGCTGCTGGAGAAGGAATAGGAGGTGGCAGCCACATTGTGATGCCATCAGCACTGCCCAGAATGCTCCAACGGCAAGTGAAAGAGGCCACTTCCATGGCACATTGCAGCACATGCAATACTTACTGTGCGCCCACCTCACTCCCCCCCCCACCAGTAGCTGTATGGCATAGAAGTACAGCAGACATTTGTTGGTTTTTTTTAAAAAATAAAATACATACATTCCATCTTTCTAGACCAAAACATGAACCACAGTTAACGTAATATTAAAAATAAATCAATAAAATTAAACACAAGCAGCAGATCAAATTAGACTAGTTAGCCATGAAAACACTGGACAAATTGATCAACATTCAGCCAAGTTCCAGTCAACATCCAGCCATGTCAGTCAAAGGCCTGATGATGGAACAGAAGACTAATCAGGAGACAATGAAAGGCTTGATGATGAGAGAGCAACCAACTGGACGTCTCAAATCAGGGGATTTCAGTGAGAGAGAAAGGGTCACAACTTAGAAATTCTCGTTGCATTTGCCTCCCAAGTGTGCCAAGTGGGAGATGGAGGAACTTGCAGGAGGACCCCCCCCCCCAGCTGACCTGAATGGACAGGCAGGATCATATTGGAGAAGATGTTTCATTAGGTATCTTAGAGCGCAATCCGAACCTGGAGGTAGGCTGGCACAATTAGGCCAGCAAAATTTGGCCGGCACCAGGACCACCATAAAGTATGTTTGGACCATTCTCGGAGTCAGAGAGGCCTGCACACAGATATCAGCCATCTGACTCCAAGAGTGGTCCAAATGCGCTTTACGGTGGCCCTTGTGCCAGCCAAACTTTGCTGGCCTAACTGTGCTGGCCTAACTCCTGGTTAGGATTGTGCTCTTAGTCCCAAACCATTTATAATGTTACTGACAATGTTTGACTGTTGCAGAATATCCATATGTTTCCCAGCCAGAGATGGTGTCAGGGGTTGGTGAGATCAGTCACCAGCTAAGTTTCCAAGCCCACCAGAAAACCCATCTGGCAAGACTGACCCTTGACTCTCAGCCCCAGTGACAGAGCCCATTGCACTTTGGGGGATGAGTGGAGGCAAAATGGGGTTCTACGGTAGCACTTTGCTCCAGGGGCCCCAGCAATGTGGTACCATGCACTGTTCCCTGTTCTTAAAAGTGGTTGATGGTAAGGCCACATCTAGAGTATTGCATACAGTTCTGGTCACCACACCTCAAAAAGGACGTAGTGGAGCTGGAAAAGGTGCAGAAAAGAGCGACAAAAATGATTGCAGTGCTGGGGCACCTCCCTTATGAAGGAAGACTGCAGCGTTTGGGGTTCTTCAGTCTGGAAAAAAGGCACCTGAGGGGGGACATGATTGAAACATACAAAATTATGCACAGAAGGGATAGAGTCGATAGAGAGATGTTCTTTTCCCTCTCTCAAAACACCAGAACCAGGGGGGCATCCGCTAAAACTGAGGGTTGGGAGAGTTAAAACAGACAAAAGGAAATACTTTTTTACTCAGCGGGTAATTAAGCTATGGAACTCCTTGCCACAGGAGGTGGTGATGGCATCTGGCCTAGATGCCTTTAAAAGGGGACTGGACAGGTTTCTGGAGGAAAAGTCCACTGTGGGCTATAGGCCATGATGGGTTGTGCAACCTCCTTACTTTAATAGTAGGCTACTTCAGAATCAGTCAATCCTACAGGAAGTCAAGCCTGATTGCTCCCTGGAAGGACAAATCCTGAAGCTGAAGCTTCAAATAATACTTCAAATACTTCAAATACTGATTGCTCCCTGGAAGGACAAATCCTGAAGTTGAAGCTTCAAATAATACTTTGGCCACCTCATGAGAAGAGAGGACTCTTTAGAAAAGACCCTCATGCTGGGAAAGATTGAAGGCAAAAAGAGAAGGGGGCGGCAGAGGATGAGATGGTTAGATAGTGTCACCGAAGCAATGAACATGAAATTGGGCGAACTCCAGAAGCTAGTGGAGGACAGGGAGGCCTGGCGTGCTGTGGTCCATGGGGCCGCAAAGAGTCGGACACAACTTAGCAATTGAACAACAACAACTTCACAATGCCAGGTGCAAGGGAGTGGCAACAGGATGCAGGCATCTTCTTGTCTCCTGGGCTCCCTGAGGCATCTGGTGGGCCACTGTGAGATTCAGGAAGCTGGACTAGATGGGCCCTTGGCCTGATCCAGCAGGGCTCTTCTTATGTTCTTAAGTGGTGGCTAATGAGGTGAAGTGGAGTAGAGAAGCTCCAAGAGTGATGACATCACACCACATGTGCTGTTTTGCTTCACATAACCAGGGAGATATAGATGATAGGGAGCAGCCAAGCCACATCTCATGCCATTATTGACAACTGTTCATTATTGGCAACTGACAGCGCAATTGTATTGTTGACAAGTCAGCACGACAGGCCAACTCCAAGTGTCGCAAATGTGCCGTAAGTCATGTTTGCACCTACATGGGAGCTAGCAGTCCAGGCACAAAGGCCCGTGCTGGTCTGCCGGTGCTGCATCCAGCAGCACTACCTACTGACACAGAGAAGACTGTGTGGGACCATAAGGAGAATGGTTTGGAGGCAAGGAGGGTACGTTTTCAGGTGGGGGTGGAATGAGGGGAGGATAGGGCTCGGATAGGGTCCGCCATATCCTAACAAGTATCTTGTTGTCTTGTGTGCTTCCTGAGGCATCTGTTGGGCCACTGTGAGATACAGGAAGCTAGAGTAGATGATCCAGCGGCCTGATCCAGCGGGGCTCTTCTTATGTTCTAATCCCCATTATACCGGGCTTCTTGGATTTGTGCCAGCTAAATAGCTGCCGTAGATCTGAGAAGCTCCAGGGGTATAGCTGGGACATTACTAGGGGGAAGAGAAAATATATCCCCTTACCCCATGGAGACCTCCAGATGGCTCCCAGACGGCGCAAGCTATGTGGCCTGGCAATGCCGGCACAGATTAGGATTGGGCTATTAAAGCATTTCATCTTAATGCATTTCACTTCAGAAGTGAAATTAAATTGGGATCATAATTCCATTTTATTTCCTCTCTTGAGGTGTGGGATTTGCAGATCAAACCCAGGTCCCTCGGATCTCATGAATCGTAGCACAGTTGACGTGGGTGAGTTCCTGCTCTGCACGTGACCGTAGAAGCAGAGAACCAGGAGCACAAGACAAATGTGCATTTGCAAACCTTGTATTTTATGTCATATTTGAACAGGTGATTATTTATTTCTATGTAAATGTGTTTAGCATCACACATATAGATTTAAAGGGAGTTCGGCATGCCAACTTTGAACTTGTTAAATAAAATTACTGCTGCTTAACCAATGTTTGTTAGAGTTTCAGGGCAACAGTAACTTGAATCGCTTCTCCGTGGGATGAAGCCTTTAATGTTTTTCAACACATTTTTTACCTGGAGCCTTGAACTGATCAAAGCCTGTTGTGCAGTGGTCTATTCCATTGCAATACTGGGGAAAATTGGGCAAGGTACATCCTCATTATAGAACATCTTTGATCATGCTATTTTAGCACTACGAACATGGTCTTTTAATTTTTTTAAGTGTGGAATTATCAACAGGAGTGTAGGACAAGCTGAATAGAACGATTCTATCAACTGAATAATGAAAATCTGTCTCCCACAAAGGATATGAAAATGAAGATGAAAATGCTTTCATTACACATAATGAAACGCCATTGAGTTCAAAAGCAATTTGGGAAAGATAGTGCAGATCAATAGGGGGAAAATGAAGATGTACCACCTAAGGATAAAGCCAAGTTCACACCATCTGCAAAAGAACTA
This sequence comes from Lerista edwardsae, assembly GCA_029204185.1. NCBI lineage: Eukaryota > Metazoa > Chordata > Lepidosauria > Squamata > Scincidae > Lerista > Lerista edwardsae. The sequence continues at coordinate 3,690,339 of JAJKFI010000021.1, forward strand.
GTGGGAAGAAATCAAATGGAATATTTTAAAAAAAAGGCTAATACAGAGCCAAGGAGTGGATCCAGTGTACCGTGACAATGAAAAATTAATGTTCAAGAAGAACTAAAAATGCAGAGAAATATTTTTAAAAGCTGATTTACAAGATGCTCCCATTGCACAAACTTGTTTTTTAATGGTCGAAACATTCATAGCCAGAGGATTGGATGGGAGAGGGAACTAATAGATGCAAGTATGCAGCAAAAGGTGGCATTTGTCTTATTTGGCAAGGGTGCGCTGAATAATTCATAGTGGAGAAGGGCACCACGGATCAACAACCCCTGTGAATATCCACAGTATAAGAAGACACCTTGTAGTCTACTGAAATAAAATTAAGAGCGCAATCCTAACCTGGAGCTGGCCAGCACAGGCCAGCAAAGTTTGGCTGGCACAAGGGAACCCGTAAAGTGTGTTTGGACCACTCTCGGAGTCAGAGAGATCCGCTCACAGATGTGCACTACCCTCCCTGACTCCGATAATGGTCCAAATGCACTTTACAGTGTCTCCTGTGCCAGGCAAACTTTGCTGGTCTAACTGTGCTGGCCTAACTCCTGGTTAGGATTGTGCCCTTAATGGAGCTTCACATTCTACATAGAGAGTATCTAGAATAATCAATAACAGGCAGCCCAAGTCGGAGCTGCCTGTGTGCCCATAGGAGCAGCAGTAGCCAATTGCTACTGCTGCATCCTATCAGCACCAGGCAGGTGCCAGAGGCTTCTCAGAGAAAGGACTTTCATCCCCTTCCCTTGGGTAAGGTTGCAGGGTGGGCAATGGGTCTTTTCACCTTTGCACTGGCTATTTAGTTGGCACAGAGGCGAAGGCCTCTGTGTCAGGCTGTGCAGCCAGACACAGAGGATAGGATCTGGCGGCAGATGTTGCCATTGTTTCCACCCCTGCTCTGCCCTTCCCACTGCCTGGGCAACGGTTTTGAGACATGGCTCCAAGGAGCTGCAGAAACCAGTCAGGGTAGCCACAGGATCCTCATGAAAAACCTGCCACCCAATGCAATGCATGGAGTTGCATCCCTAATGGGGAGCCACAGCCAATGACCCAGTTGGTCAAGAGAACCACCACTCAAAAAAGTGGGAACTTTTTGGGGGGGGGGGAGAGGGAAAATGGGAACAACTGGCCTAGGGCATCATTTTACTAAGACAGCATAACCATGTCCATAATAAAATAGATGAATGAACACAGTACCACTGTTGCTTGGTCTACCACTTCACCCCCATCTATGCGCATGCACACACACACACCCCTTCACATCATTACCAAGTCTCTAGGGAAGGAGCTGCTGCTTTCCTCTCAGGGGCCCTGCCAGGACCCAGTCATGAAAAATTCCTACCGACAAGACATATTGATCAGAGAAGGCAAACGTGAGTAGTGAGCCAAGTGGCAGCCATACACTGGCTGAATCTGGCCCACATGCTGCCTTTTGCCAGCTGCTGAATTAAGTCCATCTGCATAATCTGCTTGCCGGCGCTCTCTGAAATCTCTTAAAGGAAAGCTGTAGGTTTGACAGCAGTAACGTGAAGTCATTAATAAGAATCTGTTCCTTCTATCGGTAGCTTCAAAGATGAAAGAGAAGCAAGATTAAAGGAAAGCAAATGAGAAGGAAAAAGCAGCCATAACAATGCTGTTTAAACTGTACTGTGGGGGTTCCCTTTCAAAAGGATGGCATTGCTGTATTGTAAAGATTCCAGATTGATAGCTGCTGTGCTCGGTACAATATACAATGCCCAGCTGCTATAGGTGCTTGCTTGCTCTGATGGTACTGTTATAGTAATGACGTACTATAGTAATGATGTACTTTCTTTTCTCCACAGAAGAGCAGTCAGAGAGGGTGAGGTGCTGTAAGTACAGCAGGCGCTGCAATGCGCTGTGTAAGCAGCCCCGCCCCCTAGCTGATGGAGCTGTTCAGGGCAGTGACAGCCACTCTGGCTGAAGTTCAAAAACCACTTCATATGGGCAGTTTTCAATAGGGAAAACAAAGAGTTAAAGAGCTAAAGATGTAAAGAGTTAAATGCCCTCTACCTTTGCACTACAGTCTCCCTCTGAGTCATAACCCCAGGCAGCTTGTATACATGAATATACATAAGCATATAACCAGCGGCGTCATGCAGCCGGAACACTGGGTGGGAGGAACAGGTGAGTGGCAGCCTGCCCATTGCGTTCCAGTCCATTTCACTGTCTTCCCCGCCCCCGCGAAACGGACCAGAACGCAACGGGCGGGCTGCCGCTCACCCGTTCCTCCCACCCAGCATTCCGGCTGTATGACACCGCTGCATATAATTATGCACTGCAGCCATGAAATTAAAAGACGTTTACTTCTTGGGAGGAAAGCTATGGCAAACCTAGACAACTTAATCAAAAGCCGAGACATCACCCTGCCAACAAAGGTTCGCATAGTCAAAACTATGGTTTTCCCAATAGCAATGTATGGCTGTGAAAGCTGGACCATAAGAAAGGCAGAGCGCTGAAGAATAGATGCTTTTGAATTATGGTGTTGGAGAAGACTCTTGAGAGTCCCCTGGACTGCAAGGAGATCCAATCGATCAATCCTACAGGAAGTCAAGCCCAATTGCTCCCTGGAAGGACAAATCCTGAAGCTGAAGCTCCAATACTTTGGCCACCTGATGAGAAGAGAGGACTCTTTAGAAAAGACCCTCATGCTGGGAAAAATTGAAGGCAAAAGGAGAAGGGGGCGGCAGAGGATGAGATGGTTAGATAGTGTCACTGAAGCGATGAACATGAAATTGGGCGAACTCTGGAAGCTAGTGGAGGACAGGGAGGCCTGGCATGCTGTGGTCCATGGGGTCGCGAAGAGTCGGACATGACTTAGCGACTGAACAACAAATAACTATGCACCGATAACATTAAGTATTATATGATGTTCTACCCTGCATGTGCAGTAAATAAAGGCAACTATTGACCTGTCAGTTTGACATCAATACCTGGGAAGGTCCTGGAGCAAATTATTAAGCCATCTGTCTGTGAGCATTTAGAAAGAAAGGGGTTGATTGCTAAGAGTCAGCATGCTTTCTGTCAGAGATGTTTGACTCAACAGCAAGTCTTGCCCGACAAACCTTATCTCCCTCTATGATAGAATGATATCTTCAGTAGATTGGGGTGATGCTGTGGACATAATACATCTGGATTTCAATAAGACATATGTCAAGGTTCCTCACAACATCCTGATGGACAAGCCAGTGGGATATGGGTTAGATCAGTGGTTCTCAAATGTTTTAGATCGGGACCCACTGTTTAGAATGGCACTTGTGTCAGGATCCACCAGAAGTGGCATTATTAACCTGGAAGTGATGTCATAGCCACAAATGACATTATCGAACAGGAAGTGCCACCATTGTGATATAATCAAATAACACTCCCAGAAAGCAAACTGGCATTCTTGAACTTCAGCAATTACACAATCGCGTGAAACATCTCTGACAGAAAGCAAGATTAGGACAAAATATTACGTAAAAGTACTGAACTAAAAACAATTTTTAAAAAACCCTCACTTGAAAATTCAAACTGTTAACACTCACAAAAGGAATATAGCAAGAGTATGTCTGTAGGTTCCAAGACGACTGCTTGTGGTCCACCAAGTGGGTCCCGACCCACAGTTTGAGAAACACTAGTTTAGCTGATTCTACTGTTGGGTAGATCTATAGCTGAACAATGGACACTACCAAGAGAGTGCTTGTTGAAGGCTCCGCATTGACTAGGAGGGAAGTGATTGGGCACCTCAGGGCGCTGTCTTGGGCCCAGTGTTGTTCAGTATCTTTAGAAATGATTCAGGGGATGTTCATCACATTTTCAGACTGGGAAGAGTAGCTAATGCTCAAGAGCTGAGGGTACCAAAGTGTGTGGCACAGTGCCCCGGGGCACCACAGCAAACTCACAGGGGCACTGCGGGGTATTTTAAATTTCCAAGGGAGACTCAGCAACAGAAAATGAAAAAATCAGGGCACCATGGGGTGCCATGAAAAAATTACAGAGACACGAGCAGCCCAATCTTGAACCCAGTGGTGCCCAGGGGTCCAGCAGCACTGAAATGGCTACCGGTGCATCCTGAGCTCACCGGGATATCACTGGGATACCACAGAATTGTCTTGACAGCATTTGTTCCCTTACCCCAGGGAGACAATTGTATGACAGTTGGAGACATGTTTGAATGGGCGCAGAGTTGAGAAGATCTCAGGCCACCTGGCTCAGGAGGGGCTTCAGTATACGGCGTCAGAGGCTGCCACCCCCTCCTGAGCCCGATTCTAAGAACATAAGAACATAAGAACATAAGAAGAGCCCTGCTGGATCAGGCCAAGGCCCATCTAGTCCAGCTTCCTGTATCTCACAGTGGTCCCACCAGGTGCCCCAGGGAGCATGAGACAACAAGATGCTTGCATCCTGTTGCCACTCCCTTGCACCCGGTACTCTGAAGTAGCCCACCACCTTTGTAAGGAGGTTGCACAATCCATCATTGCCTATAGCCCACGCTGGACTTTTCCTCCAGAAATCCGTCCAATCCCCTCTTAAAGGCATCTAGACCAGATGCCACCAGCCCCTCCTGTGGCAAAGATTCTCCTCTCCTCTGCCCAGTTCCACTCCCTCCCTGCCTTCTCGCACCCTGAACAGACTTACTGCTGGCCAGTGCTACTGGAGCACCAGCTGGCCTCCTGCTCAGAACTGAGGGCCCCAGTGCTGACTAGCTCTGGCCCAGCACCAGAGCTCCCTCCTCCCACAGTGCTGCAACCAAACCTCATGGCATATTCCCAACACTTTTAGCCGTGGTACGGCCGTACTCCCAGCAATAGAGCCCTCGGTTCGGGCTCTACGGGTGTTTTGAACAGAGAAAGTTTGGGAACCTCAGCCCTGCAGGACAAGGATCCAAACTGGTCAGATGGGATTGAAAACTGGTATAATAATCATTATACCAGTCAGCGCAGTTGTATATTCAGTGCAGTTGTACCTTGAGACATACAGCCTCCAATGCAAATTTTCTGCCACATACAGACACAGAGTCACTGATGCTATGATGGGCGAATTCCCCTAACAACCAAGGATCAACAGCTGCCTAGCAATCTGAACAGCCACATCCCAGAAGATGTTGGGGCACAGCTGCTGTCTGGCAGACTCTTCTTGTGCTTCTGGAGGCAAATGGCTGGCTCATCAGTATCTTGACTCCTACACTAAATGAACTCTTTATTTGATCCAACATGGTTTTTTTAAACGTAATACAGGCATACTGGGACACCTATTGAAAAGAAAGGGGAAGATTAAACCAATCTTTTTTTAACCTTGTTGCCACAAGACCACTAATGTTCCCCTGCCTTTGTAAAGGCATCCCCAGTATCCACGGTTTCAGGTATCCATGATGGGGGTCCAGAATGGAACCCTAGCAGATACTGGGGCATGCTTGTACTCTTTCTGGGGCTTAGGGGCACCTAACTGTAACTCAGTTTATGGCCAGAGTTTTCACATATACCAGCTCTACTTTAGCTAATTTTCATAGGCAATATATGTAGAATTTAAGCATTCTTAAATACAGAGGAAAATTTGTCCTTGATCTATAATTATATTTATAATTACTACTACTACTACTACTACTACTACTACTACTACTACAGGTTTTTGCTTGCTGGACAAACATTAATAGAAAGTGCCAAACTGGGACCCACACAAGTTTTTAAATGTGAGTGATTATTTTAATGGCCCTAATCTTTCTCCCCAGCTGGCTGAACCAGAGTTACAGCTCTCACTTGCCCCACACTATGAAGAGAATGATTTTTCACAGCTTAATAACTTGGTCAATTAAATTTAAAACAATTCAAAGGGACCTTATTATCATTTCTGAATAATGGACTACAAAATGCTAGTGTCGCCGGAATAAATATGAAAGACTCTTTCTTCTGCCGTTCTCAGACCTCTCTCCCTTTGATTACAGAATAAATTTTTGAGAATTAAAAAATAATGCCTCCCCTAACAAGCATCTTATGGGTGGTAAGTCGTTTTTTTAAAAAATCCCATAGATTTAAAGATATGCCATGTAATAATTATTGTCCCCTTTGAAGCTTACACATTGAGGCTGGAACAAAAGTCACTGGAATGTCGTAAAATAAAAAGATTGTTTATGTTCCTCATGCAAAGACCACAATTATTCTAGCAGCCAATTCCGCTCTAAATTACAATGTGGGAAATTGGGCCTCTGTTCCTGCAAGAACAAAATTATCATACAGTACAATGCCCAGGGAAGGGCCAGAGGAGCAGTCTAGAGCAGCGGGTCACAAACTTAATGTGGTACCGTCTCCTTCCTGAAGTCTTCAGTGCTACACCTTCTTCCTTCTTTCATGGTGACCTCTTCTTCTGGCTGTCTCGGGTGCCGCCATCTTGGACCTCACAAGAATACCATGAGATCTCACAAGATCTCATGAGAATCATGCAAGATAGTGTGAGCTCTCACAAGATCTCAATCAAACCAAGATGGCAGCACGCGGGATTATTGGAAGAAGAGGCCACAGAGGACATTGTACATGTGAGTTTGCACAGTTTGGGAACCACTGGCCTAGTGGATTATTGTTGTTGTTCAGTCGCTAAGTCATGTCCGACTCTTCGCAACCCCATGGACAACAGCACACCAGGCCTCCCTGTCCTCCACTAGCTTCCGGAGTTCGCTCAATTTCATGTTCATCGCTTCAGTGACACTATCTAACCATCTCATCCTCTGCCACCCCCTTCTCCTTTTGCCTTCCATCTTTCCCAGCATGAAGGTCTTTTCTAAATAGTCCTCTCTTCTCATGAGGTGGCCAAAGTATTGGAGCTTCAGCTTCAGGATTTGTCCTTCCAGGGAGCAATTGGGCTTGACTTCCTGTAGGATTGACCAATTGGATCTCCTTGCAGTCCAGGGGACTCTCAAGAGTCTTCTCCAACACTGTAATTCAAAAGCATCTATTCTTTGGTGCTCTGCCTTTCTTATGGTCCAGCTCTCACAGCTATACATTGCTACTTCCTATGCAGTATTGTTCTTTGCAGCATCGCACTTTCCTTTCACTTCCAGACACATCCACAGCTAAGCTTCCTTCCAGTTTTGGCTCAGCTACTTCACTCTTTCTGGAGTTATTAGTACTCATGTTCTGCTCTTCCCCAGTAGCATAATGGACACCTTCCGAACTGAGGGGCTCATCTTCCAGTATCATATAGTTTAGCCTTTTTGTACTGTAATCCATGGGGTTTTCTTGGCAAGAGTACTGGAGTGGGTGGCCATTTCCTTCTCCAGTGGATCACGTTTAGTCAGAACTCTCTACTATGACCTGTCCATCTTGGGTAACCCTACATGGCATAGCTCACAGCTTCATTGAGCTACTCAAGCCCCTTCACCACAACAAGGCAGTGATCCATGAAAGGGCAGTGCTCCATGAAAGGGAGTGGATTATTAGCCACCTCCTAAGAAATTATACATAAATGCAGTGGATGATGGGACAGGGAGAGGTGAGTATATGACCTTATTGGTTTAATTTCTGGACATATGAATGGATGCTGCTGCCTTGCACTGAAAAAGGTGACAATGAATACATTGGAGGCCTGATCTGCATCAGCTGGAGAATGGCCTCTTTTTCCTCCACCTCAGTGCAATTCAACACCAACCATGCTAAGAGCATGACTGGGAGCCAATGTTGCTGTGCTTGTGGGGATTCCAGCCATTTGCATCAATGGCCCCAGACTGCCCAACAGCGGTGCAGCTTTTGCACCAGTATCTCAGGCTTTACATTAGCAGATAATTAAGGGCCCAATCCTATCCAACTTTCCAGTGCTGGTGCAAACCAGCAAGGTTTGGCTGGCACAAGGGCCACCGTAAAGTATGTTTGGACCACTCTTGGAGTCAGAGGTGCCAGCAAACAGATGTGCATCCTCCTCCCTTACTCCGAGAGTGGTCCAAATGAGCTTTACGGTGGCCCTTGTGCCAGCCGAACTTTACTGGCTTACTTTATGCCAGCCTAACTCCAGATTAGGATTGACCCCCTAAGACCCTGAGCAGGACTGGGACACAATCTCCTGGTATCCAAAGGGTATCCAGATGCCTCCTCCTTTGCGGGTGGGAAAGCGGTGGAACGCAGCGTGACGCAACGGGCGGACTGCCGCTGAAAGGTAAGTCCCGCCCAGCGTACCGGGTGAATAACGCCATTGGGTACAACCCAGGCTATACTAGAGGTTGGCCCAGGTTGACATTACAGCCATTTTAGGAACCACTCCTTGAAGTCATTTCAGGGAAAAAGCTTTGCATCTTCATGGTACAAAGGCATAATGATCTGCCGTTCCACCAGATTCTCAGAGGAAAAGCTGTTAATTGATGGGAGCAGGAAGCAAAAAAAAAAAAAATTCATGTTCCAGGCATCACTCTCTGAGGGGCTGAAATGCTCTGGCAGATGGATAAGGCAAGGGAATTCACAGCACATGATGTGCCGAAAGCTCTAGTGGGATTTTTTTCACAGCTAGTTATGAGTTCATTTCTGTACAGAAGAGACAAAAGTTTGAAATCAACTTCAACTTGAGTTGTTTTGAGCAATTTACAGGAAGAATAAGCCTCCTTTTAATTAATATTGCTTTGCTGCACCTTCTGCAAATTAAAGAGCCTCTGTTTTAGATCTGAGATCTTATCACAGAAGGCTTTTCATATATTTTTGTTCTTGTAAACTGTTGAAATGAATAAGAAGAAAAAAACCCCATGGAAAAGGCTCCCTTCAGTTGCAAAACCATCTGCACACAAATACGTTTCTCCCCCCAACCAACACATTGTAAGCCCGTGACCACCTTTAGAGCAGAATCCTAACCTGGAGTTAGGCCAGCACAGTTAGGCCAGCACAGTTTGGTCTGCACAAGGGACACCATAAAGTTATGTTTGGACCACTTTCGGAGTCAGAGAGGCCAGCACACAGATATGCACAATCCTCCCTGACACTGAGAGTGGTCCAAATGAGCTTTATGGTGGTTCTTGTGCCGGCCAAACTTTGCTGGCCTAACTGTGCCAGCCTAACTCTAGATTAGGATTGTGCCCTTAAAGGCTCAAGTGTTTTCACTCATTCTTAGGTGACAGTTGTGCCCCAAAATCTGCATCTGTGTGGTCAAGAGTCCACATTGCAATGATCATGCATTCCAATAGTAACCACACATTCTTGATGACCCACTTAATTGCTGCTACTATGTTGTTAAAGCAGTTCCTAAACTGTGGGTCCAGGACTTGTTGTGATTATTAGGACTGCTAGTCCCTAGCGAAAGCATATAGTGGCGTAAGCCTCCAAGTACACAAAAGCAGGGTTATAAAAAACCTGCTTGCTCAACCAGCAAAACAAGTACAGTTCATACAGCAGATGACAAACGTAGCAGAGTACTTGATGAGATGTTCACTTGTAGCATAGTCCAAAGCAGTTCTCTGTATCTTCACAAAAAGCACTTGACTTAGATAACTTATCAAGATACACTAACACACAATCCTCACTTCTCTTCTGACTAGAATAGCTTTAGCAGAAACATTCCACTATACAGATTGACATAGTGGATAACATTCTTAACTGACTAGCATATCCAAGCTGACTAGTATAATCCAGTTTTACCTAGACTAGCTGGTTTACCAGGCTAGGGGCTCTAGTTAGCTAGCTGAGGTAGCCTCACTTCATTCTTCTCTTTATGCTACCCAAACCGTGATTGCCCTCAGGTGGGTGATTGTTCCACCTGCTGGCTGTCACTAGCAGAACTCGATTCCTTAAAGCTACACAATTCTTTTAAGGCTTTTTTCTGCAGCCTGACAGTGATCCAATTTTTGGTGGGTCGCAAAACTGACAGGGCAGATTATGCTATGTGCATCAAGGGTTAAACAAGCTGCGACTTGGAAGGGGGTGCACTGCTGCCCCATCACCATTATAGCCACACTGCTTTGCATTTATGAATCAGGCAGCAGCCTCTAGGACCGTTAAAAAGTTTGGGAATCACTGTGTTGAAGAGATGAACAGCCCTCCCCCCAAAAAAGGATCTTGTTGGCACATTTGTGGATTTTGTGGATTTTAAACAATGAATAAAGATGAAGATGAAGCAATTTTTTTTATAAATGTATAAAATGTATATTTTATACATACAGTATACTGGGATAGGCAAGTTGTCACTTAACATTTTTTTAGCAGACTGCACTGCAGTAATCCCAAATTGGTTTCACTTTGACAGCTGCAACGTAATTCTGAAATTAAAGAGGGTATGCAGACTTGTTTGCCTTGTGGCTCCCCAAACCCTAATCTCAGGCTCAAACCTAATCACTGTTAACACCTTATTCTGGCATCTAAAGATGGTGCCTGGAGCATGGAGTCACCATATGTGACCAAAAGCTGACAGACTGAGCCTCGATCCCATTCCACTGGCACCTAGGCAAGCGGGCAGACAGACAGGCTGGCTGTAGCCCTGGTGGCAGCCACAGCGGCTGACGTTACTGAAGAGCAGGTTAATTAACATTTGGAAATTAAACAGTACAACAAGGCGCACAAGCATGAATCTAGGGATCAGTCCGGAGCACCAGAAAAAAAACAGATGATAAATATTGAAGAATTTCCGCTAGAATTATGCAGAGCAGTGGCGTCAAATTCATTTCATACAGTGGCCTGAATAGTATTCATGGCATTTCTGAGGGCTGGAAGTGACATCATTAGGCAGAAAGTGATGTCATTAAACAGATGATGGCTAGAAATAAGGACTTTGTTCTTACATAGAAACTCATTAGCTGCAAATGTCACTGCGCAGTTCAACAGTTAAGAAGCCAAGTGCTGCTACTGAAAGGGCAGCCTGCATAATTGGGCTCTCCCAGCTCCCCAGCAACATCTCTCTCACACACACACACACACTCCTCTTGTCCCTTAACCCATAGCAATCCTCACCTTCTGCGGCCTCCTCCTGTCTCTTCCTCCTAGGTCCTCAGCAGAAGTGGTGCTGCTGAAAGTGAGGCTCTGGGACAGACCGATTTCCACAGGTGGTAGATAAAGAGCTCCAGGGGCTCGCATTTGGCTCATGGGCCTTATGTATGACACTCCTGACATGGAGAGTGCATACAGCTTACAAATGTTTGTCTAGTCACCTGCAATACTATCATCTTGATATGCCACTGTTTCTGGGATCATACAGGTTGAATTGCAAAGTTATTGTTAATGTATTTACATACAGCTGTCAGTCTGCATTGGGCTTTTAAGTACAGAAGGAAAGACTTCTGCTTCAAGGGTCTTACAATCTAAAATGAAGCAAAGGAAGCAGTGGAGGAAGCAGGGAGAAATAAGGTAGGGGGGAAATTGTTCCTGGCTATCTGTTCAGCACTGAATCCATGATCACTGTCTATTCACTATCATAGATGCATGCCTTGTTAGCAGGGACTGCGCATCAACACAGAGGCATACCTAGAGTGGGATCACAGCACAGAGGCATTCCCAGCGACTAGAGCAAAAGTGGCTATGAATGGCTGCAAAGAGGAGGGGGGAATGGCTGCTTGCAATACTTAGTACTATGATCCCCTTCTAGGTATGCCTCTGCATCAACATAAGACCACAACATGATATGCAAAAGCTTCATTTAGCTATAAATTATGGCAAGTGTGTGCTAGTTACCACCCTCTTAACAGCAGCCTCAAGCAGAGGTTAATCCAGATCAGGACTCCCCCACAATTCAGAACCCGTGGATAGCTGAATCTGAATACTTATCCACAGATAGGGAGTCTGCATCTTTATCTCTACAAGTTACCATAGATACTTGTCTATTCGTTGATCTTGTAGATGAAGGCAAGTTTAGATCCATTTCTGAGGACCCATATAAGTCATATAAGTTCCTATGACTCAATAAATCAAGTTCCATTTCATATGGGCTTCCCTCCCTTCAACCTACACAGGCTGGTGTATCTGCAAACACACTTGATGTTGCCACAATGGAATGGACTCTTCCATTCAATATCGGCTTCCCCCCTTCAACTTACCCAGGCTGGTGGATGTACACACTCTGTGCAAATCAGAAAATGCCTGTGGGTGCATGCGGAATGGTTTCTGTATGTGTGTGGAGTGAGCAAGTGAGTCAGAAAGATGGGAGTGTGGTGAGATCTTTTATTTTCCCCTTTAAACTCAAGCTGCTCTAACAGCAAGTTCATTATCAGATATACCGTGTACACTCATGTACAAGTGTTATTGGGTTACCCAGGTTAATGACCCAGGTTATTAGGATCAATTTTAAGACGTACGTTTCCTCAACTTATACACGAGTATATATGGTACCCACCAATTCCTCAGGCTTCCTCATGATGTATTTGAAAGGTGATTCCTACGCATTGAACAGGCACGGACAAAAGGCTAAGGCTGAATTTAATACTTACATTTTCTCGAGTATCGGTAACATGCTTTGCAACTTTTCTACATATCGTGGAGAGCCAGAACGCAATGTCTGTCGGTTTTTAATCTTATCCAAGTGGATCCTTATGTCATGAGAATTTTCATCTAGTTCATCATCGTAGTTGCTTACACAGGAATGTCCCCTAGAGACCAAAGAAGACACAAAATTAGAGCAAATTAATCCTGCATCTTATCAGAACTAAGACATTATTTATTATGCAATATGTTCACAGGCCTGTACCTAGCACTTGTAAGAAAACCGGAGCAGCCACAAAAAGATTCAATGAAAAATGGGGGGTTCCTCAGGCAAAACATCTGAGACATTCTGTGGGAAGCCAAGAGCGTTTCTGTAAGAGACATAAAACGTCCCTGGGAGTTCTTCACAGCCCTAGATTATCACTGGATTTTGCCTAAAGCCAAATTGAAAGCACACACTGCATTTTCTCCACAAGCAAAGCATCTGAAGAATTTTGAAGAAAACCAGTGAGTTTTTATATCATGAACAACATTTCTCAGGGGTGTTTCATGGGAGTATTTCACACATTCAAGCAACACTCCATGGTAGAAGCCAAAAGGACTTGGACCGCAAAGGAAGAGCCCAGTTAATTATCAGCTCCATCAGTGTGCATGACACATTACCAATGAAAAGTCAGGTTCCTTCATGGCGGGGCTTACAACCTAAACATAGACACAAGGGAGACAACAGAGGAAGGAGGTTGCCAAGAAAATGGAGAAGCTTATTTTCCCCTATTTATCTTACCTAAAAGTAAAGGTAATATAAAGGTTTCCCCACAACTGAATGGCCTAGTCATGACTGACTGTAGGGGGCAGTATTCATCTCTAAGCCAAAGAGCCGGCGAAGAGCTCTTCTAAGCCAAAGAGCCGGCATTTGTCCAAGGACAAGCTTCTGTGGTCATGTGGCCAGCATGACTATACACCGTAGCACATGGAACACTGTTACCTTCCCACCAAAGTGGAACCTACTTATCTACTGGCATTTTTAGGTGCTTTAGAACTGCTAGGTTGGCAGGAGCTGGGACAAGCAATGGGAGCTCACTCCATCGCATGGTCTCGAACTGTCAACCTTCTGGTCAACAAGCTCAGCAACAGCGGTTTAACCCACAGTGCCACCACGTCCCTACACTCCCTCTTACCTACACTCCCTCTATTGTTTATTGCATGTACCTGTACTTACAGCTCAATCCTGTCCAAAGCCTATGTCAGCAGGCCATGCATTCCACCAGCACAGGGTGCCGCAAAAGCGCCATAAAGCTCTTTGTGGTGGTGCATGGAGCCGGCATGCCAGTTGGAGGTTCAGAACCTTCCTGTGCATGCTGGAAGAACAATGGAGGGCTGCCAAAACAGGTAAACTTAGCACGGGGGACAGAATGAGGGGCAGGGTAGGCAGGGGTTGGATAGGACAGGGAGGGTAGAATGGGGAGGAGTTGGATTGGACCTGGAAGGAGGCAAGCTCAATGGTGGTAATGCACCCTTCCTGGACCCAATTTGCCTGCATGGATCAACTCAGATTTACACCAGCAATATCACTGGCCAAGGTTTATGCAAGGTGTAGTTTATGCTGAGGCTTACCCTGGGGCAAAGGGACAAATGTCCCCTTACCCTAAGGAGACCTTCAGTAGCCGAAAATCCCCCGCAGGATGCAGCATAGCCCATGTTGGTGCCGCAATCCATTCTGACATTCATATCGGGGGGGGGGGATGGAAGTGCCAAGCAAAGATGACATGATAACCTTCGATTTCCAAAGGGTGGACTACTTGCAAATTTATTTATTTATTTATTTATTTATTTAATTTCTATCCCGCCTTTCTGCCCCACGGTGACCCAAGGCGGCTTACAACATTAAAATACAATGAGTCACAGTATGTACAATTTCACAATTAAAAGCAGTGTTAAAACAATATTTAAAACAGTTAAAAATTTAAAACAGCAAGCCCCGTGGATCGAATGTATACAATGTATACATATAATTATATATAAAATGAGGAGACTAGGAAAAATGAAGCTCAACAGGGAAGTTAAAAGGGTAACATCACTCCAGAGTGCATGGAGATGGTTGAAAACAATGATAATAGAGACCCAGCTAGAGTGTATATCAGAAGGGAGGAGGGGCTCTACCAAGTCCAGGAGGATGCCAGCAGAGCCATAACTAGGGTGGAGCCTGAGGAGCACCTGCCCCGGGTGCCCTGCCAAGAGGGAGCATCTGAGTGCCCCCAGGCTCCACCCAAGTTACAGAGGAGGCACATGCTATGACTGCTTTGTGTGCCCCATTCCTTCTCCTCTGGAGGCTCCCAAGAGGATGCTTGCTTTTCTCTATAAAGGGGTATTCAGTGATGGAATAAAGTTCTGTTTTATTAAGCTCACTGCTTTTGGGGAAATAATCTCCTTCTGTATTTCAGTCAACGCACACATACCCCTACCAAATGATGGAAAAAAATAATTCCAGCAAACAAACAAGAAATCCTCATAACATCGCTACAACATTGAATCCGACAATAAATTCAATCTTGAATGCGTCTGCCTCGTTCCCTTACAGCATATTGCGTTACAGGTAATGTGCATAATCTTATTAGCTGATTGCATTGATCCTTACTTCACTTGTAAGCAAAATTACCCTGAGCACATAGTGGTACTTAAAAGTAATTCAAAGTATCTATTAAAATAAGGATTTTGGTGCATCAGCAAGGAAGAAAGCCTAAGCTGCTAAAACATTTCTCCCATTTAAAGATTGGGCAATTTGCTGATCTGTAAAACTTACTTTTCTGTTAAAAGTAAGGAGAGAAAAAATCCTAAGTGCTGTAATTTACTGAATGCATTCCTGAAAGCAAAGAGATTGACTTTCTGTCTACAGCCACCTGCAAGTCCTGTCTTGGCAAACACTGAACTCGATTAAAGTTTAAATGATAAATTCCCATGAAAGAAAGGACACATTGTTGCATAGCCATCTTCTTCCCAGTCATTCTTGTTGACTAAATAATATTGGCATGTTAGTGGTGGCAAATATATAGCCTTCCTTGATTTCTCCCAGTGACTTGAGAGTGAAATCTACAATGGTGTTGCCAGATCTATCCAATCTACCTCCTTGGTGCAGACTGTTAGAGCACAATCCTAACCTGGAGTTAGGCCAGCACAGTTATGCCAGCAAAGTTTGGCCAGCACAAAGGATACCATATGTTTGGACCAATCTCAGAGTCAGAAAGACCACCACACAGACATGCAACATCTTCCTTGACTCCGAGAGTGATCCAAATACGCTTTACGGTGGCCCTTGTGCTAGCCAAACTTGGCTGGCCTAACTGTGCCAACCTAACTCCAGGTTAGGATTCCCCCTTAAGACACCTCAGCTACAACCTTATTGCGACTGAATTTCTCCTCTTTTCCTAGATAGTTTGTTGTTCTGCTGATCCACTTCATCTTGAGTGTTATCAGGTTCCAAAACGCCTACATAGGCAGAATATCTATGCAGAAAATCGTATGAGTCACACATGTCAATTGTCCCATGTGATGAATGTGAACAAAGGGTGGGGGTGTTTGAGTTTTTTGCCACAGATATGCGAACAGCAGAGTTTTGAGTCTGTAGTGAAAAAGAGTGGTAACTCCTGAAGAACCCTAACTCTGGCTCATGACAGAGTTTTTTTTTCTTTAATTTAAGGTTAGCCAGCCAGTTGCCAAGTAATCAGGAAAGGAAAGCAGTCAGCAATTCTCATATTATCAAGATTCAGTTGATAATTAAATTAGCTGTCTGCAGCCAAAGCTAGTTTGTTACGTACGTGAAAAGCAGGCAACACCTCTTACTCCCTTTTTCTTCAATTTCCCTTTAATTCTCTTGTCCCCCAGTTTCTCAGTCCACCAAAAGCTAAATATGTTTGAGGTTATTTCTCCGCCCACAGCCCCTGCCTGCCTAAGTTTCCACTCTTTTGACAACAGCAACATTGACTTCCTAATTCTATTCCTTATTCAACACTCACCTTCTTAGTAAGCAGAACACTCATGAACATTCTGTGATGTCATCAAGAGTGATGTCAGGGGTCAGCCATGTCAGTCACTGGCAAAAGGACAACCTCAGCTTCCCCACAGGTGTACAGTACATTGAGTAAGGTCCAATGTGCCATCACAGGTATGGCTTAGGGAACCATGTGGACCTTATGCAGGATGTTGCCCAGCAATCTAGCACAATAGCTTGAAAATCTGATGGGCAGTTTAGGAGTGCTCCTTGATGCATTGCCCAATCCTATCATGGACCAGGCTGGTGCAAGTTCAATTGTCGTAAAACCCAGAGATACTGGGTGGCAATGCTGGAAGCCCACCGTAGATCTGAGGCGTCCCATGGCAGCAGTGGAAGCTTTCTCTGGGGTAAGTGATCAAACATTGACTTGTCCCAAGAAGACCTTTCCAGTTGTACCCCTCATACATGCTCCATTGGCGCAGCTACGTTAGCAAGGGGGATTGGGGTAGGATTGGGCTGGAAATTCTTGCTTCTGAATTTCTAGGTCTTGATAGTGGCCTGGTGTGCTTTTGCCTACCTTCAGCTGGTGTCTAATGGTGTGCATTTCTGCAGATGACAATGTTGGCAACAGCCACATCTGCCTTGGTTATGTGAAGCTTGGACTATTGTAACTTGCTTTACATGGAGTTGTCTTGAAAAACCATCCAGAACTTTCAAATAGGGCAGAATGTACCAGCTCAGCTGCAGTCTGGGCCCAATTTTACAACCTTGAAGCAATACATCAGTGGTTCTGGTTACTGCTTCTTATATATAAAATACATACAATTGCATCAAGATGACTTGGGAGTGGGGCAATGTTTTATTATCAGTGTGCATGTGTGCATTGGTAACACAAGGGTAGAGAAGACATGAAGGAACAGAAGGAACTATGACAAACATATGCAGCAACCTCTACTGAGAGAACAATCCTAACCTGGAGTTAGTCTGGCACAGTTGGGCCAGCAAAGTTTGGCTGGCACAAGGGTCACTGTAAAGTGCATTTGGACCACTCTCAGAGTAAGGAGGGGTGGCACTGGCACACATCTGTGTGCTGGCCTCTCTGACTAAGGCTGCAATCCTATACACACTTTCCTGGGAGTAAGAACCATTAACTGCAATGGGACTTAATTCTGAGTAAATATGTATAGGATTGCACTCTCAGAGAGTGGTCCAAATATACTTTACAGTGTCCCTTGTGCTGGCCAAACTTTGCTGCCTAGCTGTGCCAGCCTAACTCCTGGTTAGGAGTGCACCCTAAATAAATATGGAAATAAAATATGGATGAGCGGAGGATTGCTAATGCATCCATTTCACTCCAAAGTCCAAAAATCTGGGGGAAAATTTGGGTGAGAACAAGTTTGAAAGCGATGTGGAGACTTGTAAGAGGAG
This sequence comes from Lerista edwardsae, assembly GCA_029204185.1. Classification (NCBI taxonomy): domain Eukaryota; kingdom Metazoa; phylum Chordata; class Lepidosauria; order Squamata; family Scincidae; genus Lerista; species Lerista edwardsae. Next base: position 3,708,159 of record JAJKFI010000021.1, read on the forward strand.
TGAGTGAAAAGGAAGAGATGGGAAGAGATTGAGAAAAATGTCTCTAAAGGCAGAATGTTTTCATGCAGAATAGCATGTAAATCTTCATTTGACATTGTGCACACTTGGAAATGCTTTCCTAAAGTCTGCATCTCTATAATTAGTATTACAGTGTCACTTCAGTGACAAAGAACTACTTGGTGGAATATAATAGCAATGTTGACTTCCACAGTATCTTTCCATCTGAGTAGCAACATGTGAAACCCTTCTGGGAAATTTCAAGTAGCCTCCTTGAAACCCTTTTGGCTTCTCTTGAATGAAATGCCTCAAATGTATCACTTGAATATGAACCGCTATATTCTCTTCCATTGTTCACTGGAGTTAAAATCTGGGGTTCTCCTCAGCTAATGCCTTATCGAAACACTTTTATGCTCCCTCAGAATTCACCTGTAAAGAGGAAACCCCCAACCATACTTCAGGTGGTATTTCAGTGAAACTGTAAGTAAAAAGAATTGAAAACAGTGCAAAAAACATGCCTTTTAAATACTGGATAGGCGAAATGAAAATTATAATTTTAGCAGGGAAGCTGACAAACAAAAGAATAGATGCAACATGCATTTTAAATACAGGCTTCAGTTTATGGATATGGCTGGTTGTGAGATGATCTGTTCTTCCAGCTTTGTGTCACAGCAGTGGCTGCAGGTGTAGCAAAGTGCCATATAAGCAGTATTGTCATTCAGTAACGAGCTGCCGGAATGCGAGGCGGGACTTACCGCTTGATTGACAGGCAGTCCGTGACGCGTCGCCGCCTGCCCGCCCACCGTGGGGGCTCCCTCCGGGTGGCGCACCCCTCCACGGCTCGCCTAGGCACCCAGCGTGCCCCCCAGGCAAGCGGGCACCCCCTCCAAAGCCAGGGGTGCCCGCGCGGCGGTCGGGCAGGCAGCGACGCGTCATGAACGGGCAGCCAATCAGGCGGTAAGTCCCACCTCGCGTTCCGGCAGCTCGTTTCTGAATGACAATACTGCATATAAGCAGCCTGTTCCACTAGCCATCAGAGCCGGGCACGTGTTCCCATTGCTGCCTGGAATGGCTCAGACAGTGAGTGGGAGGGGCCCCTTACAGAGTGCACCTGCAGTACTTACCACACTGCCCCCTCCTATAGCTATGCCGCTGTGAGCCCAATCCTGAGTTCCTGGCCTCCTGTAGGAGCAGCGGTGTCCAAATAGCCTCCCGCTGGAGCCACTGCAGCCACGGGGGCCTCCACGGGGTTAGGGGATGTTCATCCCCTTCCACTGAGAAAAGCCTTGGCCCCCACAGTGGGGCTACTCCACTCCCCAAACTGTGGGTACGAGGTCCACCAGTGGGTCATGACCCAATTCTTGGTGGGTTACGAAACTGACAAGGCAGATTAGGCTGTGTGCATCAAGGGTTAAACAACCTGCTACTTGGAGTAGGAGGAACTGTTGCCCGGCCACAATTATAGCCACAAAGGAATGGGAAGTTGGAAAGTGAAACTATGTTTTAGGTGGGTTCCAATGGCAGAGATCTGTGAAGGCCAAGGGGGCAATGGCAGGCCCAGAACAGGAGCATCGGACATGGCAGGTGTAGCAGCTGCGGAGATCTGCCCAGTCCCACCTCTGATCTGCCCCCAGCCTGGCCCGATTCCTGTCCCGATCAGCCCCGCTCTGCAATCAATCCTGGATTGGCAGCCAGACTGGGGGGTGACACTGACAGAATGCAGCTTCCTGACCTTTGCAGTGGTGGCCACACCCCACAGCACATCAGAGTAGGGGCTGCAATGGCGGCCTATGGGATACACTGGAAGCCCTTGTGGCCCACCAGCATATCTCATGATGGGCCCTTAATTAATTTGCATATCATGGACTTCCATATGATCTCTAAGATCCAACCAGCACTGTAGCAAACACGGATCACTATCATTTCAAAAATGGAAAGACTGAACTATGAAGTGGTTAAATGAAACCAATAATTTTTTTTTGAAAGGTAGGACAAATGCATTTTGAAACAACAGGCAGATGTTTCTGCTCAAGCAGAAAATGAATTTACCAGTAGCTACTAATCTTTGTATTCCACAGCTGCTACTAATCTCTGTCTTCCACAGCTGCTCCGTGGCATGTGGTTTTGACGACTGACCTCATATCATCATCAGCTTATTTTCCTGTTACTTTTCTCATCTTAAATACAACATGAAAAAGGTACAAATTACCCTTTCGTTCTTTCCTGAGGAATTCCTGGCAACAAAGGCTTTTCTTTAATGAATATTTTGGGATAGCGAGCCATAAACGTTTGATGAGCTTTTTCGGTGGTGCATGGATTCTCCCTAAAGAAAAATACCAACAAAATAATGAATTTGTGCAAGAGTAGAGTTCTAGGAAATATTGTGACTTATTGGTAGGGGTGGGGTTTTTTGGTGATATTTTTTCCAAAATTTCTTGATTAAAATAGCAAATTGCGGTGTTGTGTGTTTTTATCCAAATGTTTATTGCAAATTGTACAAACAGCACAATAAATAAGGGGGAATGGCCCTACAAAGTCAAGCAATTACTGGCACACACACTCCAGCCCGAAATAACCTGCTCAAAAATTCCCAAGCTGCACTCTGGTTGCTGCTTGGAGCGTCAAGAAACTGTTCCTTACTACTTCCGTATTCCATTAAAGTAGCCCCAGTGCGCACTGTGAACGATGAACATGCGTATTCCTGCAAGTTTAAGCAAACCTTCTCTTGTTTCTGCTACTCCTGATCCCTTACTGAAAACTATTTGTGGATTCTTCAAAACTGTATCAAAAATAAGCAAAAGTGGTGTTTTTTTCACATTTTGACCTATATTTCACTTTATATAGCATTTTCAGTAGAAATTCTCATTATTTAATGTTCTGTGCTGACCACCAGAAAAACCCATCCCTATTTGTTGGAGACATATTCATCAGCCAAAGTAAGATTCTACATGCTCTTCCAGCATACAACCTGGTAACACAAGTTGATCAGGGGTTCTGCTGATCACTGGATATTGATCCTGAGTTATATCCAGGAGTCAAATTCAGAAAGAGGGCAGCCATTTCAGCACTGATGCAGTTATGTCAACAAGGTCCATGCTGCATTCTGCTGTTGGGGGTGGGGGGCAATCACAGAGGCCTTTTCAAGGTAAGGCAATGTTTGTTCCCTTATCTTGGGTCCATACTGAAACTGCATTGGACCTGGAAAGTTGGATAGTTATTAGGCTGCCAGTCCCCAGAGATAGCCCCTCCTGAGCTGAACTCACCCATGGGGCCAAGCCCCATCATAATCATAGTCTTACTCTTATTCTTGAGAATATTTATGCATTGCTCTTCAACAAAAGTTTGCAAATTGGTTACATAACAAAAAGATGCTCTCCCCTGCTAAATATAAGAGAACATCTTTTAAAAGGTGCCTCTTTAGTTAGCAGACGGCATAAATAAAACACCAGAAATTAATTTGCGCATTGATACAAGAAATGCATCTGGCGAGAGCTGGCTGAAATATCACAGAGTGCTCTGCTTCAGGCCTGGAGAACCTTAACTGAAGAATCTTAACTCAAGGCAGTAGCATTGCTAGCCAGAGGGCGGGGGGGGGGGGAAGGGCTGTCCCAGGTGCAACCTTCAGGGGGGTGACACCACTAGTGACCAAAATTGTGAAAATTGCGGTTTCTAGGAATAATATCATCATGTTATATATCATTTGATGCATAATTTTATGCAGAATGTAATGAAACAAGCCACATCTTTATATATGCATTCTATCAAAAGACATGGCCAAAAAACCCAGAAAATGAAAATGCAACTGTCATATGTAACAAAGGGTGCAATCCTAACCTGAAGTTAGACCAGCACACTTAGGCCAGCAAAGTTTGGCTGTCATAAGGGCCACCATAAAGCGCATTTGGACCACTCTTGGAGTCAGGGAGGATGGCAGACATCTGTGTACTGGACTTCCTGACTCCGAGAATGATCCAAGCATATTTTACACTGTCCCTTGTGCCGACCTAACTCCAGGTTAGGATTGCACCCAAAAAGTAATTTCCTTAATTCAAAACAGACCAATAAAGCTAATTGTTCCAAGAACCAATGCAATGTTGTTATGACACAGCATGGAACCGATAAGGTGTTAGTTAAATGGCACCCTCAGAGGGGTGACACCACTAGTGACCAAAATTGTGGTTTTAGGAGTACCGTCATGTTATATATTATTTGATGCATAATTTAAGGCAGAATGTAATGAAAGAAACATTATTGAATAGTACGTGTTCTTATCAAGTGTTACAGCCAAATAACCAGAAAAAGCACAGCTCTGTCCAATGACACTCATGCAACTGAATAGGAGTTCTAGAATTAGCTCTGATGTATGGAAAAGGGAGCTGTCTCATAATCCCCTCTTTTGAGTTCCATTCTGTGTCATAATAACATGTCATTAGCTCTCAGAACACTCAGTCTCATTGGTTAGTATTGAGTTAAGAAAATCCTAAGGATCGCTGGTGCCTCCACATTGGCTGTAAAGCATGTTGACTCAGGCATGGGCAGGGCTGGCAGGATGTCCTGCACCATCCCACCAGCACTGAATCCAGAGCTGCAGCTGCTGGCACTTGTGAGTACAGCGCTGAGAGGCACAGGAGCAGGAAAAGGGCAGGACAGAGGCAGGTAGGGTGTTTCAGGGTGGAGGGAGGGAGAAGGGGCAGTTCAGGCCCAGCAGGGGGTGCAGGATCAGTGAAGGAAGCCTTCACTAAATCCTAACCCAGTAGTTCCCAAACTGTGGGTCAGGACCCACCAGTGGGTCATGTGCCAATTTCAGGTGGGTTGTGAAGCACCTAGAACAGCCATATTGAACATAGGGGAAGATGGGATGCTGGAAAGGGGGAGGGCTGTGTGGTTATTTTGCTTGTGTCAAGGTTGTAAATAGGCTTTTTCCCCTTTCTGTGAGAGGGGAATTGTGTCGGCCAGCTGTTTCTTGGTGAGAGCAAGAAGCCGTTTATCAGCCTGGCAGGAGAGCAATCGTGCGGCTAAGAAAGAGAGGCTGGACTTGAAAGTGTCATCTGAAATGTAGCCGTTCTTGTGAAATTAGAACTTATTGTGATTGTAAAAACCCTTTGGATTTAGAAATGCCTGCCTATGTAAACCACCTTGAATAATAAAGTCAAAAGAGCAATCTAATGACCTAGAAAGGCGGTATATAAATACTAAGTATTATTATTATTATTATTATTATTATTGTGGCTGAGAAATATCCCAACTTATCGCTGTATTCTCAGGAAAGCAGCAGGCTCTGGTGTCACAATGACATACTTCCAGCCATGACATCACCTCCGGTGGGTCCTGGAAGATTGTCTTTCTAAAAAGTGGGTCCCAGGTGCTAAAATGTTTGAGAACCACTGCCCTAACCCATTTCCTGGACCTGAAAGACCTACATGGGGCTTCTCAGACATGCACCAGTGATTTTGCTGGTGCAGGTTCAAGTAGCTCCATTGAACAGGCTGGGGTTCACATGGGGAAACTGCTTATCCCAAGGAGACTTCCAGCTTTCTCAGTTCCAGTGCTGGATACAGTGTGGTCCATGAGGCCCTGCAGCACGAGGACTGAGTTCTCTCTCTCTCTCTCTCTCTCTCTCTCTCTCTCTCTCTCTCTCTCTCTCTCTGTGTGTGTGTGTGTGTGTGTGTGTGTGTGTGTGTGTGTGTGTGTGTTGGTACTGGGTGCAGGGGAGTGGCAACAGGATGCAAGCATCTTGTTGTCTCATGCCTCCCTGGAGCACCTGGTGGGCTGCTGTGAGATACAGGAAGCTGGACTAGATTGACCTGATCCAGCAGGGCTCTTCTTATGTTCTTATGAGAGAGAGAGAGAGAGAGAGAGAGAGAGAGAGAGAGAGAGAGAGAG
>JAJKFI010000021.1:3722767-3735798 GCA_029204185.1 Lerista edwardsae
ACTACTACTACTACTACTACTACTACTACTACTACTACTACTACTACATTGTAAGTGGGTACAGCAAAATCACACAAAGCGGAATCCAACACGCCTGCCTGCATGGATCTGCTGCCACCCTATCCGTGGAAAGTGGAATTCATTCCTCTCCTTCCTGGTAATGTACAGTGGTCCAACTGGAGCTACTCCATACTCTGAGCAGCCAAATTGAGGACACCTGGACAAAATGCATAATAAAGTCACAGTGACATAATAAAGTCACTGCTCTACTTGTGCAAGAATTTATGCAAGGAACATTGAATAACGTCAATAAAGAAATGGTGGGAGCACATGCCTCCCTGGCATGGCAGCATCGGTACAAGTGCTGAGGGATAGGATTGGCACATGTGGCCATGGTTATGGGATGGTGTCATGATGAGTTCATGCACTTCACCATTCGCCATTGCACCCCTGCATACAAAATGCTGACCGACCTACACGGGAATATCTCACAGAGATGAGATAGTGTGTTAAAAAATTATGTGGCAATCAATCAGACAGCTTCCAATTGCCTTGATAAACAGTACAGATTCGCATGTTTACCTTGTGAGCTCTGGGATTCTGAGCGACAGTGTTTTCGCTGCTGAAAATGTGTGCTGCTTCCAAGCAGAAGTGTTGCACTTGGGTGAACAAAAATGTCTTTTTGGAAACAATACAGGCCGTCCTTCAGCGTCACACTCAATTTGCAAAGATCCATTTGGAATGCTTCACACTATTATCTCCTGCCACGGGACTTGAGGACTGGGTGCTTCTGGGGCTAGAACTGGGAGGGAAAGGACTGAGGAAAGTGTAGAATATTTGAAGGAAAGTTTTTCAAGCCATGGAAGAAGAAATTGGCGCAGATGCTTAATTGCCTCAGGTGCTCTGGGCATGAGACATGTGTCTAGTGAAGCAATACCTTTGAATTTTTGCATCACATTTTACTGCCCCAGATCCTTGCTGAAAATAACTGGGCCACTCTGAATGGCATGGAAAGATTGCTGGAGATGTGTGTCATTCACAGCACAATCCTAACCTTGAGCTGGAACAAGTAAAGGAGGCCAGCTGCCCTGTGCTGTACCATGCACAGAGGCGGATCTAAGGGGTGGCAAATCTGTAAGTTTTGCAAGAAGCCTTACCCTGTCATGTAAATCCCTCCTCTCCCTTGCTGCTGTAGCCAGTAAGCAATGCCAAGATGTTGCTGTTCCCTGTGAGGATTGGCTAGAACAGTGCAGGAGAGGAGTGTTTTCCACTGCAAGGTAAGGCTTCTTGCAAAACTTACAGATTTGCCCCCTCTTAGATCCGCCTCTGACCATGCACAGGTTTGGAAGCAGCTAGAAGTCACTCTGGGGTAAGCCCCAGCCACCCCTATGGGGCAACTCAGATTTCCACCAGCAAAATTGCTAGAGCAAATCAGAGCAACCTAGATCGGGGATGACAAGGCCAGGAACAGTGTTAGGATCTGGCCTGAGTGCAAGATCCTGGGTCAACTCCCTTCCCCGGACCAATCCACCCATGGGCCCACCCTACCTCCATCTCCCCCTGCCCAGCCTTCCTCTGCCCTCCCAAACCCACAGTGCTGGTCTTGCTAGGCCAGGGCAAACTTACCAGCCTAGGTTGTCGAGCCAGCAAAAGTTGGACGATGCACGTCCATGCACCAGCCTCTGTGACTTCAGGAGCGGTGCAAACGCACTTTACAGCTTGTCGGCAATACTCCAGGGCTGGCATAAGGGACTTATACCTGCCCAGCGCAATCTTTGGATTGTGCTCTCAGGTGCAACCGTTTTAGCAGGAGGAGAGACATTTCGAAGAATTCCTTCCCACATTTGCTTGTTCAACATCATTTGTAATGTTGCTGTTATTGCTCTTTCTACTTACTGTAGATCATAGCTAGCATTTCCCGTTCACATCCACAATTCACTACCAGTCATGAATTAAACTCATTTCAATTCCTGTAAATTAGTTTTATTTCCTATTCTTCTCTTAGCATCTCCATGTAACAGATGGAAAGTTATTAGCATCTGAGCATATGTTTATGTATATGTTTCCATATTTTATATGGAACGTGTTAGATTCATACAGGCTACAGCTCACACTTGATTTAAAAAACTGTGGTTCTTTTCTGAGTTTAACAGGTCTACTTAAGAGTATAAAGAGAAGTTTAGCTCTCCTGATGTTTGTCAGCAGACAGCATTAGGACTAAATCTGGCATGATCCAGAAAATGATCAAACTCAACTCCCCTTTGTAATAATGCATAGTGCAAGTTATTTTTTTCCAGGTTCAGGCCTTAAGCAAATGGACATTTTCCAAAGTACAACTTGACAACAGATTGACCCAGAGAAACTACTACCTTATACTGATGGTTGGGCCATTTAGCCCACTGCTATCCATTTTGACCTCAGTAGCACTCCTAGGTTTGAGGTCAGGGTTTTCTCCCAGACTAAAGGCGCACCCTTAACCAGGAGTTAGGCCGGAATGGTTAGACCAGCAAAGTTTGGCCAGCACAAGGGACACCGTAAAGTGTGTTTGGACCACTCTCGGAGTCAGAGAGGCCAGCACACAGACGTGCGCCTGACTCCGAGCATGGTCCAAATGCGCTTTATGTTGGCCCTCGTGCTGACCAAACTGTGCCGGCATAACTCTAGATTAGGATTGCACCCTAAGACTCCCAGAGCACAATCCTAAACTGGAGTTAGGCTGGAATAAGCTAAACCAGCAAAGTTTGGCCAGCACAAGGGCCACCATAAAACATGTTTGGACTACTCTTAGAGTCAGGGAGGACGGCTCACATCTATGGGCTGGCTTCTCTGACTCTGAGAGTGGTCCAAACATTTTTTAAGGTGTCCCTTGTGCTGGCCAAACTTTGCTGGCTTAGTTTATGCCAGCCTAACACAGTTTAGGTTTGTACCTCCATTCTTTGCAATGGGGCTGCCAAACGTTGTACTTGTGATCTTTTACATACAAAACCTATGCTCTCCCACCATGCAGAACGACCTTCCTGTGTAGCTCTCCAACTTGTACAACTGCTCTGGTTATCAGGACAATGCTCTGACATTGGGCTAAATTACTGTAGGCCTGTTTCTTAGCAGATCCTCTAGATGTGCCTGAACAGAAAGTGCTTATCAAACATCAGCAATAATGTAAACAAACTAGCCAAGCACATATTAGCATGTCTATGGCTTCTTGAAAAACTCTTCCTTCCCATCTGTATATAGACCTCTCAAGTGTGCAAAGCATTTCATGGGTATTACCTTGATGTAATCCTGAAAGCACCCTTGTACAGCAAGTGTTACTATTACACTCATATTGCAGCTGAGGCTGAAGGTGTGACTTGCCTATGGCCACCAAGTCAGGTCGTGGCAGAAGTGGACCTTGATCTAAGACAGCCATGATTACAATCCCATTCTAACCAACTTTCCAGTGCTGATGCAGTCACAGTGCAGTTCTGAAATAAGGGAACAAACATTTGCTTACCTTGTGGAGGCCTCCAGACTCCCCTCCCTCACGGCAGAATGCATTGTGTGCCCCATTGGCATTAGTGCTGCAAAGTTATGATTGGGTTGTATTTGTCTCGAAGTCACCATGCTGTGCTAGCAATCACTCGTTTGCACACTGGGAAAAACTACCAGCCTTGGAATGGCATCTTTATTCACTATCAAAAATGTCAGTTTCAACTAGATATGTGACAAATTCTATCTAGATACCTGAATGTCACAGACTGAGCTGTGAAGCAGAAACTTCCTCAAATCTTGCCTTTCTCATGAACTCATCAGATGGTCTTGGGCTAGGCATTCCTTGTCTGCCTCATCTCCCCAGTAGCAATACAGAGAAAATTATATTCCCAATTCTTGCCTCTCGTATAGTGCTTTCTTAATACTCAAAGCACTTCCTAGATCTTACGTTGGTATCATCCTACAACAGCCCTGCAAGGTCAGTATTCTTTTGAAAACCATTCAACAACATTCCTCACTAAAGGCTACTAAGCAAACCTAACAGTCATGGGATAAAAGGACCAGTTCCCTTACAGATCAGTAAAAGGTTAAAAGCAGAAAGCAGAGGATAATTCCTGTCCTCTGCTTTCTGCATTCGGGGTGCAATCTTAACCTGGAGTTAGGCCAGCACAGTTAGGCCAGCAACGTTTGGCAGGCACAAGGGCCACCATAAAGCGCGTTTGGACTACTCTCCGTGTCAGGGAGGATGGGTGCTGGCCTCTCTGACTCCAAGAGTGGTCCAAAAATACTTTATAGTGTCCCTTGATATCAAACATCATGACAATCAGGGTATTCCTTGTCAATTACAGCCCAATCCGGGCAGCCCAGAATGTGCCACAGCACTGATCCTCCGCTGTGTCCCAGTCTTCCACTGCACGTCCCTGGGTGGAGGGGGGAAGGAGTCCGTCTCTGCTCTTGAGGTATGGTGTGTTAGGGGGTCAAGGCTGTTGGCAAGGGCTTGTGAGACAAAACTGAGATTCTTCAAGCTCTGGTTTGGAAGTTAAGTTCTGGGAATTTCTCTCTCCTTGGCAGGAAGGAGGAATCTAGAACTCCCCAAATTCATTTCTGAATGCCAACTTACAGAACTTTGGTGACATGTCTTGTTCTAAATGGCTGGACAAATCACAAATGTAAGTAAAAAAAAAAATTTTTAAAAAAAGTGCTACGCACTTACGCAATGCTTTTCCTTGGCGTTCCTCAAGAGGAGAAGCCATCAATACCATGATGTCTTCTGAAGGAATCCTAACAAAATCCAAGCTAACATTCTAAGAATATTGGAACAGCATCTGCTGACATCATAGAAGAGAAAAAGCCATCATTATGATTTGAAGTCTGAAGGACAGTTGCTGGCCCCATTGCTGGAGTCCTCGATGGCTGCAGTAAAATGAGATGTCAGTAAAATGAACTAGACCTGCCTCCTTGGTCATTGAAGATCAATCTTCAAGTTTGTCCATGAAGAATAAAGCTTTCTCATACACGTACTTTGACAATCTTTTGTGAGTGAGTCTTCACTTACAGCCCCATCCTTTCGAGGATTTGGGCTGAAATACAGAGTCCAGTACGACATCAGAAGTTCTGCTGTCGAAGTAACTTCTGCTATCGTAAAACGGAGTGCAGAGTGCTCTGTTGGCAGCCACTTTGTATGCGCTGCCGCAAGAGGCAGCAGTGCCACAATTCTACTGTCAGACCCCTCCTCACCCTCAGGAACAAGTAAGATCATGGTGGGGGCAAGGTGGGCAGGAAGAGGGTGAGGAGAAGACAACGATCGGCAGAGAGGAGGAGGAATGGAGAGCAAGGAGGTGGTGGGAGGGGTAGATCTGGTGGCAACGGCACACATTTTTTAAAATTTTATTTTGAAGAATTTCTACCCTGCCTTTCCCATGCCAAAGCAAATGCAAGCAAATGCCCATGCAAGGTGGCTTACATGGGCAGGCTAGTCTAAACCATTTTTCAATTTTTATTTTTTTGACAAATATCCAGTATTCTGCGATTCACCGAGTCCTCAGTCCTAGATGTAGCCTTCACAGTGTGGTTCTCTCCTCTGGCCATGTGACAGTGAGCTTCAGCAGGTGATCGTAAGTCCAGCCTGAACAGGTCCTCAAGGTTGGATTCCATTCTTTTGCAGGCTGGCCTTCACACAACATTCCTGCACTGGCTAGTCAGCTCCACAGTGACCCCATTCTGCCACAACAGGTACTGCAGCTTGCCACAGCCTGGCATTCTGTCTCCCATCCAAAAATAGATCACAGATTCTCCTGCTTAGCTTCAGGCAGTACCAGCAGCTTCAACCATCAGTCCACACTTCCTGCCCACATCAGATCCTCTCCCCTCTTTCTCAACCTTCCCCACACATTCCTTCTCTTTGGACTTGCGCCAACTAAAGAGCTGTTGCAGTCCAAGGAGACCAATTGTGGAACAGGAGTATGGGGACATAATTACCCTTCTCCTAAGCTTCCCCTCCCCCCCTCGGATTAGTCTAATGTAAATGGCTATTTAAAGCAGAATCATAGGCATGTCTACTCAGAAGTAAGTCCATTAAGCTCAGTGGAATTTACTCCCAGGGAAGTGCTCCCAGGATTACAGCCCTAAAATCCAATCCTATCCAAGACATATGCTAGTGTGTCCCCACATATGCCTGCACAGCAACAGCCCTGCTAGTGCAGAAATCCTCCTGCTGGCAGATGCACCACAGATGCCAGTGTTATAATCAGAAAAGCTTAGATCAGAAAGCTCAGATGACCAAAACAGAGAGGAGATTGGGCATGACATGGGACAGGTGAGAAGGAGTTGACAGGCATCATATTCTAACCTCCCTTCAGGCAACTGACATGCTCTCAACACCAGAAAATGCTACACCTACAACAGAAGTGGCATATAGATTAACCCCATAAGTAGGGGTGTGTTTTGGGGGGTGATTTTTTTCCCCAAAATTTCTTTGAGTAAAATAGCAAATTGCAGTTTTGTGTGTTTTTATTCTACATTCTCAATCCAAGTTCTCTTTTTTTTTTTTTTTTTAAATGCTTTAAAAGTGTACTAGATAGATGATACAGGTGGAGATATAGATGCAGTAAGCAGATGCAGCCACAGTATTATTTCTAATTTCTGGAAAATATCTTAAACACCAAAATGTGATGTTTTGTGTTTTTGTTCAGATACTTTAACCACCAAAACCACTGTGGTTTTGTTCAGACCACAGTTTAAAATTTGCAAATTAACTCCAGTTTGGCAGATTGGAGTTGGTCCTTGAGATATTTTGGTTGAAGTATAGCTCTCGCTCTCTCTCCCTCTCCCTCTCCCTCTCCCTCTCTCTCTCTCTCTCTCTCTCTCTCTCTGTGTGTGTGTGTGTGTGTGTGTGTGTGTTAGCCTTTGTCCCCAATATCCCACTTCTCATGGTTTAATTATCTTAAGTACCACCAGAAATAAGTGGTGTGATTACATCATTGCCAGTTACTTCCAGGTTGGGAAGTCAGACAAACAGGGATAAGAGCAGTGATGTCATGCACCCACTACGCACCACTACGTGAGTACCGGTCCCTAGAAGTTGAGCTGGCCCCGCCCACTCAAAGCTGGCCCCTGCTATTTAACCAGGGAACAGCTGAAGCAAAATATGTATATACACATCTCTAGAAAGCAAAGCAATAGAAGTTAAATCAACACTAACCACAAGCTGAAGTTATTACAAACATGATCACATCCATGGCAACAATCATGACATCACTTCCGGCTTATGATGTCACTTCCGGTGGGCGGACCCCAACAAGTGCCAATCAAAAGTGAGTACCTGTTCCTAAATCATTTGGATGACACCACTGGATAAGAGGCTCTGGCTGAGTGGATGGGCTTTCTCAAGCATGCAGAAAATGTGCACTGGAACTCTGCCTGCTGAGCTGAGCCTCGTGATGTTTGTAGCATCACGGTCTCACTGCTGGGTGGTGGGTGTCCCCAAGGAGTCATGCATACCACTGGACAACACCTCAAGTTACCATTCGCTGAAAAATGCTGAAATATAGCAAACTGCTAAAGACTCAGCCAGGACACTGTACTCATCCCTCTTTGGTGTGCTACCATTCTTAACATTTCATCTATGCCTGTTTTTCCTCTTGTGTAAACACCAGCCTGTTTGGATTATGAAACTGGTAGAAGGGTATGGTTATTTTGGTGTCACAGTGCTTTATGTAGGATGAATTGTATTTCCATTTCTGTCCAATTGAGGAACCACAAGAGAGATAACCAGCCGGAGGTGTGGTCCAGAGGAAGAGCTGCTTGAATACTACTGGAAACTAAGCAGGTGTAGCCTGGGTTGTATCTGGAGGAGAGACCAGAAAGTCACTTATAAATTGGCAAGACCCTTGGTGGCAAAGTCACTATTGCTTGCTAGAATGTTACTGAACAAAAAAAAAAAAACAAAAAACAAAAACCCTTACTTGAAAAACCCTCACTGTTAACACTAAAAAAAAAAAAGGAATATAGCAAGGTCTGCAGCTTCCCAGATGGCTGTTCTCAGCTTTCCATGACCCATCTGATCAGTGATGGGATTAACAAACAACCTGGGGGAAAGTTGGGCGGGACGTACGCGGAACTCCTGCGCGATTGGCTGCCCATCAGTTCCGCCCCGCTGCCTTCCCCGCCACCGTGCGGGCTGCCCAGGCCTCGGAGGGGGTGCCTGCTCGCCTGGGGGGCCCCCTGGGTGCCTGGGCATGCAGCAGTGGGGCGTGCCAATGGGGGGCAGCGGGCCCAGCCCTGCGTGGCCGGCGGGGACGGCAGCGGGGCAGAACAGACAGGCTGCCAATCGCGCGGGCTACCAATCACAGGCTTCCAATTATGAGTACGTCCCGCCCAGCGTTCCCCCAGGTCGTTTGTTAATCCCATCGTTGCACCTGATATCAGGTAGTGACCCAAGTCCTGAGCCACAGTTTGGGAAACACTGCCTTCCATTATTGCTACCTTAGAATGTTCAGGGACATTTCCTTCTAAAATGGATTTGTGGTGAGCTAATCACTATTGCTTTTGCTGGATTGTGTCTGTTGACAAAATTCCTATATAATACCTTATTCTTGGCACACAAGTGACTGTCAGAACATAACTGTTCCTACAAGATATACACTGGTGTCCAGGAATGGCTGCTCATGCTGAAATGGCTATAAAATCATTTGTCACTTGCCAGTTATGCAGCAAGACAGATGTGATAGATACCCCATCATAATGGGCTGTGCTTCTTTCACACTCAGCATGGGAAAAGACTGTGATTGACATTATATTATAGAGCTATTTGAAAATGTTCCAGTAGGGGTCAGTAGGCTATGACCCAGAGAAATTACTTTGGAAAATAGTCAGAAGTTATCAAAAAGAAGCAATACATATTCATCAAAATGCAGATGAGGATATTACATTACTCATAGGATTTCCAGATTTCTTCTTTCATCAGCCTTGACCAATATGGAGTTGATGTACAACCTCATCTCCCTGCAGACATCAGCAATTCCCCATTTTTGACCCAGAGGGAGGGACATAAAGCAAGGTTTTGTACTGTGAAAAAAATGTCAAGAAAACTCCTCCTTCACAAAGTGTGCCAGAAAAAAAGGCGAAACACATTTAGATTTCTGAACATGGAATAATATATACCCCCACCCTTGCTTTGGGACCCCAATCATTTCCCTAGAAATAAAGTTTGTACCCTGTCCAATGAAAACTAATTAGTCTTCCAAAAAAAAAAAAAAAAGACTTTCATTTCAACAATATACATTGTTTCCTCCAACTCCTTTTTCCCTTGTTATATAAGCTTCGAAACAAATCATCACACATATGACATACTATCCTTAACAGAAAGGATCACAATCCCAATTGTCAAGAATTGCTGCTTATCGGGATATCTGAGAGCACAATCCTAACCTGGAGTTAGGCCAGCACAGTTAGGCCAGCAAATTTGGGCCGGTACAAGAGACACCATAAAGTACGTTTGGACCACTCTCGGAGTCAGAGAGGCCAGCACACAGATGTGCACCATCCTCCCAGACTCTGAGAGTGGTCCAAACGTGCTTTACATTGGCCCTTGTGCCAGCCAAACTTTGCCGGCCTAACTGTGCTGGCCTAACTCCAGGTTAGGAGCGCAATCCTACACTGCGCTGGATTAGCACGGCCAGTGGACCTGCGCCAAATCCAAGACAGATTATGGGAGGCTGGAGCCTCTCTGCAGCAAGGGCATGTTTGCGCCCTTGCTCCTCGGATCTGTGCCTGCTAAACCTTTTAGAATGGCGCTCATGTTGGGATCCACCTGAAATGATGTCACTAACCTGGAAGTGATGTCATAGCCAGAAGTGCCATCATCAAGCAGGAAGTGCCATCATTGTGGCATAATCAAATGACACTCTTGGCCCAACACAGGGGCTTGGATTGTGCCCTAAGCGAACTGTAAATGAAATCTCTGTTGCTTCCCATCACAAATATAAAACCTTCATTAACACGGGGAATTTTGGCATTCCCAGTGTTGAAAAATAATCCCGACTCAGAGTTTTGTTTTTATTTTCTGTAAAATGGATGGGAAATATTTTATTGGATTTTTCTGGGTCTGATTCTCTTTTTTTTATGTTTTTGTTTTTGTTTCAAACAAGAAAGGAATACAAATGTTCCTGCCAGAAGAAAATTGCTGCTGCAAACGGTACATTTTAATACCATCTCGCAAATGCTTCAGAAATACAGTATAGGCCAATTCAATGCCGAAGGGACTTGCATACACTATGGCCATCTTCTGCTTCTTATCTAGTAATTCAGTTACACTACTGAGAAAATATCAATGATTTGTCTTCACTGTCTCTCTCAGACTCCCTTATTTCTTCTCCAGGAGCTTCTGCCCTTTGATTAGTATACCATCACTGTTCAGTCTTGTGGGTTTAGATCAGTGGTGGGATTCAAATAAATTAACAACCGGTTCTATATCCTTCAGGGCCATCCGCTGCCTTTCTTCCCTCTCCCAACCTAAAATTAATAACTGGTTCTGCAGAACTGGTGAGAACTGGCTGAATTTCACCACTGGTTTAGATGGAAATGAATTCTGGAAACTGGCCTTTTTTAGCACTTTGTCACAGTAGGAGTCTTAAAGTTTTAACAACACTCAGATTGTAAAATTGCAGAGTGCTGAAGAAAACACGCTCAAATGTTCGGTAGGGAGGCGGAAAGCTCTTTCGTGACAACTGATATTCTGTGCCTCAGAGTTCACATTCATTTTTCCTTTCAGTGTATGCTCTGTGGAAATGCAAACTGTAGATGATTTGGCTTTACATTGCAGTCAGTTGAAGTTGTTTATATCCTATCCATATAGCCTTTTCTCATATATATTTTTTTAAAACCCTTCTTTAAGAATGTGGGGAGGACTGTTTTCTCCAATGTTGCTTAGAAACAGCATGTTGCATTGCTAAAAGGCAAAACAAGGAAGAAACTGGGATAAAAGGCAAAACAAGGAAGACTAATCATCATCATGGTTGTTATAAACTTATTTTCAGTAAATTAAAAAAATAGATCATGAAATGGTTTATATCAGTGGTTCCCAAACTGCTCCTCAGAAGTTGGGAACTCTGTGTTTGCATGGCGGGGGGGGGGGATGATGACGACAACAACAACAGCACAATTATCTCAGTGATTGTGCTGCTGGTGGGCAGGGAGGGTTTTTTCAGCTTTCCTGGGGGTCCCTATGGCTCTTGGGAGGGCCCAGGGAGCCTGCAACCCCCTCTGCAGCACAGTTTTTGTAAAAAGCCAAAAACCGGAAGTGATTTTTTAAAACTTTTTTTTCCAAGATTTTCAAGTGTCTGGGAGGGCTACAGAGGGGGTTGTGGGCTCCCCAGACCCTCCAGAGAGCCCCCAGGTAAACTGAAAAATCCCCTCCCTGCCTTGCAGCAGCATGAGCCCAGAGATCGTGCTACTGCTGATTGCTGGGCTGCTCCTCCTAAAGGGGAATCGCCCTTTTCCTATTCCCCTGGTGGGTCGTGACCCACCAATTTGGGAACCACTGGTTTATATACTGTAGCTAACAGTGCAAGCAAGCAAACTGTATTTATATATCACTTTTCAACAAAAAGCTCACAAAGGCAATAATAATAATAATAATAATAATAATAATAATAATAAATGACACCCCTTCCAAAAAGGGCTCACAATCTAAAAAAAAAAATGCAGAACACCACCAGCAACAGCCACTAGCATTGTGTTGGGCTGAATAGGGACAATTCCCTCTTGCCAGATTGGGCTGTGAGCCAGAGCACTTTGTGACAGCAAACTGGATCCAGCCCTGAAGGGTATAGTAATGGAATCCGGGGTGCCAGAGCACACCGTATCCTATCACCCTTCCCAGGTCTGATCTGCTGCTGATCAATTCTGATATGTGCCAGCAATATAGCTGGAGCAGGTCCAAGTTAACCCCTTGCTTCTGCTTGGGCTAACATCAGGGCAAGGGAACAAATGTCCCCTTACCCTCTGGAGACGCAGCCCAAATTCCTTCACAGCATGGAGCAGAGCTGCACCAGCACCACTGTATCTGTGCTGAGGAATTTGGTTAGGATTGGGCTATTAGCCAGTTTTGTGGAGCTACTGGACTACTACTGGAGCCACTATGGCAGAAGTTCTCAAACCTTTCAGTTCTCAAACCTTGACACTCGTAAAAGAGAGATCACAGAGCCTTGTCGGTATATGAGCTGAAGTATCTGGAATCTGCAGAGCGCTGGCGCATAGTGGCACAGCACCAAGTAGATGGCAGACATTTCTGGTGTGCTCTTGGAGCCCCTGGAGACTCCTTCAGGGACTCTATGAGCACACTTTGCAGAACACTGCAAGAAGGTATGATCTTGGGTTGATTATTCTGCTTCTCCCATTTCTGGAATTTTGCCAAAAAAAACACAAAGACAGTTAAAAATGCTGGAAGAGAGAAAACTGCTGAATGGTGATTTTTTTAAAAAATAAAATCATTTGACTTGTAGAAAAACAATATTTATTACTCAGAATTTTTTTCCTGTGTTTGCATATCAAATGAAGACAGCAGCAAACAGTGATGTATGGAGACGGCTGTAAGTGAATGAAGAAAAGCTGCCCAGGCTTTATTCTAAGGACAATTGAAAACATTCTTGGAGATAGATGTATTGCATATTCTCATCACAGAAGGGCTCCTGACTTTTTAGATTGCCAGCTTCTGTCACTCCCAAACTGAAGGCCCTGCATGAGGGCACCAAAACAGAAGAAAGGACAGGACATTGTCTCTGGAAATGGACTGGTTTATTAAGAATGGACTCATCTGGTTTATTAAGTCATTTGGTGGATTGGTCAGAAGGTCTCAGGACAAGAGAGGTCATGCAGGGGCATAGCTAATGAAAGTGTAGCACGTGTAGAGGACAAAATGATACCCTGGAAGTGACATCACAACAGGAAGTGACACCACAGTTGTATTTTTGTTTTCTTTGGTTTTTTGGCCGTAACTTGATAGAATGAACACGAACACACACACACACACACACACACACACACACACACACACACACACA
>JAJKFI010000021.1:3737866-3755490 GCA_029204185.1 Lerista edwardsae
AGAGAGAGAGAGAGAGAGAGAGAGAGAGAGAGAGAGAGAGAGCATGCAGTCCCAGTGCTGCAAATATTTTTCTCCTGTTGTGAAAATATTTATCTACACTATGAGTGTATATTATTTTCTACTAGCTTTTTTTACCTGGTGTTGCCCGGGCAAGAAATTATCCCAAGGGCGAACATGGACTCAAACGGCCTCAGGAGCGTCACCATGCATCTCGGCGAACCAGGAAACTACAGATTTGACACCAATTTTGACCATTTTTGACCATTTTCACATGGGGCCCACTGTGCACCCCCACTCCTGGGAACGCTAGGAGGGTGTGACTCCCGTAGTGTTTGTCCCCAGACCGTAAAGCATACTGGTATCAATCAGTCCAGGCATTCCAATGGGTCACGGTGGATGTGTTCGACCATTTTCACATGGGGCCCACTGCGTACCCCCATTCCCGGGGGCGGTAGGGGTCCCTCACCCCCGCAGTGTTTGTCCCCAAGCCGCCAGGCATCCGTATGCCGAGTTTGGTGCCAATCGGTCCAGGCGTTCCAGCGGGTCATGGCGGACGTTTTCTTTTGCACCCTTTCTCGCCCCGCATGCCAAGGGGGAGCCAAACCCGAACTCCAACAGTGTCAAGAGCGTCGCCGCTTGTCTCGGCAGCCCCAGAAACTACGGATCCGAAACCAATTTCGGCCGTTTTCGACCATTTTCATGTGGGGGCCCCTGTGTACCCCCACCCCCGGGGGCGGTACGGGGCCCTGACCCTTGTAGTGTTTGTCCCCAGGCCGGCAGGCAGCCGCATGCCAAGTTTGGTGCCAATTGGTCCAGGCATTCCAACGGGGCATGGCGGACGTTTTGTTTTGCACCCCTTCTCACCCCCCCCCTGCAGAGGGGGGGCAAACCCGGACTCCAAAGGTGTCGAGAGCATCACCGCTCATCCCAGCGACCCTGGAAACTATAGATTTGACACCGATTTCGGCCATTTCCAAACATTTTCACGCGGGGGGGCCCCGCATACCCCCTCTCACGGGGGCGTTAGGGGGGTCTGACCCCCACAGTATTAGTCACCAGCCTGCAAGGCACATGCATGCCAAGTTTGATGTCAATCACTCCAGGCATTCCAGGAGGGCATGGGGGACAGTTTGTTTTGCACCCCTTCTTGCCCCCCCCCCATGCTGAGGGGGACCAAACCTGGAGTCAAACGGCGTCGGGGGCATCACCACTTGTCTCGGCGACCCCGGAAACGATGGATTCGACACTGATGTCGGCCGTTTGCGATCATGTTTACGTTTTAGCCCCCCCTGCATCCCCCCAGGGGTCCTGGGGGGGGGGTCTGACCCCTGCAGTGTTTGTAGCCAGGCTTCAAGGTGTATACATGCCAAATTTGGTGTCAATCGGTCCAGGCGTTGCGGAGCCTATGCGGAACATATGTACAAACGTACAAACGTACAAATGTACACGTACAAACGTACAGACGTTCGATTTTATATAGATAGATTGACCACCCCACCTCAAGAGCAATATGGCCCTGGCAACTGAAAGTTTAGTGGACCCCTGCTGTAGGTTAATACGAGGGGAATAAAGGATAAAGGAGGGGAATGTACGATAAAGGAGGGGAATGGACCAAATGAGCTCTCAGCTCATTAATTGAAGACGACGAATACTGATATATATGTGAGAGTTTGGGGTTTTTTTCAGTGTGATTTTTTTGCACTGGAGGACCCCTAGAAATACTTGCAATTACATCAGGTCTTGGAAACAATTTATGGGCTGGAGGCATATTGTATTTCAGCCACCCTTCCAATTGTTTGTGAACTACAAGGTTTCTTAGAAGACTATAGTCTGGTTCCTTATCTATACTCACAGCTTGCAACCCAATTGAAATTTTAATATTCCCAAATTATCAGACTTGTGCTAAAAATGTCTATCATATATAACTTCTGTTTCACTGTTTTGGTTTCCATTTAGGGTAGTTCCTATCAGAAAAAAATGGCCCATAGGATGAGACAGACTTCTAGCGTACAGAGGTTAGATTTTAAAGAGACACTCACACATGTATTAAGTGCTAAACAACAGCAATTTAGCGTATCTTCCCAAACTTTATACTTAGTAGTTCTATGAGGAAACGGGCAGGGTCAATTAACATTTTTAGCAAGTTTATGGGGTTCATAAAGGCCTAACAGAAAGGCAAAGCATGGATGAACAAAGAAATGTCTAATTGCCCGGTTTTGTCCTACCTTGTTTGTGCACATGTCTCAATGTGTGGTTACTGAAGATCATTTTGTGTACCTTTCCAGAACTGTCACCTGTTCCAAAACTAGATGGGATGAGATCCATTCCCCCAGCATGAGATGGGAAGATCCATGTGTCTATTGTTATGTTTTAATTAGTAAAAGCAGCTGTGAGATGCATGTGAGAGTTGGATTGGGGGGGGGAGCCCAATCCTATGAGCTGCTGGCACCACGCGGTACAAAATGGCCACCACTGTATCCTACAGGGCCAGAGCAGCCACTGGAATCTTCTTGGGGTTTCCTATCCCTTTTAGAACTCCATTGTCTCCAATGGGTTTCCTCAGTTATGTGTCCGTAACTTAGTGGGTGCAGAATTGAGGAGGCCTGTATTGGGCTCTGTGGCTCTAGAGGGGTTATAGGATTCAGCAGCAGAGTCTGCCCCCTCCCGGGCACGATCTAACCTCTGGCTCACCCTCCCTCTGCTCAGTTCCATGCCCTCCTCACCTTGCCCCCCCCCCCCCCCCCCCCCCAAAGAGCTGTCCCACCACCCAGCGGAAATACTCATTGCCCAG
Organism: Lerista edwardsae; assembly: GCA_029204185.1. Lineage (NCBI taxonomy): Eukaryota > Metazoa > Chordata > Lepidosauria > Squamata > Scincidae > Lerista > Lerista edwardsae. Next base: position 3,740,658 of record JAJKFI010000021.1, read on the forward strand.
TGCTGCTCCTGGGTGTACTTCCAGTGCTGAGGCCCAGTGCCAACTGGTGCTGGCCTCACCACCAGTGTCACATGCTCTCCACTGGCAGAGAAGTGCCTTATAGCACTTGTACAACAATCGTTGCTTGAGCAGCAGGTGGGCCACTGCCACTGCGCAGGTTTAGGATTGGGCCCTTAATCTCTTCTCTGATGCTTCAGAGGTTGCCAAACCTTCAGTGGATATATTGCTTTTTGCTTACAGGTAAAAGAGCAGCTTGCGAGGATGTGTAATGAAACTGGGCACACAATCCTAACCTGGAGTTAGTCTGGCACAAGTAACTTGTGTTGGCCCAGAAGTGTCACAAACATAACGTAAAGTACATTTGCACTACTAATCTAGGAGTGACTCCAAGATTCTAGGAGTGGTCCAAATGCGCTTTAAGGTGCGTTTGCAACACTCCTGGTGACGTGTGCTGGCCTAACTCCAGGTTAGGATTGCGCCCTGGGAATATGATGCAAAGAGAAAAGGTTAAAAAATCTCTCCAGCACTATATTCCTCTTTGATTCCCTCTTCCCACCGTGTTCACCAGTTTTGAAAGTTCACAGGAGGCTTGATTGCAAACCTCGTGACATCACATCCAGTGTGGTCTTCCTCAGAGGTGTCACCTACTCCCCAGTAGACGGTTCGCTGGGTGGGAGTAGGGAGTGATTGACAGTCCGTCGATTCACTTCCGGTTTCTTTGCGCGCCCCGCACGGCTTTCCCTCGCCTCGGAGGGGGTGCCTGCTCGTCTTGGGGGATGGGTGGGGGGCGCGCCGGGTGCCTGGGCGAGCAGGCGCCCCCTCCGAGGCGAGGGAAAGCCGCGCGGGGTGCGCGAAGAAACCGGAAGTGAATCGACGGACTGTCAATCACTCCCTACTCCCGCCCAGCGAACCGTCTACTGGGGAGTAGGTGACACCTCTGGTCTTCCTCCAACAGCATCCATTGCTGTCTTCCATCTGGACAAGAACTCTTTCCTCAAGCTTCTTCCTTTAAAATCTTTTACTTCTTTTGCAGAACCACTTCAAGCCTCTGGACTCACAGCAGTGCTACAACATTGGCACGGCAGCATCACAAGCAAGAGAGGCGGTCGTGTTCAAGCCACAGAGTGAAATCTGACTTTCAACACTCAAAACAACATGCCTGCAAAATAATCCAGCTGGTGCTTTGGGTTCATTGTTCAACTCAAGTGAAAAGATGGATCATATGCCCATCTTCTTGTGTATTTGACTGCAATTCATACATTTTTTTAAAAAGTAAGCAGCTGAAACATCTGTAGGATGAAGAAATTGTGTAGGATTGGCCACCTGATAATTTAATGTATTTTAGAATCTCCTTATTTGTCTTTCGGGCCTACTGAACGAAGGAGCAACCTATAGGGTTGCCAGTTTGCACACTGTTTCTCCAGCTTTATGCTTCCCCCCCCCCTCATACAGGCAAGCAGCAAAATTTAACCTCAGCCTATACTGGGATCTTGACTTATACATCTGGAATCTTGAAAGGATCATCCATGAGACCAAATGGTTGCTTCAGGCAGCAGATTGGTTTGTGTATGTGTGTGCACACGTGGGCAAGAGTGATCATATCTACTTGTAGCCATAGTTTCTCCTTTTCCTTCCACCCCCTGGGTTGGAGAAGGAAGTGGGGGACAGAGAGGAAGAGGAAATGTGGATAGGAGAAGAATGCTGAGCTAGAACCAGAGCGATAACTGGCTCTGGTGGAGCTAGGGCCAAGGTGGCATCACCTCCACATCGCCGCACCCCTAGCATAACTGCCCTGCCCCCTGTCTCGCCACACGCCCAGCACAGCAAAAGCTCCATTTAGAAGTGAAATTGATGCAGGGAAGGGCAAGCGGGTTGATCGGTGCTTCAGCCTTTTCCTCCTCTCCTTCACTGGAGCACCCATCCTCAGACAGCGCCCATGGCATGAACCAGACCATACCACATAGACATTTTGCCTCTGGCTAGAACATTGGAGACTGGAAGGAGCAGAGGATGGCACATCGATGGGGAAGGGGGGCAGCATCGGGCATCCTGCCTTAGGCATCAGGAGGTCTTGAGCCGGCCATGAGTCTGGGATCTACCAGATACTAGATTTCCCCCACCCCACCATCCAGTTTTTCAAGGGCTGGCAAACTTGTGACGTTACTGGCCCTTGTCCTGTCATATCACCAGACCCTAACTCCAAAACCTCAGGGTTTGCATCCAGCCCAGGCGCACGAGCAACCTGTACACCAGATCAGCTTATACTTCTTGCTGCAGATGTGATTATAACAGGTAGATAATAGGAACTTGTAAGAAGCCTATCCTGAGGATTTCTTATAATAGGAATTTTTTAAAGCCTTCTATCAGGGATAATTTTAAATAAATGCAATGAATGAAAAGAAGATACAAATGTTCTTGGTTCTGAGGGAGCATGATTTTATAATTGTTCATGCCCATAGAGCAATTCAGACTATAATTTGGTCAAACTCAGTCAGCTCTGCTAAACACCTGCACAGGATAAAGTATACCCAATTAATGAAATCAGATTAAAGTCTCTCCTCAAGCTAAAGCGTGGCACCTCTCTTCATGATGGAGTTAAGTATATTTAATCACTTCTCCTCCTGCATCTTAAAAAGGAACATCTTTGAAGTGTTATGATTCACACAACTCATGAAAGACATTTGCAATGAGGAAATTTAGAGCACAGTCCTAGCCTGGAGTTAGGCTGGCACAGTTACAGTAAGCCAGCAAAGTTTGGCTGGGACAAGGACCACTATAAAGTATGTTTGGACCACTCTCAAAGTCAGGGAGGCCGGCACACAGATTATTTATTTATCTGAAGAATTTATATCCCGCTTTTCCCATGCTGAAGCAAATGCCCAAGGCGGCTTACAGAGAACAACAAAATACAATGTAACCACAATAAGTAAAACAACAACATTAAACACCAACGGGAACACCTAGAGTGAATAGGAATGAAAGCTAGACCCAATTCTCCATATCAGGACGTACTGGAGGGTGGGAAAACAATTGACCAGAGGAGTGAACAAACTATAATATACCAGAGGGATAGAGGGCAGACAGCCAACAATCATCCAAAAGCCAGATGAAATAGGTATGATTTGAGCCCTCTCCGAAAGGCCAGGAGAGAGTGTGTAATTCTTAATCCAGGGAGTGCATAGGGGAGCTGGCACCTCCCCTATGGTAAGGGAGTGAATGCTCCCTTGCCACGGGGCAGTTCCAGCCTCCACTATACTGCATTGGATTTGGTGCTGGCCGGCCGGCCTTGCTAATCCAGCACAGTATAGGATTACACTCTTAGTTGGGCAATAGATTGATTTGGATGAAAGTGGAACAAGGGAAATTATCTTTCAAAAAAATAGAGAATATCATGGCTGGAATGTTTTTTTTTTCTATTGAGAAACAACTGTATGACTATGATTATTTATGTATGTGAATGAAGGTTTTGGCAGAAAAATGCTTTCATTCCATCCTAGATAAAAGCAAAGTACCTGACCCATAGTAAATTGAAAAAGAGGAAGGGGTATATCACAGTGACATCCAGACAAGCCAGTGACCCATATATTTTAGTATCACATTTCTTCTCAGAGATTTCTCAAGGGAAGGCACACATCTCACACATAACAGAGATTTCGGCCCAGTTTAACTACAGAAGAGTCACAGTATCTTTTCCAAAAATGACCATACATGTCACCGAACTGAAGAGAGAAAACTAGTTTCTCTGGTTCTGAGGAAGCACAGCTTTTTACAAAGAAAAAAGGGAAGAAAAAGAAAGGGAGAAAGAGACCTACTGAAGATATATCCCTGAACAAACATGACACATGCATATCCAGTTGAACATCAGGAAGAATTTTTAGACGTCAAGGGCAGTTCAACAGTGGAATAGATTGCCGAGGGAGCTGGTGGAATCTGAAGCACCATCCAATATGTAGCCCTGCCCTGCTTACCAGAGATTTCTGCTACTAAAATCAAAAACAAAAAAACTGCACGTTTGTGAGAGTTCTTTCTTTAGCAATATGGCTAGTTCATTCTCTCCCAAGTGAAAGCAGAAAAAGCACATCAAATGCTGGAGTTTTTGTAGGTTGATCCTCTGCATGTTTACTCAGAAGTAAGTCTCATTGGTGTTGATGTGTTCAGGAATGCTGCCTTCATTTTCATGTTCTCAGGTACAGCCATGACTCCTAAAGCACCTTCTGCGGAGAAAGACTGGAAAGAAACAATTGGCAACCACACTGAACTGCAGACTTGTCAGACCCAGCTAGACCCAAACACTGACAGTAATCACTAGTGCAGAGAACTCCTGTTGCATTCAAAACTAGCTACGCCTGACCTATCTGTGTCAAACTGACTTCTGATAAGGTGATGTGACTGTGGTGGCGTCTGTGCACAACAGCACATTGCAGCATTAAGACGGGAAAAGGAATCTATAAAAATAACAGTGGAATGTAGTTAAGTATAGATCGTGTTACTTATACCAGGCTGGGGAAACTTATATGTCATGTTGCTGAAGCCACATCAATGTAGAAAGCAATTCACCCTGCATTCTGACTACTAATCATGATGGTCATACATTACCTCCAGGCAATATATGTCTCTGAATACCAATTCCCGGGGAACAGCAACAAGAGGAGAGCATTTGTGTGTGTGTGTGTGTGTGTGTGTGTGTGTGTGTGTGTGCATGTGTGATGTACTTTTTTATTTTTAAAATGCAAAAGTAGGGTTAGGGCTGGGATCAAAGACTTAGCATATATAACACATGGCTTGTTGCTCAATTATAGTTTGTGGCTCAGTTATAATGGGATGCTAATAATCAGGATGCAAAAAACAAACAAACCCAGAAGCAAATGTCTGGGGATATTGTAAAGAATTATGAAAAGCTAGGTTACAGCATGTATAGGATTTTTAGAATGAAGTGTTGACCTGAATGTGGTAAAGGATTCTGGGAAGCTGGGCTGTGGGCCTAATACTATCTGTAACAAACTAAGCTGCTGAGCTGTGGGAACAATTTGGCTGTAAATTAATTGACGCCAAGTGGGAAGGATGTTATCAAGCGTGTGAAAGGAAAAAGGGAGTAAAACTTCAAGGACAGGATAGTTGCCGCCCTAAAAATGCCATGCAGCTGTTGTAAACTTTTGATGAAGCGGGTGATGCTAACCAGATCAATCACTAACACCTGAGGGGAGGGGGAGCAGTTGAGAGCTATAATAGTAGAACTAAATCCAAAGTCTTTAGTCAGATTCCCTCGCGGAACTGTCTCACCATGCTGTCCTGAAGGAAGGAGGAGAAACTATGCTGAGTTGTACAACGGAACCATCCAGCTAAGAATGTATCTGTAAGACAGCCTGTGTAAATGTCTCTATGTTAGTCTATGTTAGGTTTTATTATTTTGTTTCTATGCTGTAGTCCTTTTGCTAATTACTCGCAAGCCAGTTTGATTGTGTTGCTTTAATAAAAGCTTTTAAGGAGATTCTGTGTTTGGGAGTACTTTGGTGCTCCTAAGGGGAATGTAAAATGCTGAACTAAAATCCAGAGACCGCTACCGTATTTGAGAGTACTCCCTATCCGGTCTGCCAGAGTGGGTTTTGGAAGGCAGGCAGTTGCCTGGTCCATCCGTCAAAGGTTTTCCCCTCTGGAGAGGCTGGAAGCTCTTTACAGATATGAATGATTGGGACACATTTAACCGGGATGCATTTGATCAGGAAGCAAATACCCTAGTACCATGATAGTACAAGACAAAATATGGGGGAGGGCACAGAAGGGTGAAATGCATTTTGGAGGCAGGGAAGCTTGCCCTAAGTCACATATCTCTGAAAGAGAAATACACTCTTCCTTCTTATAAGCATTTTAATGTACAGATTTTCATCTATCCATTCTACATCCATCCGATCAGATTGTCAATGCAGGTGGTGGATTCTCCCTCACTGGAGATCCTCAAGAGGCTTGACAGGCACCTGCTAGAGATGCTCTTGGAGGATTTCCTGCTACAGGCAGGGGTTGGACTAGATGACCTTGTAGGTTCCATCCAACTATGATTCTATGATTCTGCGTTCATTAAGACCATCCCTCTTTATCCATACCAAGGTTGTTGATACAAGGTCTGGGAATGGTGGTGACGGGGGATGGACCAAGTCTCTCAAGCAGGGAAGTTCTACCTCCCATTTTACCCAAAGGGTACACCTCCCTCTGCTTTGAGCTCTGGCGACAGAGAAGGGGACAGATTTGCTTTATGTTCCCAACCACAAGTTCCTGGAGGTCAGGTTGAATTTTGAATTTCTCTCTCAGGTAGGACAAAGGTCCCGTTTTGGGTGTGCACCATCAGGGTTTAGGGGAGGTGCTCTTCAGGATGCTCAGAGGACAGAGCACAGCTCAGGGAGAGACACCCACTTTGGGATGAGGCATTAGCATAACTGGGGGGGCAGGAACCTGGGGCTGGGTGATGCAATGACGCCCCCATGTCATCGCATCACCCCTGCACCCACGCAGATACACCCCTCCTCCACATGTGCACGGCCCCGAAACAGCTCAATTTCGAGCCATACAGGAGCTGAAACAGGCAGGCGGGCCCATTTCACGACATTCCACATGCCAAAACAAAGGCGCTGTCACACACACACACACACACACACAGAGAGAGAGAGAGAGAGAGTGGAGATGGCGGCCCCAACCTAGCTATACTACTGTTGTGAGATACTCTGCATGATGGGTATCATCAAACAAAATAGCTTGTCTGCAGCTTTTTACAACCTTGGAAGAGCCATGTTGTTAAATAGTATGCACTCACATCTTTCCTCTACTGTGATAAAACTTAATTTTGCCCATGAACTGCTTCATCAGGAATTTAGTAATGATCTTGATTAACGGGTTCGCAAAAAAAAAAAAATTAAAGATCCAAATTTTATCATACGCAGCAAACGCAATTATGTAGCCCTTCGAGCTATTGCCAAGCTTCATCTGTACCAGAAGGCAAAGGCATCTTTCCAGCTTTTACAGCCTTTGCTGAGATTATATGTATTAGGGTTTTTTTTTTCCTTCCACACTGTTATACCTCACTTTATTTCTGAAGCAGCTTGAAGCCTGGAGGATGGTTGAGAAAAATGTATTCTGGATGAACATCAGTTTTATCTGTGAGGATTAAGTATTATTCAACATGCCCTTCTGCCTACAGACAGGGCAATGTGGTTTGCAACCAATTACTACACAATTATATGTGCAGAGCTATTATATAATTGTTTCATAGTACCCTTTCTCTAAGCATTGCGATGGTCAAGATAGTCTATGCGAGGTTTGTTTCTTTTGCAGGAGAAAGAAAAGAGCACTCCACAGTGTATGTGTGTTTTGCAACCATCTGTTTATTGAAAATGTCCAGCAGAACCGGTATTGGGAGGTATTGGACACCTGACACATCAATCCAAGTGTTCGATCCCAAACCAGCTTCCAAGCAGAGCATTCTAAACTGGCTCTAAACCTCTAAAGGTGCTTTCACACTAGCCTTTTTCTCTGAAATTGCCAGCCTCTGTTCACACGCTGGCTCACATCCACTGTGTTACACTGATGAAACACTGCGTTTCACAGATTAACACTGCGAATGAAAGCGCACTCCGTGAACACAGGCTCTCTCCAAGAACTGAAGGAGAGTTCTACATGGGCAAGAGACTGCAGCACCTGAACCTCACCAGGTTTGTTATTTGACTAACCGCTCCACAAGGAGAGGCTGTTGGCTAGTGGCTGTTGGTCACCTTGAGAAGCTGGGGTGGGGCCTGAACTTACTTGGCTGGGTGCATCTCCCCAGATTCTGCTAGCGGCAGAACTGCATGCTGGTCACTGATCCCCTCCCACCATCCCTTTCAGGCTGTCTGGGCCTGGCTGGTCACTGTTTGGGGTTGGATAGACATTTTTCTGTCCACCTGATTGGCTTTCGGCAGGCAGTGTTTGTTTTTTCCCCAGGCTGTTGTTGGGCTGGTTTCCTTTCTATTTTCCTTTCTATTTTCTTACTGACTTGGTACTTTGCATTGCAGGTGAGTGCAGCCATTGGCCTTAGGCCAATATGGCCTATGTTGTCACATTGGGCCCTGCGCTTTAGGGGGACCCTGTGCTGACGCAGCAAAAGCATCGCTTGCTGTTGCAGCCAGGATCTCCATAGGTTGTAAGCAGTGATGTCATTCAGGGGGAATGGACCAGAATGGGCATTCCGGATCCTAACGGGCTCCGTGGCTGGTTCCGGGTTCCCGACAAGTGCCAATCAAAAGTGAGTTCCTGTTCCTAAATCATGACACCACTGGTTGTAAGCCAGCAGAGGAGCTGCTCATTGGAGCTGCCATTCCACTTGGCCCTGCCTCCTAACAACCTGAAATGGGCCGCTCGGAAGCAGCTGGTGGTGGCATCATCACGCAATCGCTAACTATTTCCGGGTGACGCACTCTAAATGTGGCATTACATGGGCTCTTGCCATGGCTGTAAAGTGAGTGGGGGGGGCACAGGGCCATGGGGACCTTCATGGGAATGCCCTGCATTGGGCCCCGCCACTCCTGGGGTTGGCTCTGAGTGCAACCACAAAGGCTTGAAGATGCATGCAGGGCTGGCAGAGTAGCCCTGGATTGTTTAACCCACCTGAGATGCCTACTAGCTTGGGGTGAGTATACGAGGTTTGGCCGCCTCTTCCCCTCTTCCTTTGATGTATTGGCTATGAGAAGCTCTCATGCCCTGGCAAGGGGGTGCAGCTTTAAGTCAGCTTTAACCTCCATTATCTATGGAGAATCCACACAACGATGTATCAAAACCATTGACACCCAATGTTTGCAGTGATACCCTTCCATTTTTTTTTAAAAAAAAAATTCATCCTGATTCATAGCAAATTTGAGGCTTGATAGCATGCAATTGCAGTTCCAATCTGTCCAGCTTGGACAGCAGAGTTGCCACAGGTCAATGGCAAAGCACATATTTTGCATCTATAATGATGTAGGTTCAATCCTGGGCATGGTCACGTAGTGTTGGGGGTGAAACCCTGGAGAGCTGCTTTCAACAACACAAGCAATATTGAGCAAGAAGATGCATCAGTGGTCTTTCTTGGTACAGTATATGCATATGTTAAAGCTTTTCAAGGCTGCTGTGATTTCCAAATGAACACTTCCTCATGGCCAGTTCAGATCATTTTATTGCTTCTTGCTGATGCAGGCTGGGGCATTAATGAGTAACTGTGATTGAATTGTCTTTCCCTGAATTGCCCCGTGTCCATTGCTGCATCTGTAGTATGCCCAGGGCTGGCTCAAAACCTCATGATGATTGAGGCAACATGTGAAATGTGGCCATGTGTTGTGTTTATAGCTGTCCTTTGAACCAAGGAGTCTCCAAAAATCCACAGCACAATACTATGCATGTCCCCCCATGTAAGTAAGTAAGCCCCATGAAGTTTAATGACATTCATTCCCAGGTAAGTGTGCATAGATCTGTAGCCGGAGGTTGCAATCCTATCAGAGCCATCCCTATGCCTGAGATGGCATACCAAATACTTCCCCTGTCTTAACCAATGACATGCCAGCCTCTGTTCCTCCAACTCTCCTGTGTTCCAGAACAGCATGCTCTTCCCTCCGCATTCCTTTTCCTCGCTCTCCCCCTCTTTTCCAATCCAAAGAATGGAAGGAGGCATAGTGGAGGCATGTAGGTAGACCAAGATGAGTGCCACCCACCAATCCGATGCCTGAGGTAACCATTTCAGTTGGCCTCATGAATGGGCCAGCACTGGGTATGCAAATGTTTTTAAAATGCCGATTTCCTCTCTCTGTTTTCTTCTTTTAATGGCACTTTAAATACCTTGGATCAACCAGAAGCAATAATATGGGCCAAACCAGTGGTGTCATTCAAATGATTTAGGAACAGGTACTCACTTTTGATTGGCACTTGTCGGGAACCCAGAACCAGCCACGGAGCCCGTTAGGATCCGGAACGCCCGTTCTGGTCCGTTCCTCCTGAATGACATCACTGGGCCAAACCCATGGGCCATAAATTTGCATTTGAAGTTGCCAGGAATGTTTGCTGAACGGAATGTCTTTGCGAGCCGATATTATAGATGGTCCATCGGAGGATGCATTGAGGGGGAATGTTGCACTAGGTACTAAAGTGATGCCTGGAACCTCCATTGTCAGGGACACGCAGCTCGTGGTGGAAAAGCAATGCCGTTACAGCGCTAAAGAGCTGCAGTGTAGGCACAACCGCCTCTTTCGGAGATGAGAAACAGTTGTGGTTCACATCCTTTGCATGCAGATGCAAATGCCAAGGAAATTGTGTTCATTCCATGTACATCCCACAAAGCCCCTTTCACTGAAAATCTGGTTATACAGTGCTGGGGAGGAGGCAGATGTTGCCACTACAACTATGTCGCTAATACAGCAGATTACTTCTCCCCATTGAACTATACTCACTCTTCTATGCCAGAAAGTAAAATGCTGCACTAATAGATAATACTATTAATGTGTGTGTGTGGGGGGGGGGGGGGGTACTCTAAGTGAAAAGATAGGGACATCTGGTCTAAGGATAATTCCTACACTGGAGCGTACTCTGCTGCATCTCTGATGCTTTCTGACATTGTGCTCCCAACCAATCCAGCCTCCGCAGTACGTTTACACTGACCGGGATTGGAGAGGGTGGCGGAAGGGTGGAATGGGGGCATTTTGGGGTGGGGGCGGGGGGACCAATGGGCAGACCAGGCCCAAGAGGGGAGTTTGACATGCCTGGGTGACTTAGGCCAGATCCTAACCCCATGCCTGGCCAGCCCAGCATTACACTGGACTGCTTGGATTTGTACCAGCAATTTTGCTGGCACAGAGCAGAGTAGCCCTATAAGGGTGGCTTCCATGCGACATGGGGTAAGAGGAAATATATCCCCTTACTCTTTGTGCAGCAGCCACCTCCTAACCTACACTGCATAGGGTGTGGGCCAGTAGGCCTGCCTATTCCAGCACAGGTTACGATTGAGCTGCCCAAGTGAGTCCCAGTACTAGACTAGACAGTGACATGACTGAGGGTGCAATCCTACCCAGTGCTGGGGTAGGAGCACCGGCCAGCCAGCGCCCTATCTAGCGCTGGGTAGGTGGAGGTTGGAGTCTCCTTGTGGCAAGGGAGCATGTGGTCCCTTACCGTAGGGGAGGCTCCAGCCTCCCCTATGCGCTCCTCAGATCTACACCTGCTAAAGAGCAGGTGCAGATCTGAGGAGACCACGTGGCCTGATTCGGGCCACGCGGCCTCCCTGATAGGATATGGCCATATGGCCACCTCCTAAGCCTGCCCATGTCATGCCCAAGTCCCACCCCTGCCTCCCCCTCCCTCCAATCCCCATGCTGCCTCGGCACGGATCCTCCCTTGCGCTGATCGGCTTTGGCTGGCGCAAGAGAGGCTCAGCGCAGGAGCAGCAGGGCCGGTGCTGCAGGCAGCGCTGGTCCTGTTGCCTTAGCGCCAATGCGGGGGTGCTGATCGGCGCTCCCATGTCGGCGCTAAGCATGCAGCGTGCAGCGTTGCACTGCGCATTGCGCTGACACTGCGTGGGGTTTAGGATTGCTCTGTGAGGGTGCAATCCTAACCTGGAGTTATCCTGGGTGCCTGGATAGCCTGGATAGCACCCTATCCAGCATAGTTAGGCCAGCAAGGTTTGACTGGCACAAGTCAAGTATGTATGTTTGGACCACCCTCCAAGTCAGAGAGGCCAGCACACAGACGTGCACCATCCTCCCTGGCTCTGAGAGTGGTCCTAACATGCTTTACGGCAGGGGTCAGGGAACTTTTTTACCTTTTACCCCAAAATATATTTAGATACGCCAATGTTACCCCCCACCCCTGCCAGAACAAAAGAAAAAAAATTACATATTGGAACCCATTGCTTTTTATTTGATTAATTAATGAGCTTAATTAATGCTATGTAAATATGAAGTTGTAAAGGGTTTGGGAGAGTTAGGAAAGTTCTTTAAATATGTTTTAATCTTACTCTTATTGTAAATATCTAACCTGCTTAGTTAGGTTTGATTTTGTCATATGGGGTGTTAAAATATTCTTGCTTGATGACATCACTTCCTTTGGGCCCCAGTGATAAAAAGTTTGAGAGTCATTGTACTGGATTAAAGAAAAACACTTTTAAGGTCAGAAAGTAAGATAAAGGGGCAGCCTCCAAAGACTTATTTCAGAAATTATAAGATTTTTTTTGCAACTCTGGATCAAACCAAAAAATGATAGCAGTAGCCATTTTGTATGTAGATATCTGTTTCATGCACTTGTCAAACAGGGAATACCTTGTCAAACAGGGAATACCTCATTTTTACATCACAAGGAGTAGGTAAGGAGATTCATGTAGGTAAGGAGATTCAACTCGCCTCATATAAACATCTCTTAATGTAAAAAATCAGATCCTCTCCACTTTAAATATTAACAGGATGAATGGGAGCAAAACAAATACATCTGTTGCCCGATTAGTTTGACCCCCCCTCCCCTCCCCACTTCACAGAAACATAGCTGTGGAGAAGGCAAGGGCCATTCCTAATGTGTGCTAATACAAAGGGGGCTATGCAACTTAGCAGCACAGTATCTGCTTTTCCATTCTGGAGAAGGCAAATGTACTAATACAGAAACGCAGCAAGCGTTCCTACATTTTGTCTCCTGCAGCTTGCTTTCCCTCTCGCCTCACCCTGTATGCTTGCCTGGCGCCTCTCTTTGGTGTCCTGCGCACGCGCATGTGCCCAGTGATGTCATGTAGGGGGTACGCGGGGGTATGTGAGTACCCGTTCCTAGGATTATGGCTGGCCCCGCCCATTCGCCCACCCACTCGTCGACTCCGTTTGAATTTCCTGCACGTTTTGAGTTGCCTGGCAGCGAGCGGAGCGGAGCGGAGCGGAGCGGAGCGAAGCGAGGGAGACTGACGGCGGCGGCGGCATGAGCAGGTAGGCTGCCTGGGGCTCCCTCCCCTGAGGAGGTGCTGCAGTTCCTGGGGGGGATTTTGGAATTTGTCTCCAAAAGATTTTGAAATTGCTGAAATGAGCTGGTGGCTTTTTAAAACTTGCCTTGCCTTGCCTTCCCAAGCCAGGCCAGGCCTTGCCTTGCCTTGCCACTGAAAAATGAGCTGCTCAGGGGTTGCTCTCGAATACTTTTGGAACTGTTGGGTCACTTTCACATGATGCCAGGCCTCCTTAACATGTTCTAGGGGTGCTGTGGAATACTGTTGCAACTGTTGGGTCAGTTTAAAATCGTCTTGAGGCCTCAAAAAGGGCTTTTTTCATGCCACTTCCTGCCACGACATCACTTCTGGCTTATGACATCACTTCCGTTGGGCGGGTCCTGACATGTGCCAATCAAAAGTGAGGAGCTGTTCTTAAATCATTTAGATGACACCACTGCATGTGCCCCACACACCCCAAGACACGCTGAGCCCCAGTCCGGATCGGAGGATCGTTGCACCGGATCGGACTTATTTCTGAGTAGACATTCATAGACTTGCACTCTTGGGCGATCAATTTTTTAAAAAATCTCCGTTCCAATCAGCCCCTCCCCTGGCAACAGCACCCAGTCTTAGGAGACACCTTCCATCACACATGGACACTTTGGGACATTAAAGAAGCGCCGCATCTGGCCTTGGGCAGCGATCGAAATGATGGGGCTGCGTGTTCTGCAAGAAGCCTGAGCGAGGGGTGTGCAGTTCCCCCCGGTAGGGCAATGGAGGGGGGGAAGACGGGTGCCTTCCCTCGCCTCCGAGAGGGACATCGAGGGGTGTGCAGTTCCCCCTGGCAGGGCAATGGAGGGGGGAACACACGTGCCCTGGCAGGGCGACGGAGGCAGGGGTGGGGGAAAGACGCATGCCTTCCCTCACCTACGATGCCCAGCCGTCCCTGGCTTGCCTCTTCACTGCCGCTTTGCTCCGCTGCCGCTCAGGTCCAACGCGCCACCGCTCTGCCACTCTCCTCGCTGTGTCCACGTGCTCTAAACTGCCGTGTCTAAACTTCCGTGGTGTGAAAAGCAGAGCAGGCGCAGAGCAGTCTGGGGCGCGTTTTGCAGGCCAGCGAAAGTGGGCGGAGCAAAACAAACAAAACAAAATGGAGCCAGTCAGCCAGCGATGGAACCGGAACAGGGGTAATGGTCGGTCGTGCTGCCAAGACACAGCTGGGCATGCATATAGATTCATATGCATGCTCGGCTGTGTCTCAGTAGCGCGACAGTCCATTACCTCCAGGAATTTCATTTTTACCCCATTTGGGTTAATTTACCCCTGTTCCCTGACCACTGCTTTACGGTGTCCCTTGTGCTGGCCAAACTTTGCTGGCTTAACTGTGCTGGCCTAACTCCAGGTTAGGATTGTGCTCTCAGTTTCAGACAGTTTCATTTGACTCCAGCATCGCACCTGAATTCGGTTCCTTAGGGCAGTCGTTTTTGCTTGCTCTTGATGAACTCAATGGCTCCCATTCTTCCTCCTCTAATACTATAATCCTTCACACCTTTACATCTTTTTCCTATGGAACACATGAGCACATAAATGTGTGGGAAGCTCATGGTCTTACAACAGCATGGACTAAATGAGCTCCAGGTGTTTTCAAAGCACTTTTCTGCCATCTCTGTGAGAGATTTCACTCTTTCCAAATGATCCCTGGACAGTTAACATCATAAATCAATGCCACTAAAAAGTGTTCACAGAGATGGCACATACTGGCTGCAGCTGAAGTTTAGGTTCTGTACAAATTCCTGTAGAAGCATGGTTTTGGGGGGTTTTTTTTGTAGGTTTGTTGGTTTTTGTGGGGGAGGTGTGTGTGTGTGTGTGTGTGTGTGTGTGTGTGTGTGTGTGTGTGTG
>JAJKFI010000021.1:3755500-3794685 GCA_029204185.1 Lerista edwardsae
TGTGTGTGTGTGTGTGTGTGTGTGTGTGTGTGTGTGTGTGTGTGTGTTGGCAAACATCCTTTTTTTCCAGTGTATGATTTAGAGCTAGATAAACCAAATTTGGCTGATACCAAAAGCAAAATAGGGACATGGTGGCGCTGTGGGTTAAATCGCTGTTGCTGAACTTGTTGACCGGAAGGTTGGCAGTTCAAGACTGCACGAAGAAGTGAGCTCCTGTCGCTTGTCTCAGCTCCTGCCAACCTAGCAGTTCGAAAGCACCTAAAAATGCCAGTAGATAAATAGGAACCACTTTGGTGGGAAGGTAATGGTGTTCCGTGCGCTATGGCCACATGACCATTTCCACATGACCACAGAAGCTTGTCCCTGGACAAACGCCAGTGCTACAGACTTAGAAATGGAGATGAGCACCGCCACCTACAGTCGGTCACGACTAGACCATTCGGTCATGGAGAAACCTTTACCTTAAAAACAAAAACAAAAAACCTGCATGGAGTTCATAGTAAGTTTCCATTTTTTTAGGTGATTTATAAATGGTAAGTAGAGGCTGTATTTACATACATACATAGATCTTTATTGGCACAAAAGAGGCTGTATTTAAGTTGTAGACAAAATAATTGCACTCTTAGGCAATGGCAACTGTTTAAGGATGGCACGTAATCACATCAGCCCTGATCTTTACAGACATCAGAGGCGTTCCTAATAAATAGCCATTCTGCACACCTGGGACATCATGCTTTCATAGTTTCTGAAAGAAAACACAGGAACCACTGACACTTTAAGATCTTGGGCCCAATCCTATCCAGGTTTCCAGCACCAGTGCAGCTGCAATGCAGCCCCAAGGTAAGGGAACAGACATTTCCCTTACCTCTATGACTGCCCTCCCCACAGGATGCCGCGCACACCCTGTTGGCACAGCTGCATCAACCATGGGAAGCTGGATAGGATTGGGCCCCTTGTCCAGTAAATCCTTATCCACATAGCACCTGAAATTGTCCTTTTTCAAGATCATTGCAATGAATTGTTTCCGTATAGTAAACAAGACAGTGTTTGCACAGGAAAACACTAAACACATAATGGCATAAAACATTAATGATTCAATTTTGGGCTATTCACAGTTTACTATATCTGGTTTCTTTTGATGGAATAAAAGATCGAGGGGACAGGCAGGCATTTTGAAAGGCATTGTGGAAGCAAATTTGCTACCAATGACTCCACTCAAAACCTTGGCAAATGTTAGTGTTGAATATTTTCCAGGAATCATTTGAATGCTTGCCTGTTTTTGAACGTTGAATGCCTGTCTTTGACACCTAATGACACCCATTTTCAAATATGTGGGATGCCGTAAGTTCACCCTGCTCTCACCTGACAGCCCTCCCAAGGTCATTGGATTGCTGTCAATGGGAGAGCCCTTCCTTCAAGTGAGGGCATAATCCTAACGTGGAATTAAAAAGTCAATCCTTCCTGACTCTGAGGATTAGTCCAAAAGCACTTTATGGTGCATTTGCAACCCTCCTGTACCAGCACAAGTCACTTGTGCCAGCCTAACTCCAGGTTAGGATTGTGCCCTGGGTTCAGTACATGTTTCTAGTTTATCCTAAATATTCTGAGGCAATGTAAAGAATCATTTCCCCTGAGGTGTCTGTCTGAGGACGCAATTCTAACCTGGAGTTAGGCCGGCACCTTTAGGCAGTGGTGTCTTCTAAATGATTTAACAACAGGTACTCACTTTTGATTGACACGTGTTGGGACCCGCCCACCGGAAGTGACATCATAAGCCGGAAGTGATGTCGTGGCAGGAAGTGACATGACAAAAGCCCTTTTTGAGGCCTCAGACAATTTTAAACTGACCCAACAGTTGCAACAGTATTCCACAGCACCCCCAGAACATGTTAAGGAGGCCTGGCATCATGTTAAAGTGACCCAACAGTTCCAAAACCCCAGAGCAGCTCATTTTTCAGTGGCAAGGCAAGGCAAGGCTCCGCTCGCTGCCTGCCTGCCTGCCTGGCTCTGAGAACATGCAGGCAACTCAAACGTGCAGGAAATTCAAACGTTGCAGGGGCAGAGTCGATGAGTGGGTGGGTGAATGGGCGGGGCCAGCTGTAATCCTAGAAACCGGTACTCGCGTACCCCCGCGTACCCCCTGCATGACATCACTGCCTTTAGGCCAGCGAAGTTTGGCTAGCACAAGGGTCACCATAAAGTGCGTTTGGACCACTCTCAGAGGATGGCACATGTCTGTGTGCTGGCCTCTCTGACTCCAAGAGTGGTCCAAACAGTGGCCATTGTGCCAGCCAAACTTTGTTTGTTTGGCCTAACTGTGCCTGTCTAATTCCAGGTTAGAATTGCACCCTGAGGAATTTTTAGGAAGGCTAAAACAGTTTCAGAAACACTAGAAATTCAAAATTAAGATGATTCTGTCAGGAAAAACAAGTCAGGAATTTAAAGGAAGAATAATGAGGGTCCAATCCTAACTGAATGCTGCCTGTAAGGCGTAGCTATGCCAGAACAAGCAGGCAGTTGCTGCCTGTTGGAGACCATACAAAGGCAAAGAGGTAAGTAATATATTGTGTTTAGTTCCCCTACTCAGCACATGAAAAATGGTCGCTGATCATGTAGTACCTAGAGCAGCCATCTTGAATATATGGGAAGATGGGATCCTGGAAAGGTGGAGGGCTGTGTGGTTATTTCGCTTGTGTCAAGGTGGTAAAGAGGACTTTTTTCTTTCTGATTCACTTTGCTACTGGAAAATTTCTGATAAATAACCCAACTTGTTGCTGCATTCTCAGGAAAGCAGCAGGCCCTGGCATTACAATGACGGCACTTCCAGCCGTGAAATCACTTCTGATGGGTCTTGGACAGATTGCCATTCTAAAAAGGAGGTCCTGGTGCTAAAATGTTTGAGAACCACTGTCCTAGAATAATTTGCTGGAGGGGGGAAACATAGCACATCCTTGGTATTGCTAGATAACATGAAACAGCAGGTCACTAGATAACAATGTAAAACATACACAACTGAACAAAAGGCTGCACTCAGTGGCGTCATGCAGCCGGAACGCTGGGTGGGAGGAACGGGTGAGCGGCAGCCTGCCTGTTGCGTACTGCTCCGTTTCGCGTCTTCCCCTATCTAACCAGAGATAGATGGTTGTTTTGTATGTTCAAGAAGATCTTATGAGGCTAATATTTTCACTGGATGTGTTTTTTGTGGAAATATTAAAAAGCACAACGCTTTGGGACTTTCAAAGCAATAACACAATTTTATATTACAAACTAATGGAGGTGGGAATGAATCATGCTATCTATATGGATTTGCTTTGAAGTTCTGCAAACTCTGTGAGCATCTAACTTCCTAGAGAGGTCTCAGGGGAAAGGAGGAAGATTTGCAAGTTATTATACTGTGTTTTAAAATGTCATTCCATATTTAATCAGCTTTAACATACAGGGATCAGTGTTTTACTATGGCAAGGTAGGCTAACTCAAAACCATTTTGAACCATTGGTATACCACACATGATTACTAAATAAATACATGGAAGACACTGACTGCAGTCGTCATTTTTACTGTATAACGCCTCATCCGATATGGTAGAATGGAGGACAAAGCTCTTATATTCTTCTAACTTTCACCTTTGGTGACATCTGACACTTGCTAACCTGTCTGGAGACCTACTCTATTGACTTCTGTGGGCCTCAGAATGGCCCACAAAAGCCTCTGGAAACTACTTCCGGGTTTTGGAGACAACTTCCGGATTGACCGGAAATAACTCCTGTAGGTGTCTATGGGCTATTCTGAGACCTGTGGAGGCCAATAGAGTGGATTGCCAGCCTAGCACGACCATGGAGAGGCCTCCAGAGTCTCCATTTTGTCCCAAAGTATCATTTAAGAGTTGTGAAAACGCAACGTTGGTACAGAATGGGTTTTAAGTAATTGTGCAAGCTTCAGGAGCGGATCCCAGCATCTGCACAATTCCTTATTTGTGGTGGGGAGGGGTCCGGAACCAAACCCCCATGGATAAGGAGGGCCCATGGTCCACACTTTCCTGCGAGTAAGCCCCAATAATCACAATGGGACTTATTCCTGAGTAGACATGCATAGGCTTATGCTGGAAGTCTCAGTTACCCCGCCCCACACAATAAGCACATGAGACAAGGCTTGGATTAAGGGCCACTTTATTAACGTCACATAACAGATTTACAGCTCAGCAAACAGTACTAAGCGTGCAAGGCCTCTGGGGAAGCGGCACTAGCCACCTGCCTCCCCAGGTGATCAGTATGATCCACGGGCGTGCCAACTGACTCCAGACCCACAGCCCGTCTTTGACAAGCTAGGGTCCCTCATAGCCAACCCAAAGGGTCAAAGCAGCGTGACCGTGCCAGCTCACCTTGGCGAAGCCCAAGGGTAGCCTTTGTTAGGTTTGGCCAGGGATAAGCCGCCTCACCGAGCCAGGTAAGCACCTTATGAGGCAAAGGCCATTCCCTGCCGTGCTGCCTAAGCTGGACGCCATAAATACACAACGCCCTTCCTACCCCCTCGCACGCTTCCTGCCTTAAAAGTGACCAGAGCCCTAGTTAAACCCCACCGCCACATCGCAGGCTGGGGTAGGCGGAAAACAACCAGCAAAAGGCCAATTATGCTGGAAGCAAAAATTCCTACCTGGCCCAGTACGCGACCAGCTAATCTCAGCCTGAAAATGGGTGGGAGGGCGGGAATTGCCGGTTGGGACGTGGAATGACAGGAAGGGCGGAGCGAGTGTAGTTAAACGCTCTTGCTCCTCCCCTTTTCCCAATCGTCTTAATTAGCCCTGCAATCCCTGCCTCACGCGCAGTGGGGGGCAGGGCAATCATGACGACGTGCGATGGCGCGTCATCGCCCTTCAGGTTATACTGCCCCAAGCAAGTGTGCGAAGGACATGCATAAGCAAATGCTGCTCTCCTCCCCCGGTATTCTAATCTCGTGGGGGTGGAATATCATCTGAATTTACCTCTCCCATGCAACCTAAATAAAAGTTAAACTAGCATTTCAATTGTGCATGAGAGTGAAATTCTGATTACCCTATCCCACACAGTTGGAAGAACCAGGAAGATCAGTAATGTGCAGTGAGGTCCAGGCAGTGATGTCATTCAGGGGGAACGGACCAGAACGGGCGTTCCGGATCCTAACGGGCTCCGTGGAAGGTTCCGGGTTCCCGACAAGTGCCAATCAAAAGTGAGTTCCTGTTCCTAAATCATTTGAATGACACCACTGGGTCCAGGCCTGGGGAGGCTCAGCCATACGAATCCTCTCTCATTCTTTCCTCCCCACACCTTAAGCTCAGTCTCAGCAGCTCCCACCTTCCTTGAAACGCACACGCTCCCTCACTCCCCCCCCACCCACTCAGAAATAATGTTTTAAAAGCTCATCTCTTCTTCCCCTACTCAGAGCTAGGGTGAGCTCACCACACCCTGTGAGACAACTGAATAGCTCCCTCCCCTGGTGCTTTTGACAGCCACCCTTTCATGCAAGCTCCCTGCTTTTATCTCGAAACCATGAAGTTATAATAACACTGGAGAAGAAATGACGTCGTATTCTTGAAGCCATGGGTCTGGTCTAACAATATGGCCGACGCATGGGTCTGGTCTAACAATATGGCTGACACAGATCATTGCCGCGAAGGAGGATTGCCACGAAGTCACGAATAAAAATCTCCCTGCACGCGTGTAAAAGTTAATTTCAACCTCTTTAAGCATGCCTGCGTGTTCTGCATACGGGGGTGCGAATCGCTGAATGAAAAATGGGATTTAATTTCCACGGAAAGATTCATGTATTCTCATTACATCGGCTCAATAAAACGACCATTCAGTAAGTACAGAATTTTTTGTATGGGGCATGACGTTTTTATTTTTGCTTGTTTCAAAAAATAAGATTTCAAAAAATAAGTCTGTCAAAACAGTGCAATCCGAGTTTAAATAGACAGCAAGTAGCATTTCGTCCGGTATGTTCAGTAATATAATTATGCGGAATTAAACCTTGTAATTATCATATTAAATCATAATACGGTTACCAATAATGTTTCTACACGATCACACGTTGTTATTTTCGTAAGTTTTTACTTCAGGAGTAAACTATTCAGTCCTAAACACTATGCGCAAAGCAATCTAAAATGCTTGGAATCAGCATTTTGAGTATAAAAACATGGCCACTAAGCCCGCCCCCTGGTTTCACTTCGTTCCTATTAACTGCATGGGCAGGGCCAACCTCTGCTTGAAACAGAACAGAGGCAACTCTGCTTACTGTCTCCTTAGTGACTGCTGATGCAGGCACCCTGCCTTTTTTTCATTGGAAGCCAGCCGCCCTGCCTGTTTTTGATTGGAAACCAACCACGATTGCAGCTAACTCTATCCACTGCCTCTCCAGCAATTGCTGATGCAGGCTATTGAAAAATCAGATAGCCACTAATTGCTCTGCAAAGAACTCAGCTCCAAAAGAAGGCAAAACATTAGTGTTCGTATATAAATAAAAATGTTATATATCTCCTTTTTTTAAAAAAAGCCATGTAAGGTGGGTCCCAGTAAAGTATTATTTTAAAAAGTGGGTCCTGTCCTAAAAAGTTTGGGAACCACTGCCTTAAGCAATAATCTGTTCCATAGTGCGTCAGTAAATCAGTGATTAATGGGATAAATGGGGGATGGGAAAAACTCACCTCCCACTCCTTTTCCTTTCATCATCATTGAAGCTGTTGCCATTGTTGAGAATAGAGTTTTCTATTCAGAGTGGGGGTGTAGAAGGATGTGGGGGGGGGGAAGGAGTGGGACTCTTCATCATTCTCTCCTCCCGAGCCCATCAAACTAGACAAGCTTTTAGCTAGTAGTAAATATTGGTCAGAGCCAGCATCACTAAGAAGCTAATTGGATACAGACTATCTGCCTTGCCTCCTGCAACATTAATCTTCTGACTTAATAGCAGGTTGCAATGTTCAATTAACTGAAGTGCTTTTACTATGTTCACTAGACGAGAAATATAACTAAATAGCGACTGTACATAAAAGGCAACCAAATATTGGGGCAGGTTAATCACCTTTAACAGAGACATTGGCTGGCAAGAATGGGTGATGGGACAAGACGTTCCATTGGTACACGTATATCAGATTCATCATGACCTGATTACTGTTTATAAAATGGTAACTTAGAGGGTTTTTCAAAACATTTATTTCATTAGTCACAGCCTAAACCAATATAACATTCATTAGTCACAGATGTCAGTAGTTATTAACAAGTTCCCAAAGGCATTTCCCTGTTAATATCTGTTACATTTATTTCTCATGCATTTTAATTATACATTGAAAAGCAGCACAAAGTTTCATAATTGAAGAAAGCTGAAACTTCAATGGCAGGAGGGGTTCCCCAAGCATTTCCTTTTACCCTATGAACACAGAGGGGCACCTCGTTGGCAACTTGGCTGAAATATGCTCTAATATAGAAGGTAATATTACATTAAAATCAAGACAATATGTTGCAGGGCAATGCAACTACAAAAGTTCTCTAGTAGAAGAATACATTCCCATTTATATTCTACATATGCATGTTTGCACATTACAAAATAAGATACTTGACATTTTGCAACCTAATCAGACGCCATGTCTAAGACTTATATAAAACACTCTGGCTTTTCTCTTTTCAGCAAGAGAAAAGACATGAAAACAAAATTCAAGCTGTTTTTTATTTGCTTCTAGTCTTTCTGGGGAGGGGGGTTCCACCTTGAAGCTGCATTTTATTATCGGAAAACATAAAATTCTTCTGCAATTTTATGAAATAATCTTTTGGAAAAACAAAATGACGTTCCAGATTCTATGTTTAAGCAAGTGAAAATGCTGCCTACTATTACAAATGGCAGTTTGCCTTATGCCAAGACCTGGGATGAAATGGTGGTGAGGGACAGAATTGTCTGCCATTTTGAAAGCAAGGCAATAGGCCAGAAATCAACCCAGAAAACTGAAAACAGATCCATTAGCCTAATGCTGAACTGGTGTTTTAACATTAAAGCTAAAATGGTTGACTGTACAGAACAAATGTTGCAAAGAGAGAAATAGCATCTTGTTTCACCTACATCCTTAGAATTTTTTTTTACAGTGTTGGAAACATATATCAGATATATGTTGTAACAGGTGATCAGATATATGTTGTATACAGTCATATATTATGCTCTAAGGTTGTTGTTGTTCAGTCGCATAGCGAATTTGCAGATAACGAATCATTGATCCTATGGAATGAATGGGGTGAGAAGCAAGGGGTACCTTTGCCATCAGAAGAAGACTCCAGCAGAGACCCTCAGGAAGGTAGCAGAGTGCAGCAGGAAATGCCAAAACATATCTGAATGCTGCAGAGACTTTCTAGAGGCTGCAGGGATCTTCAGAATGGCACCTGCAACCTCTATGGACCCCTTAAACATGGCCAGCAGATGCTTCTGCCAGCCATTTTAAAGGGGTCAGCGCTGGTTGCAGGTTCTGTTCTGAAGGTCGCTGCAGCCTCTGAAAGGTCGCTGCATAGTGAAAAATGAGGACAGAGGTGCAGAAAATGAGGAAAGTAGCAATTCTGCCCCTCACAGGATAGCAAGGTCGCATATAAAGAGGACTGACTGTATTTCAAAAGCTGCAAAGCAGCTGCAGAACTTCATCCACTCCAGCCAATTACACACATTGCACAGGTATTTGGATATACAGTATTTTCATAATAAACTTAACAGTTGTCATGGGAGAAGAGGTGCTCTAAGCTACCCATGGCACAAATGGTTTCAGGTTCCAGTTTTTCACTGAAAGGGTAGGATATAAAAAAATATAACTGAAATAATTCTGATTCACTTGGAGTAAGTTCCATTGAAAGAGGTACAGGTAGATGATCCCTTATCCGGACATCTGAAATACAGACTGTTCCAAAATCCAGACATCTTTGTCCAAGACTTTTTTAAAAACGTTCCATAGAAAGAATGTCTTGTGCTCATTCCCACGGGCAGGCTTTAAGTTCTATTCTCTGCTCTGTGGTGTGTGCCATTGTTGGAAAATATCAGAGGCCAGCAGACACCCAAATGGGTAACAGTGAAAAAGGCAAGGTCACAGATAGCAATGTCGCGTGTAAAGAAAACTGACTGTATTTGCACTTCCCAAAAGCTTTTGAGAAGCCTGCACTAATTGGTTAAAAAACAGGAAGCAAAGGACAAATATAAGAGTCAAACTGGAGCCTTATACTAAATGCACAAAGTACAGATTTATTTAGTCAATTACTTGCCTACATTGTGAAAACTTCATAGTAGGTTTTTACAATGGAGGGAAGTAGTAATCAGCAGAGGCGTTTCTACAGGGATGGCAAATCTCTAAGTTTTGCAAGAAGCCTTACCCTGTCATGTAAATCCCTCCTCTCCCTTGCTGCTGTAGCCAGTAAGCAACGCCAAGATTGGCTAAAACGGTGCAGGAGAGGAGTGATTTCCACTGCAAGGTAAGGCTTCTTGCAAAACTTAGAGCTTTGCCATCCCTGTAGAAACGCCACTGGTAATCAGAGGGGATGCCCAAAGATCTGTAAAACAATTGGTGCTATTGAACACTCAATTTGTAAATCAACTTGATTCAGGGGTAAACAGTGAGAAAGCCAAGTTTGTGGACGACACTAAAGGCCCAATCCTATCCAACCTTCCAGCACCAATGGGACATGCACTGCATCCTGCAGTAGCGGAGGGCAATCATGGATGCCTCCTCCTTCACAGAACTATAAAACTTCAGAAAAATCCTCAGGCTTAAATCTAGTCAGCCTATCACTGATGGTGCAATCCTACTGGAGTTAGGCCATCATAAAATAAAACAGCAAAGTTTGGTCAGCACAAAGGGACACCCTAAAGTATGTTTGGACTACTCTCCAAGTCAGAGAGGCCAGCTCACAGGCATGCGCCATCCTTCTTGACTCTGAGTGTGGTCCAAACGCAAGAAGCCCTTGTGCCGGCCAAATTTTGCTGTCTTAGCTTATTCCGGCCTAACTCCAGTTTACAGTTGTGCTCTGAGACTGAGCAAAAGAAATCCAGACCCCCCCCCCAAAGAAGTATTTAGTTCACCTTGTTAGTTCAGTAGTTCACCTTGAAGCATGTTTTTCCTCTTTAATCTGGAGTATTTTTCTCTTTTTAAAATAAAAGTCAGAAACTTGCTAAGGGAGCCATTTTTCCCCTTGTTCTAAGATTAATGTTTACAGAATAGAAAGGAAGAATTAATCTTGATAACTCACATAATCTACAATTGTAAAGTGCCAGATTATTGGCTAATTGACCTTTTTTTTCTACTTCCCAGTTAGATTCTTAAGGGCTTTCTGACTAAGATTTTGCCCATACACCCACCATCACAAATTAAGGTTAAACTGACACGTTATATTCCAGGCAGGAGATGCACAAAATAGTGGCACCCTCTGTTCTTTTGTGGATGTTTGAACTCCACACATCTCAAAGTTCACACATCTCAAAGCACATTGAACAGAAAACTCGTCAAGAAATCCCACATTGCAGTCTCTAATACAAAAGAATGTACAGCAGGAAAAAGCAGTCACGGAAATATCCTGCCTTTGCAGGGGGTTACAAAGTATTAAGCAGACCTAAGCCCTGATTAAACATCTAATTGGCTTGAGCAGTCACATGAAGGCAAGTCAGAAGCCTTTAGCTTTGGGCGGTAAGAAACCACAGGTTTCAGAACAACTTTGGGGGTAAAAATGTTTAATAAACTGAAAGCAACGTTCACCAAAGTGTTGCCAAGTCCAGCAGAGGAACCCACAAAAGAGGCTCCCGCCCCTCCAAAACCGTCAACTCCGCCTCCCCCGTCTCCTCCTCCACCGCAGGTAGGTCTTGCCAGTTGATTCTATTTACTGACAGAATAGCCTGAAAATGGAAGACATTATTACCTGCTGCAGACAACGGGCTTTCAGAAATGTGCCTTGAATTGAAAATAGAGGCATTTCGGCTCATTTGGTCTTTTCCTATGTTTTCCTTATGTTTTGTAAGTCACAATTTTCTGAGGAAAAATGAGAAGGTATTTTCAAAGGTATTTTCAAAGGCAAAGTATGGCCTGTAATCTGGTGTCATGTGTGTTGAACTGGGAATGGGGTCTGAACTAGATACTGTGAAATTGGAGCAGTGGCATAGCTAGAGGGGTGCAAAAATGTATGTCTTTTACGGCTCCCGACAGAGTCATGTAAGCAGCCCCTCCTCCTTGCTGTCAGAGCCAATCAGGGAGGTGAAAGCAATGCAGAGGAGAACCCTCCATGTTGTTTTTTCACCCTGACTGGCTATAGCCGTGAGGGGTCGGGAACCGCATACACAGTTTGGTCATAAAAGACTTAGGGTTTTGCACCCCTCTAGCTACGCCACTGAGTTGCAGAGAGTGGGAGTGCAATCCTAAACTGGAGTTAGGTCGGCATAAACTAAGCCAGCAAAGTTTGGCCCGCACAAGGGCTACCATAACGCATGTTTGGACTATTCTCAGAGTCAGGGAGGATGGCTCACATCTGTGTGCTGGCCTGTTCAACTCCAAGAATGGTCCAGACATAGTTTACGGTGTCCATTGTGCTGGCCAAACTTTGCTGACTTAGTTTATGCTGGCCTAACTGAGCTTAGGATTGCGCCCTGAGGAAGCTTTAAAGCCCAGCATATGCTGGGAATGGGAGCAGCTCACCCCTTCCTCCCTCTTGTGCTTTTCCCCAGCCATTTTTCTGCCTAGAAGGGATCTTCAATACAGAACACCAAAAGTACAGACAGGTAGAAAGGCTCACCCTCACTCTCCCTACTTTATAGGGAACCAATGGTATCCCAATTCTCCCACAAGTTTACCATCTCCACATCAACTTTTGCCCAAACTCTCACCTTCAGTAAGGCTGCAGGCTACAGGCCACAAAAGGTGGTGCAACCTCCTTATTTTAGAAATAGACTACCTTTGAATGCCAGATGCAGGAGAGTGGCAACAAGATCCAAGTATCTTATTGTCTTGTGTGCTCCCTGAGGCATTTGGTGGGCCACTGTGAGATAGAGGAAGCTGGACCAGATGGGCCTTTGGCCTGATCCAGCAGGGCTCTTCTTATGTTCTTATACAGCAGTCTTAATAGACTATAACCCCTGCTAACTGGACAAGAGGCACTTTTTCCAGTGGTGTTCCTCTTATATTTAGCAGGGGGAGAGTAACTGTCCCTCTTCACCCCTGCGCAGTCTTTCTAGTGGCTGTGCTGGTGGTCTGCCTTTTTTTTTAGATTGTGAGCCCTTTTGGGACAGGGAGCCATTTAACTTTATTATTACTATTGCCTGTAAACCGCTTTGTGAACTTCGTGTTGAAAAGCGGTATATAAGTACCTGTTGATTGATTGATTGATTGATTGATTGATTGATTGATTGATAACCCAGTTTAATGAGGAAGCTACTACCAAGTTCTATGTTGTCTTTTTAATTCTATGCACTAATGTTCCCGTTTGTCTCTAGAATTTCCAAAGCCAGACCCTTAACTTCTATACCTTTAAAAGCTATATAAAAGAAACAATTCAAACTGATGGGACTGCTCTCATCAATTTATAGCTGACATTAGAACCACAGCAACACCTGTCAAAAATGCACCCTTCTATGCAGCCATTAAAGTCTATTCAAATGTTACTGCAACAGTGGATTTGCTGCTGAAAGTGTTTTCTGATGGGTAGAGTCCAAATGTCAGCAATAGCTTCTGAACCAAATCTTCATAATTAGGTGAGATAGTACTTCCCTAGGGCTGTCTGTACCACTTGGATACTTATTGCATGACCCCAGTGGGATGTCAGGTCCAGATATTAGAGTGGATATTGGATATTGGTCAGGTAGAGATGGAGCACATGGAAGCAATTATTGATAGCACCACAATTATGTGATATTTGAAGTCACACTTTAAGTTTCAAGGAACTTTCCGAATTGGAACATAAGAAGAGCCCTGCTGGATCAGACCAAAGGCCCATCTAGTCCAGCTTCCTGTATCTCACAGCGGCCCACCAGGTGCCCCAGGGAGGCTTGAGACAACAAGAGGCTTGCACCCTGTTGCCACTCCCTTGCACCCGGCACCTGGAAAGTCAGCTGCAATTTTTGATGGACCTTATATTTGATGTTTCTGGTTATTTTAAAATGAATATTAGATTCATGTGAAGCATGGATCAAGCGGCCCATGTTAGTTAAGATATACAGTACTTAGTTGGGCAAAAACAGTATATGTTGTTTCCTTTAAATGCTATTTCAAGAGGATCAAGAAAATGTGGTTTGCTGTAAATCTCCGTAAGCGACATCTGTACAGATCAAAGCAGCAATAAAAACAGTTTGATTAACCATATCACAAGGATGTGGCTAAACAAAAAAAATTTTTTTAAGAATTATTTATAGTCAATGCTGAGCCATTCCTCTTAATTGGCTTTCTGTGAGCAAAGGAAACTCTGGCTTCTGTTGGGTTAAGTGATTTAATTAACACTGTGATTCAACGTACACTTTATGAGAATTTCCACTGAAAACAATGGAGCTTGCTTCTGAATGCATGCGTGTAGGATCAAGATGTAAATGTATGCAAAAGTGTGTTGCTTATGAAGAGAATTTCCTCTCACAACAAAGCCCTGGATGCAAGTAAACTTAAATGAGGGCAGCAACAGCTGTGAACAAACAGGAGATACGTTATAGATATGTGTTAATCAGACCTGGCAACCGTGATCCATACCCTAGTGACATCTCGGTTGGACTACTGTAATGCACTCTACATGGGGCTACCCCAGAAAACAGTTTGGAAGCTGCAGTTAGTGCAGAATGTGGCAGCTCGGTTGGTCATTGGGGCTCAGCATGTGGAAACTGCTATGCTGTTGCTCCAGCAGCTACACTGGCTGCTCATTCCTTTCTGAGCCCAATTCAAGGTGTTGGTAATGACCTATAAAGCCCTATATGGCATAGGACCAGGATCCTCAAGAACCACTTTCTCCCATATATTCCTACATGTCCCTGAGATACATCAGAGAGGTCCCTTCTTAGGATACTGCCACCATCCAAAGCAAGGGGGTGATAAGGGGTAGGGCCTTCTTTGTTGTGGCACCACACCTCTGGAACAGGTTCTGGAAGATCTGAGGGCAGCTTCCTCAATGTGTGGTTTCCGGTGGGGTTTGAAGACCCATCTCTTTTGCTGGGCTTTTGGGGAGGGGGGGGTGCTACCTAAGAGTCCCTCTTGACATGACCAGCTTCATTTACCTGAAGATGCTATGACTTTTGCTAAAGAAAGCTGCATCAGGTGTGTCTATTTTCTGATGTGGATCTAATAGCAGTTGGGTGGAGGAGATTAGATCAGGGAATGGCAGAGGGCAAAGAATGAAATACTTCCTTTCCAGTGCTGCCAATCAAATTAGCTGTCCGGGGTCCTCCCCGGACCCCGGCCTTACCTGGATCCGAGGGTTGCCTCCACGGATGAGGAATGGCAGCAATCTCCAGCCTCCCACCAGGGCCCAAGCAAGGCCCTCAGGCAGCGATGGGATCTACAAATGAACAAGGGGAATGCTGGGCGGGATGTAGGTGGGATTCCGCTTGAGTGGCAGCCCGTCCGTAGCGTTCCGTGGCTGCCCTGGCCTCGGGGGGGGCTCCTGCTCGCCGCGGGAGACAGGTGAGGGTCGCGCCGGGTGCCTGGGTGAGCAGCGGGGGGCGCGCTAACTGGGGGCAGCCCCCCCCCAAGGCCAGGACAGCGGCGGAACGCTACGGACGGGCAGCCAATCACATGGAAGCGCTGCGTAAGTCCCGCCCAGCGTTCCCCTTGTTCGTTTGTAGATCCCATCGCTGCCCTCAGGGAAAACAGGAGGAGGATTGGTCAGGACGAGCAAGGCCAAAAGCCTGGTATGGGGATGAAGAGTAGGGCCGGGAGTGATCTTGCAAACCCCTGTGTCCTTCTGGGCTGCTAGGACTGTCTCAGGAAGGGGGGAAGTCTCAGGGGCAGGACCTAGCCATAAAAAGCAGCAAGCAGCCAGCGATGAGGGCAGTCATGTATGGGAAGGCAGAGCAGGAGGTTGTGGAGCAACAGCCTCCTACTCCCAGGGTAAAGGACCAAGGGTGAAGCAACCCCCTTTCCCTGTGACTGAGCTGAGGCTGACTTTACCGCATCTCCAAGATACGGGATCATTTATTCCTTTACTTGGGAACTGCATTGCAGCTGCTTTCATGCTGGAAAGTTGCATAGGAAGTTGCCCAAAGAAGTAAAAACCGCTCAAAAATACCTCTTTCAGAGCACAATCCTAACCTGGAATTAGGCCAGCACAAGGGACACTGTAAAGTCTGTCTGGACCACTCTCAGGGTCAGGGAGGATAGCACATGTCTGTGTGCTGGCCTCTCTGACTCCAAGAGTGGTCCAAACAGACTTTACAGTGCCCCATGTGCTGGCCAAACTTTGCTGGCCTAACTCCAGGTTAGGATTGCACTCTCTCAGTCACTGTAAATTTGTTAGAAATGAGACCTATAGAGAAGGCAGTTTTAGTCTTAGCAGATACTTCATCTTGCCATTGGAAAGGCACATGACTGCCTCATATCAGGGATCAGGTTGAAGTTTGAAGCCATCTATCTAAGCCTCAGTCCGATAGGACTGTACTGTAATAAATTGTTGTAGTTCTTTTGGACCTGACATAGGAGATACAGTATAATCAAGACCTCAGGGTAAGCTAGACCTAATTTATGTGGGAAGGTTTTTTCAAGTGATTTTATTCATATGCCTCAGCGTGTCCTAGATTCAATTTTCTCTTCATCTTCCCTCCACTTCACAACACTTCACATTTGTAGCTGAAGCCTTTCAAATGTCAACTGTCGTGTATCTATACTGAGCAAAACAGGTGATATTCCATTTTTGGATATTTTGTTGTGACTTACGTTTCTGCATCATCCTTACTTTCTTTTGTGCCGATGGCTAAATTTCCCTTTCTTAGGATGCCAACATTTTTCCCCCCTCCTCACTTATGCCTGTTTAAGACCAGCCTGCCATAAATAAAACAACCCAGTGAAATTTTATTGCCTTAGCTCCATGCAGAGAGAAACTTCAGCTGTTTGATTTGTATGTCACATGGCTGACAAAATGCCAGGTTCCGGGACCATAAAAGATGGGCAACTCCCTTTTTTAACAGTTTCCCTTCTATAAAATGGGCACAATAAAGATTCCACCACCACTAATTTCTTGTAGGAGTAGGGGAAAAAAACTACAAGCATGTTTCTACAAACTTGCAGCCTTGAATAAACACAAGGTTAACAACTCAAAATTAGCATCTAAATAGTAGTATTTAAGATACCAGCCAAAATACTGTATAGTTATGTACTTAATGTGAAACAAATTGCAGATATCATGTTAAACAGAAAAATGTACGATCATAAAAATGCCAATTAACGATGTATTGGAACACTGTCTTTCTGTAGCTGAAATTCATTATCTGCTCATACATTTTATGCACTTCTATTGTTTCCCTAAAGGAAGAAAATAAGAACACAAGCGATGCCCCTAAAGAAGAGGTAGCAAACACTGTACAACCAGATGACAAGCCACAAGGTCAGTAATATCTATATTCAGATAAACGATGTGATGTACTGAGTAATAAAAAGGGGCAATCAAAGCTCATCTGTATTCAAAACATGCCCTGAAAATGTGAGTTGTTCCACCCGGGATGATATTAAGAACATAAGAATATAAGAAGAGCCCTGCTGGATCAGGCCAAGGCCCAGCTTCCTGTATCTCACAGCAGCCCCACCAGGTGCCCCAGGGAGGCATGAGACAACAAGATGCTTGCATCCTGTTGCCACTCCCTTGCACCCAGTACTCTGAAGTAATTCCACCTCTGAATATTCCACCTCTATGACTAGTGTGGTGCTTATAAACAGGGCAGGCCTTTAGCTCAGTGAAAGAGCATCTGCTTTGTAAACCAAAGATCCTGAGCTGAATCCTTCCCATCCAGAAAAATTCCTGTCTAAAACTTGGGAGAGCTGCTGCAAGCCTGTGTAGGATGCAATCCTAATCTGGAGTTAGGCTAGCACAGTTAGGAAAGCAAAGTTTGGTAGTACACTGTAAAGCACGTTTGGACCACTCTCAGAATGGACCACTCTTGGACCACACTCAGGGAGGATGGCACACATTTGTGTGCTGGCCTTTCTGACTGCAAAAGTGGTCCAAACATATTTTACAGTGTCTGTTGTGCCAGCCAAATTTAGCTGTCCTAACTGTTAGCCTGCCTAACTCCTAAATTTAGCCAATCTAACTCCAGGTTAGGATTGCGCCCTGAGATAGATGGCCTGAGTTAGATGGTCTGCCTCAGTATAAGGCAGCCTCCTGTGTAACAACAGATAGCCTTATATCCAGTGGTGTCATTCAAATGATTTAGGAACAGGAACTCACTTTTGATTGGCACTTGTCGGGAACCCGGAACCAGCCACGGAGCCCGTTAGGATCCGGAACGCCCGTTCTGGTCCGTTACCCCTGAATGACATCATTCATTCATTCAGGAATCCGGAGTCACTCCCTTTAACCCTCTGAGTGCTGGCCAACCAAGAAGAAAAGCTCTTTGCAGAGGAATTGGGAGGGGGGAGGAGGGAGAGTGAAGTGGGCGGAGTCAGCCCTAATTTTAACTAGTGGAACTGAGTTCCCCTGCGTTCCCCCTGCATGACATCACTGCTTATATCTAGGGCGGTGGTTCCCAAGCCAGGGGTTGTAACCCCAGGGCAGACCTGCATGGTTTGGGTCAGGATGCTACCCCTTTAAGGAGGGTAGCAATCTGACTAGGCTCCCATAGTGCCGTCAATACAGAACATCTGAGTTCTACTGCCACCACAGCCAAACACACGTATGTAAAAAATGAGGGGGGGTATTTTCTTGCATGTCAGGTCACTACCCTCCTTAAGGTGATCGCGTCATGACAAATGTTGGGAACCACTACTCTAGGATGACTTCACAGGAAGTCGCTGTGCCATTAGTACCTCAGAAAAGGTACTTCTCATCTGCTGCTTGAGAACTAAGCCACTGTTAACAGCTCACTTATAATATTAGCCTTGCAGTGAGAGATCTCATCCTGGGCTGATGGTGAAAAAACCATGCTGCTGTCATGTGCACTGGGGCTGCCACTGCAAACTGGCTGGAGGTCCTGTGTGCACAATAGCGGCTCGCAGATGCCCCACCAAATCAGGTAGTCAGTGGCAGGGGCAGTTCAGGGAGTGGGGAGTGGGCGGGGTAGAGGCGGGGTACGATCTCAGTGGCAACTGTAGCAGGCATACGAGAGTTCCTATTTTCCTCTCATTGCCCGAAACAACCCCCTGGTCTCTTTTTACTTATGCCAGCTAAATAACTTCAGTATCCAAAGAGAGCTGTTAAAGACCAGGCAGCTTACAAGGAGGTAAGTTTAAAAAAAAGTATTTTTACTTACCTCCCTGAGCCACCTAGTAACTCCCCATCCCACCCCCAGGGGAGGTGGTGCAGTAAGCAGTCCCTTCCACTTGCTGCTGGAGCCTTTCCGGACAGCTATGGCAATGCATGAACCATGGATGGCCCTTCTCCAGAACCAGGTTTGTCTACTGACTTGTACATACAAAACTGTTCTTCAAGGTACAGGAGCAGGCTGGGCTGTCTTCTGGCCAACTGTCAGCCCAAGAGCAGGGAGAAACGACTAAAGAAAGGAGTGGCCAAGCAATCGCTTTGGCTCAGCCATTGGTTAAAGGCTAACCCATTTGCTACCATGGGTATTTTTGCGCAAAAGTCTTTTGCCTTTTGAAACATGTACAGCCACTGCCCTTCTCAGGGCAATTATGTTTTTGGAACCATGTCAAAGTGTTCCCATACACCTGAACTGAAACTGGTGTTTTTGCCCGCCAATGGTACTGAAGGTTTAATGTCTACTGTGCAAAACTGGCGTGCTATCCATGGTGCTGTGTATCAATTTCTATGGAAGTGTTGCAAAAAGCTACCTTTACCCCCTGAAAATCTTTTAAAAAATCATTGTTCAGTGAGCACACAGCTTGCTTCCTTCAGGAATTTCCAGAAGGGGGCCCTAGAGTACCAATCATGAAGTAAGAAGTTCCTTCTTGCAAAACTGAATTTCTGGCAAAGCTTTGACTGCTGTAATCTGACTAATTAGGTCTTTTTGCAGGGTTTTTCTACCTGTTTTGGACGACCTGGAGACAAGAAGTCTCCTGGACTTTCCTTGACCCTTCTCTGCTGGGAAAAACCCTATTTTTTTGATAGAGTTGGTTTCTGCAGCTTGCAGCTTCTAAGGTGAACCTTTCACCTTTCCCTCCCACCCCAGCCCTAGAACAAGCTGTGGACAAAAAAAAAATAATCTTTCTCATTGATTTGTCTCCTCTAGCAGCTACAGAGGCAAGAAATAACCTTTCAAGAAAATAACCCTTTAGTTGCTGCAAGGATGATTCCTATGTGAAACAAAGCAAAATCATCAATCCCATCTCTCACCTCACTATGAAATTTGACTATTGGACTGTGCCCAGGTGCTGAATTTGGAGGAATATTATTTGAACCTTATTCTGTGTTCTTGCACCATTGACAAGACTGATTGTACAACTAATATAATTTATTACTCAGTATTTTCCTGTTCTTGTGTCACTGAGTGGGTCATTTTAGCTTTTTCTGTAGCCTGAGGAACTCTGAGAGGCCTCCATGCTGTGTACATTACATATGCTAATCCATGCAGTGGGGAAGGGAGCCCTGTGCATGTTGATTATGCCTCAGTAAAGTTTGCTGCCATGGTGCAACAGGATGACCCTCACAGCATGAATCAGGTTTGTGAGAAAAGTCTGCAGTGAGATAGATCAATTGCTTTGGGTGAGTGGAATCTGCTTGTGCTCAAAGAAACAGACCTTTTGCCATATTACAAGGAAACCAGTGACTGACAAGGGAACAGAATCCTATTTTTGTTTGTTTGTTTGGGTAACTAACACTTAGGTGAGAATGCTTATCTGATGTCCTCAGTGATTACATTGAATAGTGATTACATTGAAATGCAGATTTTTCTAAATGTCAATTGTCAATGGCAATTCTCAGTCATTACAAAATGAATGGAAAGCTAGTGTTTTTCTAGGAAGAGCATTTGCAGCTTTCTGGCCTATTGTCTTCAACTAGATATCTCATCACAAGCCTGTCTTTCACAATAAATGATGTGAATCCTTGTGGAGTATAAAAAAAACATTTTCTCTGTTGCCACATGCAATAATTTATTCTGTCTCTGAAGACATCAGAACAGTAGAAATAACACAGGAAAATTAGGAGATATGTGTCTCCTCTATATTTTCACCTAACTTGTCCCCCAAAATAAAAAGATAGTTAGCCTCTATAAAGAAACCCCACGTTAGCCCAGAGTTTGAATGGAAGTACCCGCGTTCCCTACCATCGGCGGATTTGCGCGCCAATTATTAAAAAAATTATTACAGGTGCTAATTGTACCTGAAAGCTTTAAAGTTGACTCAGTGAGAAAGGTTAGCCCCTGCCCTAACACAGGAAGCTAAAATGGCAACTTTCATTTCAGATTTGGGGGGGGGGGCCAATCAGATTCAGAAACGGCACCCCATAAAACAAAAAAACCCAAATTCTGCCCCTGTTTTTTAAATGATGACATGGGTGGACAGTCAAAACAACTGTACCTCTAAAAAGGTCTATCCTTACACTGTTTACAGAGCAAGTTTCAGGTAATTTGGTGCAGCCACTTTTTGAAAATCTCTAAAACATTAATTGAAATTAATTGGCGGGTGAATTCACCAATGGTAGTAAATGGCTTCTAACCTGAATCAATACGTGTTATTCAAACTGTGGGTTGGGGCCCACTTGATGGGTCGCAACATGTCAGGTTGGTCGCAGAAAGCAGGCAGCACCCATCTTGGAAACTGCAGACCTTACTCTTGCTATATTCCTTTTGAATTTTCAAATGAGGGTTTTTTTAAAAATTGTTTTTAGTTCAGTGCTTTTACATAATATTTTGTCCTGATCTTGCTTTCTGTCAGAGATGTTTCATGGTTGTGCAATTGCTGCACTCCAAGAATGCCACTTTGCATTCCAAGAATGTCATTTGATTATGTCACACTGATGGCACTTCCTGCTTGATGATGTCACTTCTGGCTGTGACATCACTGCCACAATAATGGCCGTTGGTGCCTTGGCCCCGCCTTGGCCCCGCCTCCCAGGGGACCAGCAGACCGTGGCAAGCAGCCATTGGCTGGAAGGGGCCACCGGGAGGGTGGTAAGTGTGCAGCATGAGCGTCTCTCACGCTGCCTTGCCAGAGTGATCCCGGACGGCGAAGGATTCAGATGCTGCAGAAAGGAGCTCCCTTGAAATTGCTGCGCGTCTGGCCTTCCCCTCCAACACTCACTGACTTTGACCCCCACCCCCCATCGCTTCAGGAATGCACGGCTAGCGGGTGGTTGGGACTTAGTGACAACCTTGGCCACTGGCATGAAAGGTGCGGGGTAAGGGCAAGCAACATCAGGCAGCTCACGGTGTCCATGCCAGGGCAGCAAGGTCATGTGGGGATCTCGGCAGCTCCAGTGAGGCCCGCTCGACTCTTGGAGAGGCCGGGAGAAGCCCACTGACTGGCACGGAGGTGCCAGCTGCCTTGGTCCCTGAAGGGGCAACTAGGACGGTCAGCCAGCTTAAGAGCTGGGACTGACCGGAGTTGTTTGGTTCGCCCAATGAGGTTACAGCGGGGGGATGACCGATAGGGTTATCGCCCCGAGATAGCACTCCGCACCTAAAGGGGCGAAGGAGGGTGGGGTCACATTCACCCCCTCCTTTCGCCCCCTTGCCTCCCATGTTATTGTTGGGCAGTCCTTGTTGCCAGTCTATGTTTGTTATTCAATAAAGTGGCCCTCTTCTACTCCAACAACCGTCTGCTGTCTTTATTGGGAGTGTGGGGGTAATGGCATCACTTCCTGTGGTGACTCGTATCACTTCCATACGAGTCCCATTCTAAAAAGTGGGTCCCAGTCTAAAACATTTGAGAACCACAGGTCTAGAATAATCATGGAATCTCCTCCCCCGCATCCTGGTCTTCATTGGGGTTGCCCCTCCCTCCCCAACTGGCCAGTTTCTGGAGTTTTTTTAAAGAGCTTCTGGTTGGAAGCAAACATTTGTGTGCTGATCTAATCTGGCCCTAAAGGAAACACCTCAGATTTGCTTGTGGTTTTCACAACATGCGGCAGGAAAGATAATGTTCTACCCTTACCCCCTTTTTTTTCTGACACAAAAAGTTAATAACATGTTAGAAGAAAAATGCCATAAAGCCATTCAAGCTGTTCGTTCGGCTGTGCTTCTCTTGGATATAAAATGCTTGTATAAATAGAAAATCAATTATGCAGCAAAATATGAAATTAACTAACTGAAGCATTGGCTGATGAATTGTACAATGAATGCTGGCATGTAGTACCCATTCTCAGTAGTATCATGTCAACAATACTTGCCCATAAAATGATATATGATCCTAGTAAACACATACTTTCTTTGCCTGTTGACAGCTGATTTGATTTTGTTAAGGTACCCTTAATCTTGATCTTGTATTAAGGAGGCTGAGCTATTATTTTTCTCATTATGCAATGTGTTATCTTGCAATTTATCAAATACATTCCCTGGGATACTTTACACATATTTCCTAGCTTTACAGCCGGAGACTACATAGAGGTAATTTGAGACACCGAGCACAGTTCTGTATGTAGAAGGCACAGATGTCATCTCTATTTGCTTTCATTTCAAAAAATAAAGACATGACTTAAATCAGTTGTGGCAAATGGAATTTCATCATCAGCGTTCACAAAATAGGTAATCAGCCTGATGCTGAATTGATAACCAACAAGTCGTATTGAAGTTTAAGTTACTTCCAATAAAACTGTCTAAAGCAAATGTTCACATGCTACACAAGAGATAGTGGGTCGTATTCTAGGTTGTATTCTGTATTCTAGTCAAGGGTAAGAACGTTGGTCATGACTAGGTCCTATGGAAACATGAACAGCACTAGTCTATGTCAGTTGAGGACCCAGGCAATGGGCTGCCCAGGGACAAAGCGGTCTGCCCCCTCTGTTGTTTCCCTGCCCTTGTGTGCCACTCTGCCCCATGCCAGGCTTCATTTTGAAGCCTACAATGGCAGGAGTGGGTGGGAGGGCCTCCCGCCTCTCAGCAAGGTGAGGCACCTCGTCACTTCCTTCCTTCTGCGTGACTAGTCTATGTATGCTTACTTAGAAGTACCATTTGTATTAGATGGGGCTTATTCTCAGGAAAGTGGTGTTCCTCTTATATTTAGCAGGGGGAGAGTAATTGTCCCTCTTCACCCCAGCACAGTGCCTTTCTAGTGGCTGTTGCTGGTGGTGTTCTGCATTTTTTTTTATTTGTGAGCCTTTTTGGGACAGGGAGCCATTTAACTTTATTATTATTATTAGCCTGTAAACCGCTTTGTGAACTTTGTGTTGAAAAGCGGTATAGAAATACATTGATTGATTGATTCGACTCGACTCGACTCGACTCGACTCGAATCTTGAAATGACTCACAACTCCTCAAGATGACTCAAAATCTCCATTAGTCTAGTTGCAATGGATGCATGCTATGACTCGTGAATTGAGTCAAACTGCAGAGTCGCTGACTCATGACTTGAACTTAGTGGCTTTGGCACATCCTTAGTGCCACATCCTTACTGCAGGGAAGACATGGTTCAGGGGTGTAGAAGGCAAGCAAAGATTCTCAGTGCAGTTTCTTAGTTAGAAGGTAGGAGAGCCGTAGGAGACCTTAAAAGTTGAGGATGTCATTCCATAAAGTTTAAGAAATACTACAATAAATGTCTGGTAGAATAAGTAGAATACCAGCGCAATCAGCTGAAAACTCTTGTTGATTCCAACATGTATTTTGGTTCAGGACAGCTGTCAAGAAAGAAGACAGTTGAGAACGATCGGGAGAAAAATAGTCACGGGGATATGAACCTGCCACTTAACACTTGTCTGCAACAATTATTTAGATGCACTTAGCTTTTGTTTGCAGCAATTATGCAATTACGTGTCAGAGTTATGAGACCAATGGCAGGAACAGAGCCTCAAAAGAAGACTGTAATTCACAGTTAAGTTTTGTTTTTTTTAAGTACTATCTGAGATAACCAAAATAAGAGCTTTGCAACAATCCGTCAGTCTTGGATTTCCATTTTTGAAAATGTCAAGGTAGAAATCCAATCCAGACTGAATTTTTCAAAAGGCCCAAAATGTATGTACAGTGTATGTAAGCCCATGCACAAAAGTGCTGAGTCATTGTGACTAAGGGTCCAGGTAGCTGATGCAATCCCTGGGATGAGATCATTCAGTATGGTGCAGTACCTATCTATACTTGTAAATACAGACTTGGTGGTGGAAATCTGCCGTGTCTGTGTTTTCTTTCTCTGAGTTGCCTGCTGCGTCCTTGGAAACCGTATTCCACATCTCTGTATGATAGCTGACACTATCAGTAACAGAAAAGTACATCCATCTGCATGTGTTAGAGGTGTGGCAAAATTTTATGAGAAGTATTTGCTACTACCACCATCACAACTGACCTCCTTGTCTGAACAGATGGATATCTAAAGGCAAGGACAAATATTACTTGGCTTCTGAAGCCTTCTTCAAGAACCCCTTACAATGGTCATCTTGTTTCCTACCATTATGGTAACTGACCCCTGTAGTTTTGTCTTTATAAACACCTGTGTTTAACTATTTGAACAGGCTGTCCAGGTCAGCTAAACTGATTCACCCTTTTTCCAGATGCTCTCCTTTTGGAATTTGTGCTGTGGAGTGATTTACTATTATAGTCAGCACCATCACAGTATACGACAAAATACAAACATTAAAAAAAGAAACAGGCCTCTGCCCCAGCAAGGTTACAGTCTAAAAGTCTAAAGCTTTACTTGCTTCCCTGCAGGCTATATTTATCAATCAATCAATCGTATTTATGTACCACTTTTCAACAAAAGTTCGCAAAATGATTTACAGGCACAAAATAATTATAAAGGTAAATGGCTCCCTGTCCCAAAATGGCTCACAATCTAAAAAAACTAAAACTAAAAATGCAGAACCCCACCAGCAACAGCCACTAGAAAAGGCACTGCGCTGGGGTAAAGAGGGACAGTTACTCTCCCCCTGCTGATTGGAAGAGCACCAACACCTGTTTAGTACATTAAAAAATAGTTTAAATGTTCCACAGGTTGGTTTGTTCACAAGTCATTTTTAATTGGTCGACAGGTGATCCAGACAGAAATCATGTCCCACTGCACACCTAGATATTTATTTCCCTCTCTCCATAATCTTCTAAATCATGGCTTCCTGTACCCTTCCTTGATGACCATATCACAGGATCTTGATATGAGAGGGCCATCTCATGCCAATCCAATGCAGCAATTTTCAACTAGTTTGCCATAGCACCTTGGTGTGCCATAAATGGCCTGCAGGTGTGTCATGGGAGTTTGGGGAGAGTCATTTATTAGTAGAGCCATTGGAGTGTGTGCCCCCCCGGCAGTGTGATGTGCCTTGTTATAAGATGATGATGATGATGATGATGATGATGATGATGATGATGATGATGGCGGCAATGGCGTGCCCTGAAAATTTGAAAATCACTAGTCCAATATCTGAAAGTTATAGGAGCCAGCATATTTTGCTGGTCTGACTAGAAAAGACAGGGACTAGTGGAAGCTAGCCAGGCTCCACTCAAACCCCACTCCTGTGAACACAAAACTCAAACCAGCACTAACACAGTAACAATGATGGGCATCCAAAAATCCCCTTAGCGACATGAGAAGCTGCTCTGACAATTTTCCTAGAGTTCAATTTCCTAGAGTTTCTGCGGCATTCCTAGAGGGCGGGGCAAAATGCTATGCTTTGCAGCAACCTGAGCTCCTGTGTAAAGTGGCCCCTCCCCTTTGTCTTCAGAGTCATTCACTGCTCAGAAGCGCTGCTCTCCAAGCCATGAATGGCTCTGAAGGCAAAGGGGAAGGGCCGCTTTACACAGGAGCTCAGGATTCTGCAAAACGTCGCATTTTGCACACGTACCCAGAACACCACTGGGACTGCTGAGCTGCTCTCAGGATAACTATGCATGGTGGACATTCAGAAGTCCTGTCACAGCTTTGTTGGATGCCAGCTGAAATTCTGGATTGTATCCAGAATGGGTTGCTTTATGAGCATGTAGTGCGGTCTACATTGTTTTATCTTCAACCATTTTGTTTTCTCAAGTTCTCTTGTTTGAAACAATGATTGTGACTTGGCACCAGCTCCGGCAATAACTCTTTCAGTGTGAACAACAGTACTGGTTATAAAATTAATCAAGTTATATTCATCAACAAGATTTATTTATGAGTTGACTGTTTCTCGCACAACTCCCCAGCATCGTAAAAACTACTGTGTACAATAAAAGTTCCAGATTTATGTGCTAAGATCGCTGTTTTCCTACCATCATATTGCACTTAATAAGGCTAAATTGTATCTCCCCTTTTGCAGAGGATGAAAATGATGACAGCAGCTCTGTTTGTAGGATTAAAATTAAAATAACAGCAAAGATAAATGAGAGACATTAATCATAGAAGGATAGCTAAATGTCAGCTTAAATGACAGTTTCTCGATGACTCAGTTGCATGCCCTCTCCCT
This sequence comes from Lerista edwardsae, assembly GCA_029204185.1. Taxonomy (NCBI): domain Eukaryota; kingdom Metazoa; phylum Chordata; class Lepidosauria; order Squamata; family Scincidae; genus Lerista; species Lerista edwardsae. The sequence continues at coordinate 3,782,123 of JAJKFI010000021.1, forward strand.
TAAATTTGCATTTGTACCTATATTAACATCTGCTTTATTGAAAGCTGATACACAAGATATTTTTCGAAACACCCATCCAGGAAAGCAAGGAAATACAACAGGGTGTATTAATGTGACAATCACTCTGTCCTATAAATATCACTGTATCAGTATGACTTAATCATAATATACCTGTGGGTGAATTTTTCAATTTCACCATCTCCTAGGAACATTCATTGGAAAATCAGATAAAGAAAACTCTTCAGGCTCTTTAAGCCAACCATTCAGTCCGTATCGCTTCAGTCCTTTAAACAAAAACTATTGGATTCTCTAAAGTTCCAGGAAGCAGCCCATCAGCTTTCTTGAACAAAGGTCATTTCATTTTAAAAGATGAAAAAAAAAATCTTCAAAATCTTAACTGGCAAACAGCCCAATTCTATCTCTCTCCCAATTCAGCAACTCCAAAAAGGTTACTGCTGCATCCTGCAGGGGGGTCGGGCACTACCCTCACTATAGACCTGCCTTGATGGTGCCTTCTAACCAGTAATGGCATCTAAATGATTTAGCAACAGGTACTCACTTTAGATTGGCACTTGTGTCGGGGCCCACCTACCAGAAGTGAGGTCATAGCCGGAACCCAGGAACCGCCCCCAGGAACCGCTGCACCTCCTCGGTAGGCCGGGCGGCGGCCCAGGAGAAGGCCCGGCAGTCCCGGGCCTTCCCTGGGCCGCTGCGCGGGCTACCGATTCCCCCCCCAGGAACCGTCCGCCTCCTCGGGAGGGAGCCCCAGGCAGCCTACCTGCTCACGCTGCTGCTGCCGTCAGTCTCCCTCGCTCCACTGCCTGCCTGCCTGCCTGCCTGCCTGGCTCTGAGAACGTGCAGGCAATTCAAACATTGCAGGGGGCGGAGCGGAGCGCCGACGGAGTCGATGAGTGGGCAGGCAAATGGGTAGGGCCAGCCCTAATCCTAGGAACGGGTACTCGCGTACCCCCGCATCCCCGCCACATGACATGTCTGCTTCTAACTGGAAATAAAGTCCCAGTGCCCAACGGCTGAGACCCTGATGCACTGCAGTGATTAAATCTTCCTGATACACTGCAGTGATGGCCTTGGATGTCTGGTAACATGTAGTTTCAAACTCCATTAGCTCTCAAACTATTTCAAATGTTATTCAGATCTAATTACCCAAGCTTGGGTTCAAATCTAGGAACCGGATGCCAGTTCTAGTCCCTGTTCCAACACAGCAGTTGGCCAGAGAATGTATTTGAAGAGAATGTACTTTGGTCCGTCAGATGTTGCCTATGTAGGAAGCTAAGACAGATCAACTGATGCAGAAGGTCAGGTTATACATAGGCTCTTCTGGGATTCTACTCTTGCCTTCATGTTCTGGCTCTCGGTCACTTTCCATTTGCAAGGACTTGATAGGTTCCTCTTTCTTTGCATTCTCTTTGTCTTTTGCACTCTGATTGTGAAAGTTTTTTGGGAGGGTCAGGATGCACTGGCAAAGCTAATGAAGCCCGGTGCAAAGGGTGAAATGATGTCCCAGAAATGGCATTACAACAGGAAATGACATCACTGTTGTATTTTCATTCTCTTGGTTTTTTTGGCAATAATGTTTGGTAGAATGAAGATACTACATTCCAGTTTGTTTTATTGCATTCTGCCTGAAATTTTGTATCAAATGATATATAACATGCTATATATCCTAAAAACTGCAATTTTAACAAACTACAATTTTTTCATGACTGTTGTAGTTTCATTTTCTGGGTTTGGAGCAATAACGTTTGACTGAGTAAAGATATTACACTCTGGTTTGTTTCATTGCTTTTTACATTAAATTCTGCATCAAATTATTCATACATACTAAGATTCTCACAGTTTTGGCCAATAGCATCAGGTTCAGCATGTCGCCTCCCTAAAGCTTGTTGCCCAGTGCAATTGCACCCTCCTGCACTCCTTTAGCTATGCCCCTGACAGGATGAGCTGTCCGACAGCCCAATCCTAAGCATGTTTACTCAGAAGTAATTCCCACTTCACTGGGGAACTTATTTGTGCAGGCTTACACGTACTGGTAGGTGTGTCTAGGATTGTATATTAATGTACATAAAATGCACTTACCTTTGTGCACATTGTGTTGGATTGATGCATGATCTTATTTGCAATTAAGCATCTATAAAAAGGTAAAGGTTTCCCCACGAGTGAATGGTCTAGTCGTGACTGACTGTAGGGGGCGGTGCTCATCTCCGTTTCAAAGCCTGTAGAGCTGGCGTTTTGTCCTAGGACAAGCTTCCGTGGTCATGTGGCCGGCATGACTCTACGCCGTAGCGCACGGAACGCCGTTCCCTTCCCACCGAAGTGGTCCCTGTTTATCTACTTGCATTTAGGTGCTTTCAAACTGCTAGGTTGGCAGGAGCTGGGACAAACAACGGGAGCTCACTCCATCACACAGTCTTGAACTCCCAACCTTCCGGTTGGAAAGCCCAACAACAGCGAATTAACCCACTGCGCCACCACATCCCTATATCTACAGTCTGTAATAAATGGCTTGACTATTAATATCAACTATCTGATGCTAGATGGATCTCCAGAGAAAGAACCTGAAAGACCAGCAGAACCGGCTGAGACAATACAAGAGCCAGAGGCACAGCCAGATCCTGAGAAAGAAAAGGCAGAAGAGTGAGTACCATTAAATAAGACACTGATCATTCCTACGTCATAATAAAATTGCACTGAAAAATTCTTATCATTGTACTTTTGTGCATCCAAACCTATCAATTTCTCAAATAAGACAGAAACAACTTTCAGAAAGCAAGGAGGCTTTAAAAATAAAAGGATGCAGATAGTTGGTATCTTTTCCCCTCTCAGCTAATTTCAAAACTGTCTGAGGTCAGTTGTGACTATGGAATGGTATATTGCTTGGTGCTCAGACAAAGGGGATGTCCACAAAAAACGTCACCCATGAGAAGGTGAGGGTTCTGCCATTTTTGCTCATTAAGTGCCTTTGTGAGCCCATTGCTTGAGCCAGACTGTAGAAAGGCCCTACGTCTTGGGTCCCTGTGGTAGTCAGTGGTAGCCATGGGTCCCTGGGTAGCCATGGAAACCAGCCAGGGGAGCTGTGGAATCCTTGCAAAAAAAACACAAAACCCCAATGCTAGTAGGTCAAGGGAGCAGCCAGTCAAAAAAGTGTGGGAACCACTGTCCGATGTGTTTCAAAAGACTGAAGGATTTATTGATCCCGTTTAGTTCTTTTCCTCCCCTTTGCAGAAACTCCTTACTTTTTTGGCTGCCTTATTCATATTTACAGCCAGACATTGCAGCTCAGCATATATGTATATTAATTTATATGAGTGACAAATGCCCTTTAGACCGTTCCCTGTCCCTGTTCTGTACACTAGAGACCGCAGATCTTTCTCTTTTTCTCATGTTCAAGGACATGTAAATCAAATCAGCGATGTTCCTCTCATTGTTCCCAAGATCTCAATGTCAGTTATTATTATGGTATTTGTTCCTTTTTCCTGCCAATCAGCTGCCTGTGTACTGGAAATATTGGTAGAAATAAACTAAGGAACTCTGGGACATTTATTTCTTATGTAAGGATATCACAATCTAGGAAGGCAATTTCCTTTCTTTTGCTGAAACTTCAAGCCCTGGAGTTTTCCTCCTCTCATGCGCAGGTGCTTTGTGGGCACAATCATAACCTGAAGTTAGGCTGGCACAGTTAGGCCAGCAAGTTTGGCTGGCACAAGGGCCACCATAAAGTGCATCTGGACCATTCTTGGAGTCAAGGAGGATGGGGCCCATCTGTATGCTGCCCTCTCTGACTCCGAGAGTGGTCCAAACATACGTTACCGAGTCCCTTGCGCTGGCCAAACTTTGCTGGCCTAACTGTGCCAGCCTAACTCCAGGTTAGGATTGTGCTCTGTGTGTGTTTCTGTGACAGATACAGTACAGAGATGCATTTGCCTAAATAATCTAAAGCATGACCTACAATTTCCTAAAACCTAAAAACCTACAAAAACCTACAAAAACCTAAAGCATGACCTAAAGCATCAACACGTTTCCTGTCCCCATGTCTCTGAAGAGCAGGGTAGCAAATTTATGACAAACTAGTAATTATTTCTTGGTTAAAACAGTATGAAGAATATCCAGAGAGGGAAGGTTAAAGACCTTTAAGGCCTGAGTACATGAAAGATAATCTCATCCCATTGTAATATGATAAACTGGTTGCATGCCTGTGTATCTAGGCTAGTTCTGACAGCATTCCAGAATTAGCAGGGTCTGTACCAAATCTGGTGGGTTTCAGAAATCTCACTGATGTTTGGAAAACAATAGATCAGTGGTTCTCAAACTTTTAAGGCTGGGACCCAATTTTGAGAATGGCAATCTTGTCGGAACCCACCAACATGGTGATGTCATTAGCCTGGAATTAATGTCATAGCCAGAAGTGACATCATCAAGCAGGAAGTGCCAGCTATGGGAGAGTGGGCCTGCTTGGTGTTGTGTTCCCTTTCCTGAGAATGCAGCAATCAGTTGGGTTATTTCTCAGTCATTTTCCAGTAGCAAAGTGAATCAGAAAGGGGGGGGAAGCCTACTTATAAGCTTGACACAAACAAAACAGCCACACAGCCCTCTCCTTTTCCAGCATCCCATCTTCTCATATTTCAATATGGCAGCCCTAGGTGCCTCATGATCCACCTGAAATAGGCTTGTGACCCACTGGTGGGTCCCGACCCGCAGTTTGGGAACCTCTGACTTCCAGGATCAGTTCCTCATTAAACCCACTTTCAAATGTATTGCGATTTCCCCCTCCGCCTTCATGATGCAACACTTTCTGTAACGTCCATTTTGAAAAGAGTCCCTTTTTTTTTTTTTTTGCATATTTGGATTCCTCTGGATGAAGAAATTCATTTGTTATCCTGTCAAATGGCTCACTTAACTTCTGACAGACATGGGGCTCACCCCAGAATATTCCTACAGTCCATTAGCAAGAAAAATGACCCCCTTTTTGGGCTTTCCATCTCAATACGTTCTCATTTTTAAATATACAAAAATACATTCTGATTGATATTAAAAATAGTGGGCAGGCGTAGATGTGGCGATGTGGCCCCATCTGACTGTCACGTCTGAAAGCAGTGGGTGTGCAGGAATGGCTGATGGGCTGAATAACTGAATGATAATGACTGAACATCTGACAAATTCGACTGCTGCTCTCCTAACTGCTTGAATCAGGATTCACTCTGAGTCTCCCTTGTCTATCGATACGCTGTTCATTCTTTCTGCTTCTACCCATTACAGCCGTACAATGGCTATTCCCATTAAGAGCTTTACAGGGACCGTAATAATTTGTCTTTGCCTGAGAGTGATGGGAAAAGGATGCCCCCCCTACGCAGTTCCTGCACAGTGGGAGTAGTGAGATTAGCATGCTGTTTCATCAGCATGTACTGACAAGACTGTGAATCTTTAATAACAGGGAATTAAGGCAAGAAGCCATCACTGCTTTAGCCATTTTAAAGAGATCTCTGAGATTACATAGAACAGTATGTACAGTAGAATAAATTATAGCCTTTTGTCAGACACATTCTGCAAGTAATGTGCATGCCCTTGGAGCGGGGCGGGTGGGTGGGGGGGAGAAATGTGAAATGCCTTTACCTGGAAAGTATAATTGCATGATGAAAAAGAGCCTGCAAGGTGTACTTTTTCTGTAAACAAAGGATGCTTACTTCAAAAAAGGGGGGAAGATGCACTTATTAGTAATTTCATTTGATGATTCACTCACAATAGTTTTTCCAAAGGTTTTTCCATTGCATGCTTCCAGCCAGGGCCGGCCCCAGGATCAGCAAGGCCCCAATGTGGGGCATTCGTGCGGGGTCCCCCACCCTTCCTATGCCCCCCCCCACTCACCAAGAATAGCACTTGTGGTGCCACACACAAAGCATGGCACCTGGAAATAGTTGACAGCCCTACCAACTGCTTCCATTTTGGGCTGTTGGGAGGGTTGGGCAGGTGGGAGGGCCGAAGGCAGTGGTGTCATCCTACCAGTATGCTGGGCAGGACGTCCGGGTGATTGGCAGCCCGCCCGTCACGTACCGCAGCGTTACGCCATTTGCGTAACCAGTTACACCACTTGCGTACATTACCAGTGGTGTCATTCAAATGATTTAGGAACAGGAACTCACTTTTGATTGGCACTTGTCGGGAACCCAGAACTAGCCACGGAGCCCGTTAGGATCCGGAACGCCCGTTCTGGTCCATTCCCCCTGAATGACATCACTGGGCGTAACGCTGCGGTACGCGACGGGTGGGCTGCTGATCACTTGGACGTCCCGCCCAGCGTACCGGTAGGATGACACCACTGGCCCAAGGTAAAGCTGCTCTGCTCGCCTCACTGACCTACAGCCCATAGAGACCCTGGCTGCAACAGAAGGTAATAAGCTTACTGTGCTGGTACAGGGGCCCCCAAAGCAGGGGTCTCAATGCAATGACATTGGTCACATTGGCTTAAGTCCGGCCCAAGGTGAGATTCCAGTGACAGGGAGAGTATCTGCCTGTAAATGAAATTGGAAGTTCTGCACTTCCATGTTTCATGGCCGTGCACGAGGAACACAGCAAGGAGGGGAATGATCTACTTCTCATTCAAGTGAGTAGGAAGCAGATAATTTTCATTTGCAGTCGTCATCGTCGTCCCACCGCAAGCCTCCTCGCACGTTAGAATTGTTGAAAAAAGTGATCACAAACCACTTCCAGTTTTTGCCATGAAACCGGTAGTGGGACACAATCACATTTTGAAACAATTCTATGCTGCAGGGAGGCTTGAAGAGGGGGCCGCGGGCTCCCCCCACCCTCCTGAGGGCCAGGGCAGTCCTCAGTAAGTGTGAACATCGCTGTTTTCCCAGTGCCGGCATCATTGCAGGAGCACCAGCGCTGTGGACAAGGCCACCCTGTCCCTTAAGGGAGCAGTGCCAGAACTTCCCTGGCTGGGGTGTCACAATGTCTCAGAGCACAATCCTAACCTGGAGTTAGGCTGGCACAGTTAGGACAGCAAAGTTTGGCCAGCACAAGGGACACCTTAAAGCACGTTTGGACCACTCTCGGAGTAAGGGAGGGTGGTGCAAGTCTGGGTTCTGGCCTCTGACTCCGAGCGTGGTCCAAACATATTTATTTATTTATTTATTTAAGAAATTTCTACCCCGCCTTTCCTCTGCCAAGGCAGATGTCCAAGGCGGCTTACAATATCAAAAAGGATAAAAATAAAATATAACAGTTAACATTAAAAACAGTTAAAACAGTATTAAACAATAAACAATCAAGATTAAAAAACACAAACAATTTAAAAACAATTAAAAAATAAAATAAGACACAAGCCCCGTGGATCATAATAACCAGCCAGCCAACCTGTCAACAATTGAAAGCTTTTTGGAATAAAAAGGTCTTCAGCCCCCGCCGAAATGTAAACAGAGAGGGAGCAGTTCTCAATTCGAGGGGAAGGGTGTTCCAGAGTTGGGGGGCCACCACCGAGAAGGCCCTCTTCCTGGCCGCCACTCCTCTTACTTCTCCTGGTGGCGGCACAGTCAGAAGCGCCCCCCCAGATGATCTAAGAGTACGGGTTGGATTATATAGAAGGAGGCGGTCCCTCAAATACCCCGGACCCGAGCCGTAAAGGGCTTTAAAAGTCAAAACTAGCACTTTGAATTGGGCCCGGAACAGAACCGGCAGCCAGTGTAGTTGCCGAAGCAGCGGCTCGACAGAGTCAAACCGACGTGCCCCAGCAACCACCCGAGCCGCCGCGTTCATACTTTATGGTATGCTGGCCAAACTTTGCTGGCCTAATGGTGCTGGCCTAACTCCAGGTTAGGATGGCACTCCTAGTCTGGGAACCTCTGATGTCGGGAGATAAATGTTTGAGCGTCTTTTTCTGGTGTGTGTTTTTCCTAGGTCTGTCAATGACAGGTAGTGGTGTAGGTTGGGACACATACTGGGCAGCCCAATCCTAACTGGGCTGGCAGGCATGCACACTTTTTTAAAAGCCTTATAAGGCTAGAGTGTCCCAGTAGAGGGTCATTTCAAAAATGGGTCTCAGTGCTAAAACATTTGGGAAACACGGTCCTAGGCCATTAACAGTTGTGACCTCCTTTTTGTTCAATCCTAAGTCAAGCATTGTCCAAGAACAAAGCCAAACACCAAGCTCTTTAACATATCAAATTCTAGTTTTGGTGCCATACAAATACAATGAAGCCAATATTGACAAATTACAGTGTTAACACATAACGTTCAGATCTGATGCTCTGATTAACCTCAGTTGGTGCCAACATGCATTACATCCATCCACACTCTTGAGTTTCTGTTAGTTACTATAACTGTGTTCTGTAAATATTTGAAAGAATTGCAAGAGAATCCCAGTGCCTGCTTTACATTAGTGTTTTGCCTCTAATGCACGCAGAAAGTGATACGTGAAGCAGGAGTGTTGTTCTTTATTTACAGTCTGGGCCAAAGTCCAACATAGAGAAAGTAGTTTTAAATCCCAGATGTTTTTTGCACGTCTTGCTTGACAATGGGTTGTAACCAAAGTTCATAATGACAACAGCCCTGTGCAGATGTTGCATTCCAGAATAGAATAAACACATGGCTGGGGGTGGGGCAATGAGAACACACTGGCAAACCCGCCACTATGCTCAGTAGCCCTGCCCATCTTCCTTACCGTGCAGCAGTGTTTCTCAAACTTTTTAGCATCGGGACACACTTTAAAAAAAGTTTCACTTTGCCATCTGCTCAAGTCTCTCAGGCTAGAAAGGTGATTGGGCAGCAGTGCTCCCCACAAGTTGCACATAGCCTGCACTGTCAGTTTTGCAAACCACCAAAAATTGGATCGTGACCCACTGGTGGGCCATGGACCTACAATTTGAGAATTGCTGCAGTGCAGTATTTGTACTTGGAAAAATGTTTTCTGCCTCATTATGAATATATAGGACTCCTAGCATTCCTATTTACTGGGAGGATCTCAGTATAGTATTTGTAGCCAGTGGCGTTCCTATGGGGGAATGCTAAGTTTTGCAGAAGCCTGTGCTCCTGTGTAGCACAGCCGCTCCCCCCTCACCTCACTCACCCCTGATTTGGCTTTGCTCTCTGAGCTGCAAATGGCTCTGGAAGCAATGGGGAGGGGCTGTGTTACATAGGAGCTCAGGCTCCTGCAAAACTTGCAGGCATCTTGCCCAGTGGTGTCATTCAAATCATTTAGGAACAGGAACTCACTTTTGATTGGCACTTGTTGGGAACCTGGAACCAGCCACGGAGCCCGTTAGGAACCGGAACGCCCGTTCTGGTCCGTTCCCCCTGAATGACATCACTGATCTTGCCCCCGTGTAGGAACACCACTGTTTGCAGCTGCAGGCAAATGCTATGTTTGTGGTAAGCAGAGTGGTGGTGGTGGTAATTGAAGAGCATTTGGGTCTGGACTGGTGCACTCGACCCCTGGCCACAGGTCCATTCTACACTATAAGTAATGTCTATGCAGTGCTTCAATGGCAGTGAAATTAATGAAACTCAAGTTAGTTTGAAATCTTACACTGGCATGCCCTGGTATCCACTGATTCAATGTCCACTGTTTCAGTTATCTACGGATGCCTGAGATAAAAAGGTAAAGGTTTCCCTACGACCGAATGGTCTAGTCGTGACCGACTGTAGGGGGCGGTGCTCATCTCCATTTCAAAGCCTGTAGAGCCGGCGTTTTGTCCGAGGACAAGCTTCCGTGGTCATGTGGCCGGCATGACCATAAGCCGTAGCGCACAGAACGCCATTACCTGCCCACCGAAGTGGTCCCTATTTATCTACTTGCATTTAGGTGCTTTCAAACTGCTAGGTTGGCAGGAGCTGGGACAAACAACGGGAGCTCACTCCATCACACAGTCTTGAACTCCCAACCTTCCGGTTGGAAAGCCCAGCAGCAGCAGTTTAACCCGCTGCACCACCACGTCCCTTTCCATGCCTGAGATACTGAGACATATATTAAAAAGATAGGGGAAAATTAAGCAAATCTCTTTTTTAACATTGTTGCAGCAAAACCACTGATGTTCCCTTATCTGTAAAAAGGCATCCCCAGTATCCACGGTTTCAGGTATCCATGGTGGGGTCCAGAACGGAACCCCAGCTCATATCGGGGCATGCCTGTACACACGTCCTTGGGGTAAACCCTGTTTAACACAATGGGACTTAGGGTTGGCATTCTGCCATTTCAAGGATTCACTGATTCCTTAATATATAAATAGCCCTATGGCCAAGTGAGACTGCAGTAAGCTAAAGGGTGAACTGATAGCAATATTAGCAAGAGCTATATAATATTGGAAAACCAAAAACCTCTAATGCTCACTGTTAGAGTCCTATATCAAATTTTAAAAATAAATGATTAAACCTTTGAAAAAAATAACATTTATTGCACCGAGTTGATAATGAAATATGACATCTCATCTCCTTTTATCCCATGACCTCATCAGATAGAACGGTGGTTCTCAAATGTTTTAATGACAATCAGGTCCTACCAGAAGTGATGTCCTGGCTGCAAGAGCCATCATTGTGAACCCAGAGCCTGCTGCTTTCTTGAGAATGCAGCAATAAGTTGGGTTATTTCTCTGCTATTTTCCAATAGCAACGTGAATCAGGGAGGAAAAAAGCCTATTTACAACCTTGACACAAGCAAAACAACCACACAGCCCTCCGCCTTTCCAACATCCCATCTTCCCATATTTTCAATATGGCTGCTCTAGATGCTTCATGACCCACCTAAATTGACTTGCAACCCACTTGTGGGTCCCAACCCACAGTTTGGGAAGCATTGAGATAGAACAATTGCAACAGGTCAAGGATCGCATACATCTGACATATATTCTTTATGTGCTAATACAGAAAGGTCCATGAAATACTCACAAATACACTCTCTTAAAGAATTATATTGACCCCTGGAAATTTCCCATAGGATCCCTCTTCCGGTTTGTGCTGTGTATTTCACAGAACTCTGAGACACCCAGGCAGGTGGCTTCATGTGCTTGATCACCTATTCTTATTGTTGCCTTGGACAGAAAAAAGAAAAGGTTCCCAGTGCCAGACTTTAAAGTGTCTTTCACTGAGAGGAAAAACCATTCAAATCAGCCAGTATCTTGAATAAACCCAGGCAGATGTTTGAGTTTGATCTCCATTCAGTATTCTGCCTGTGCAGTTCTAATTGTGCAGGCCAAGGTATGTGAACCCTGTATCCAGAGTAATGAGCCATCCATGTTAAGAAGCTGTTCTGTTGGGGATGTTGTTGTCACCATGTTGTTGTCTAAATGTAGAATTTAGAATTGTCCTAAATGTAGTTTTGCAGTGCCCTGTGAAACAGCCCGGAAAGTGGGTTACTTCTTCTGAGTAGACATGCATAGGATTACACTAGCAGTTAACCTTCTGTTTCTGCTCCCTATCTGGGTCACAAAACAAGGTAGAGAAGGAGAGTAGGAAGTCAGCTGACAGGCCAAATAGATAGTTGGGCTTTTGTGTTCAGCTTGGTGAATCACAAATGCCAAAGACACAGTCTAAAGTACTTTAAGAAACACTATTGGAGAGGTCAGGAGCAGTGGCTATTATCCACGTGCCCCAAATTGGGGTCTACAGGCCGCATCCCATCTGCGCCCCCCTCTCCAGGCTGGCACACCCCCCCGCCCGCCCCCCCCCTGCCCAAAATTGCCCTCCCGCCCTCCTCCCAGAGCCGCCCTTGTGCCAGTCGAGTACCAGTCAAGACACTACTGCTAGCATTGGCCCAAGGCCACTAGCGCCGATGTGGGGTGCCAGTTGAAGCCTCTGTGTCAGTACTAGTGATGTTGGGCCAACACAAGCATGTTGCGTCGGCCCAAGGTGCAATCTAGGATTGCGCCCTGAATGTCCTAACATGCCCAATGAAATGTAGCCATTGCTGGCATCTGCAGCAGCCCACCAGATGCTCAGGCTGCAATCCTATACCCACTTTCCTGGGAGGGAACCCTGTTGAACCCAGATAACAGCAGTGGCTATTACCTTGGGAGAAAAAGCACTATACTAGGTTTGTCATCCACTATCAAAATATGGTGAGGTCAGAAAAGGAAGGGAAGCTACGTTTTGAATCCAATTCAAAGTACGCATAGCGTATGAGAGGGAGGAACTCACCACATTGGTGAGGTAATTTTAAAAATCCACCTGTGGGATTAGCTAGAACGATGGCACAGCCAGTTATTACCTCAACAAGGCGGAGGTTGAAAGGCTTACAGAGGTTGACCATATGTCCCGACTTATTCAATCACAGAGAAATTATATATCATGAATGGAACAGGCACGAAAGCCTTACATGCCTCATTACTTCTTTTCAGCTTAGTACAGACTCTTATTAACACAGCCTTCAACCCTATAGCTTTCAAATTTCACAATCAGTGGACTTTTTAAATGTTAATTTCTTCAAGACAACACTAAATGGGTGTTAGGGAATTGCACCCTTCAAAGCTGGAGGATTTTCAGATCCCAGGGTCCACACTGATTTTTCTGTGTATAGATAGATAGATAGATAGATAGATAGATAGATAGATAGATAGATA
>JAJKFI010000021.1:3812472-3835486 GCA_029204185.1 Lerista edwardsae
CCGGTGGCAGCGCTGCCTCCGGCCCTTTAAGACAAGCGGGAGCGCGGGGAACCGTGCTCTCGCTTGTCTCAAAGGACCGGCAAGCGGCAGCGTTGCCGCCGGGTCTTTCAGGGGATCGGATGCACGTGCATCCGATCCCCTGAAAGAGCCGGTGGCAGCGCTGCCTCCGGCCCTTTAAGACAAGCGGGAGCGCGGAGAACCGTGCTACTGCGTGTCTCACGCGAGGGTGCACGTGCTCACGTGCCTTGTATAAGACGCACCTAGTTTTTAGCGGCCCAATTGTTTGAAAAAAGGTGCGTCTTATACTTGGGGAAATACGGTAACATTAAAAACAGTTAAAAACAGTATTAAACAATAACAATCAAGATTAAAAACACAAACAATTTAAAAACAATTTAAAAAAACAAACCCCATGGGTCATAATAACCAGCCAGCCAGCCTGTCAACAGTTAAAAGCTTTTTGGAATAAAAAGGTCTTCTTCAGCCCCCGCCGAAATGTAAACAAAGAGGGAGCAGTTCTCAATTCTAGGGGAAGGGTGTTCCAGAGTTGGGGGAACATATTGTTCCATATTGTTGATATGATACATATTATTGATATGTATCATATCAACAATAATGGTATAGCCAGTATAAAAGATATTGGTATTTGTGGACCAAAATAATCTGAGGGGAGACAACAGATGATCCTAGGCTGGTTGCATCTAACTTCAGGGGCAACAGGATCACATGATAAGCATAGTATTGCCTTATCGGTGGTGGCCCCCCAACTTTGGAGTACCCTCCCCTTAGAATTAAGAACTGCTCCCTCTTTGGCAACATTCCGGCGGGGGCTGAAGACCTTTTTATTTTGAAAAGCTTTTAATTGTTGACAGGCTGGCTGGCTGGTTTTTGATATTCTTGCTTATATCTTATGATCCACGGGGCTTACTGTTGTTTTTTAAATTTTAATTGTTTTAATGTAGTTTTTAAATTAGTGTTTTTAATGTAAAATTGTAATTTTTATTGTATTTTATTTCTATTGTTGTAAGCTGCCTTGCGTGCCTATGGGCAGAAAGGCAGGGTATAAATTTAATAAATAATAAAATAATAATAATAGTATTAGGGTCAGGTTTTACTGAGTTTTGCATAAGAGTCTTTGGTTTTTTGTTTGTTTTTGTAGTCGGACAAAGTTGAAATGAAGAAATATTATCGGGGCTCCATAAAATTTCAGGTAAGTAAGAAAACATATTCAGTATGCTTGCTAAGTCACAAACCAGATAATCCAAGTGTGTATCGACATGAACAGGGCTGCCCTGTGCTTGCCCTGTGCATTTTTCAAGGTGGCAATCCTGTTAATGGATCAATTCACCAGATATTGGTGCCCTGACTTGAAAGGCAAAAGGTAAAGGTTTACCCACGACCGAATGGTCTAGTCGTGACCAATTGTAGGGGGCAGTGCTCATCTCTGTTTCTAAGCCGAAGAGCCGGTGTTTGTTCAAGGGGACGTTTCCGTGGTCATGTGGCCAGCATGACTATACGCACAGAACCCAACCCAAGTATTTATCTACTCACATTTTATGTGCTTTTGAACTGCTAGGTTGACAGGAGCTGGGACAAGCAATGGGAGCTCACTCCGTCGCATGGTCTCGAACTGCCAACCTTCCGGTCAGGAAGCCCTGACTTTACTGCTGCTTAAATGGCCACTATCACCCTGGGGTCCCATCCCATTCCAAATGGAAGATTTGTCCTTTCTAGGACAACAAGGAACCAGCTGCTACTTGTGCCACCATGCCAAAGGCACCTCTTCTAGACTGGCTGTTGCCTTTTCAGCTAGCTAGGTAGACATGGCAGTGATGTATTGTTTATTGCAAAGCCTCCTCCCTTGAGAAATTCCACTGTTTGGGGAGGATCCCTGAAATTTGCTCTGAGGTTCATTCTCAGCCCAGTCCTAACAAGGGCCTGTGCCAGTGGAGCGTGCATTCCGTCTGCACACGCTGTTGCAAAAGTGCCATAAAGTGCAAGATCCAAGCGTGCGCGCAGGAAGGCTGGAGCCTTCCCACTGGAACTAGCAGTGGTTGGGATGCCCACTGTATCAGGTACGTCAAGCCCAGAGGAGGGTGAAAAGGGAGTTGAACGGGGCAGGACTGCAATGAAATGGGAACGGGCAGATTGGATTCAGGAGGGAACAGTATAAACAGCACCAGCACATGCCATATACAAACCCCCTTCCCAGGGCTGATCTGCCTGCATGAATCAATGCAGACTTACATCCGCTATATCGCTAGAGCAGGTCAAATTTGACCCATTGTGGCTGCTGGGGCTTACCCAAAGGCAAGGAGACAAATGTCCCTTCCCCTTAAGGAGATCTCCAGCTGCCAAAAATCCTCTGCTGATGCTGATGCATTGCCATGTAGTGATTTACATTGGGCTTGGGCTGTCAGTACAAAATTTTGGTGCCAATCCTAGGTATGTTAATCCTAGGTATATTAATCCTAGGTATGTTAATCCTAGGTTAATCCTAGGTATAATCCTGGGCAGAAGATTTAGCCGAGAGGGTTAATGCCTCCGTTTGCCCGAAGGTAACACCTGAAGATCTCAAGGTCGTGAGCTCGGGACTGCCGGAAGTCTCTGCAAGCAGCAGACCTTGGAAACTGCGGCTGATTAAAAGCTGAGTTTCAGCTGCCTCGTGGGAGGAGGAGTGTGCAGAAATCAGCTGCATCTCTGGTGGCAGCAGGGAAGCCTCATCAGCCAGCAGACGACAGACGGGTGGCTAAAGAAAGAAGGCTAAATCCAGAAAGAAAGATCTGTAGGAGTGTTGTTCTTGTATTGGAAGATAGAACATTCTGTAAATTGTAAAAACCTTCGGGTTTGTGAGAAAGTCTGCCTATGTAAACCGCCTTGAGTTCAATCATTAGAGAAATCTAGTGATCTTAAGAAAGGCGGTATATAAATAAATTTTTTATTATTATTATTATTATTATTATTATTATTATTATTATTATTATGTGGAGAATTACTGTGAGTTGCCTTATAGAAACTCATTTGGCTTCCCTTAAAAGTGATCAGATGTTTCTCCTAGCACAAGTGGGATTTCTTCCACTTGCGCAAGAAGATCTTAAGATACAACCCCTTCTATGCAAATTTGAACCTGGGTGTCTCCATTAATGTGTTTAAGCACATAAGACTTATTTCAACTTGTAACAGAACTGTGTTTCTCAACAGCTTGATGCACTGTCGGTCGTTCCGTTTGATGTCCTGTACGTCATGTTTGGGTTTAATGCAATATTCAGAGCAAACAGGATGTTGAAGGTAAGATGAGAATATCTACTGTTGATTATTTATAGGGCTTTTTCAGTGGTGACACGCCGCTAAAGGAACTCCCTCTCCAGAAAGGCTTGCTTGGGCACCCTTGTAATCTTGCCGTCTCCTATCTGCTTTTAGTGGAAATTGTTGTTGATTCTCCTTTACAATTTATTGTGGTTTTGTGTGTCATATTAGGGCTCAATCTAAACCTGGAGTTAGGTGAGCACAACTCACTTGTGCCAGCCCAGGAGTGTTGCAAATGCGCCATAAAGCACATTTGCACCACTCTCGGAGTCAGTGAGGCCGGTGCACAGATGTGTTCCGGCCTCTCTAAGGGTGCATTCCTATACTGCGCTGGATTGGCAAGGGTGGCCAGCCTGTGCCAAATCCAATGCAGTATAGTGGAGACTGGAGCCTCCCCATGGCAAGGGCATGTTCGCGCCCTTACTGGAGCCTCCCCCTATGTGCTACTCGGATCTGCAGCTGCTAAACAGCAGGCGCAAATCTGAGGAGACCGTGTGGACCGAATCAGGGCTGTGTGGCCTCCAATTGGCTTAGAATTCGACCTTATGGCCTATTCCCAAGTCCACCCACGTCCCGCCCAAAACCTCCCTCCCCCTGCAAATCCCATGTTTGAATGAACATAGAGCCATATGCACTGACCAGCTTCGGCCAATGTGAAAGCAATCCTCCCTGACTCCGAGAGTGGTCCAACAGACGTGCGCAATCCTCCCTGACTCTGAGAGTGGTCCAAATGCACTTTACAGGGTCCCTTGTGCCAGCCAAACTTTGCTGGCCTAACTATGCCGACCTAACTCCAGGTTAGGATTGCGCTCTGAATGGAGTTGGTAGCTTACATGCACAATCTGTAACACATCAAGTAGATAAGTAATTCATGGTACAAGAATATTGTAAAAAGTACTGTGAGCATGTGCAATGTTTATGTGGAGCAGTTACTGCTTCCTTCCAGCGTGTACAATTTCTGGAAACACATACTCTATATTCTTTTGTTTTTATGGCTCCTGTGTCAGTTTATCTAAATTAATTTAAAATTAATGGTCTGAGCAAGTCCTCTTCATTTTAAAATTTTAAAAGTAATTATCCAGACTGTCGCTTCTCTTTCCAAAAGCCAGTAGTTTAGAAGCAAAGAAATTAATAACTGAGAGAACCAAAACCCTTAGTCTCTCCATGTGCGAGAAACTTTGGTTGACTGAGTAAAATATCACTTTCATTATAATTCATCAAGATCACTGATCTGCTAAATGGAAAAGAATCCTCCATAGCCCAGACCTTGGGGAAAAAGGTGATATTTACAATGTCAACTCTCTTTCTTCCACGTTTTGGTGACTTTTTGAATGTCATCATTTGAAACCAACATTTTAAATAACATCATGATATGGGAACAGTTTATGTCAAAATGTGCGTGTTAGATTATAGAAGGAGCTGAATGTTCTCTTTCTTGATTTACATTCAGCATCTCACATTCTTTGAATTCAATGATCGGTTGGAGGCGATCATGGATAAAGCATACATCTATAGGTAGGTGCTCTGTTAGCACAAGCAGTTCAACATGTACTGCAGAATTTTGATCCTTTATATTGAATAATGTACTTCGGGCAGCCTTAATTTCTGCCAGCAAAGTGGCGCCTTTGTATCAAAATAGAAAAAAATGAGTCATCTTTGCGGAGTCCTTGAGCTTGGGAGGTAACACAATGAGTTCTTGGGTTTTGAGTTTCTTTGGGTAGAGGCTAGTTAGAGCACTCCCTTGCAAAAGCCTCACTTGTCCCAAGTTGGGACAAAAGGTTGGGAAACCTTTCAGTCTTCTGAATATGGCCTGGGATCCCAGAAATGAGTTTCTCTTTTCAAGAAAAAAAGGAAGTTGTTCTTTCACACAGTGCATAATTAATCTATGGCAGAGGCGTAGGGAGGGTGCCATGGGGGGGGACGGGTTAGAGTGCGGCAGGCGTTGACTGCAGCAAGGTGTATCAGTCCAGGAAAACTGGTGTGCTTTTCGGCCCCCCTGCCCTCCCTTGCACTAGGATCTCTCCTAAGTGGAGCTATTCCAGGGTGCTGGGAGGTTGTGGCGGGGCAATGTCACCACACCCCACGGCGCAGCTGCCCCACCCCTGTGCATCGCCCAGGCACGCTGTGGGCCGAGAACAGCGTTGATTTATGGAATCATCTATCAAAAGATGGGTTGAGGTCTATGAACTTGGGATAGCTTTGGAATAGCATAAGAGAAGTGGATAGCATAAGAGAAGTGTAAGGAGGACAAGTCATTTCGTTTTCGTAAACCTTTATTGGCATTAAAACAGATATAACAGAAAACAAGGGATACAATGCAGTCTGTGCAACTGGGATTAGCACACGGCTGGGATTCAAGTTGGAGGGATACATGAGGGCATTTTCTCTATAACAGCCAATAAATAATCAGCAACCAGGTTGGTGGTAATCGAGGAATTATCACCCAGGAGGGAGCGTAAGTCATCATTAGGTGATCCAGGAAGGAGAGGGAGGATTGAGCCTAAAAAGAGATCGCTGAGTGTTCGGAGAGCAGGGCAGCGGCACAGGATATGGACCATCGTGTCAGGTTCAGAGAAACAGAAATTGCAGAACCTGTTATCAAACGGTACATTTTGGAATCTTCCCGCAAGAACTGCAGAAGGGAAGATGTTGAGCCTGGCAAACATGAAGGCCCGTCTCTTGTTTGGGTTGGTTAGTTCCCTAAAATAGTTGGAAGCACGGCCAAGAGATGGTGGTAGGCCAAAGTAAGAAGGGGAACAGGTGGGATTAATGTTAGAAAGTAGTATCTGGGATTCATCTTCCCAGAGTCTAGACTGAATGATAGAATGGGCCTGTCTGAGACTAACATCAGCAAGAGATTCAAGGGTGATTCCCAAGGAATGGAGTTTGGCTTCGAGAAATCTGATCCAATTAGAGGTGTAAGAATCTTTTAAAAGATCGTGGAGAAGAGAATCGGGGTGGGAATTTAGGTGAAGGTGCAACCAGTATTTGAAGGCCAGGGACCACGCCAAGTCTTTTAGTGCCTACCAATCATGATGGCCATAGGCTAGCTACAGGTTCAAGGCAGGATGCCCCTTTATACCAGTTGTTAGAAAGAGACAGCAGGAAAGGAATATTTGCCCAAATGTCCAACTTCTCGGATTCCTGGAGGCATCTGCTTGAACACTGAGACATTGAACAGGGAGAAAAAATTTCACATCAGAAACAATTTCTGGTATGAGGCAATAGTGAATGCATTGCTATGTGAAAAGTGACTATGGGCCAAATCTTACCCACTTTTTCAGCCCTGATGAAACAATGGGCTGTGTGCTGTGGTGGAGGGGGAGTCACAGAGGCCTCCTCAAGGTCAGGGAATTCTTGTTCACTTGCCTTGGGACTGCATTGCAGCGGCAGCAGCACTGGAAACTTGGATAGGATTGGGCCCAAACACAGCTCCGCTAATACAAGTTCAGCTTTCCATAAATATTCCTAGCTGGTAGTGAATACCCCGGTATCCACTGATTTGGTATCCATGGGTTCAGTTATCCAGGGATACCAGGGATACCAGGAAGCCTATTAAAAAGATAGGGGAACATTAAACAAATCTCTTTTTACCTTGTTGCAGCAAAACCACTGATGTTCCCCTATCTTTCAAAAGCTGTCCCCAGTATCTACGGTTTCAGGTATGCACGGGGTCTGTGTATGTGTGTGTCCAGAACGGAACCCCAGCAGATACCAGGGCATACCTGTACCAGGGCCATAGCTAAAGAAGTGCAGGTGCACTAGGCAACAAGCTTGGGGGGGGGGCAACAAGCTGAGCTTGACATTAGTGGTCAAAATTGTGAAAACCTTGGTATGCATGAAAAATTCCATCATACATATCATTGAAAAGGTAATTTAATGCAGAATGCAATGAAACAAACCAGAATGTAATATCTTTACTCTATCAAACGTTCTGGACAAAAAATCAGAGAAAATGAAATTTCAACTGTGAAGTCACTTCCTGTTGTGATGTCACTTCCAGGGCAACATTTTGCCCTCTGCACTGGCCTACACTTTCATTAGCTATGCCCCTGGCCTGTACTACCTTATTCAAAACCATGGTGTCTCCTAAGAGAAAATAAGCACAGCAATGTATGACCCACAGGAGTTCCATCAACTGTTGTTTAATCTTTACAGAGTCATTCGAACAACTGGGTACCTGTTATATGCCCTGCATGTTAATGCATGCTTGTATTACTGGGGTTCATCCTATGAAGGCATCGGCAGCACCAAATGGGTGTATGACGGCCAGGGAAACATGTAAGTCCTCATTGTATGGTGTGATTGATGTTTTTCCTCCCTCTCACCTTGCCAGGGATACCTTTGCAAGTGCTTTCATTGTTGGCTTTTAACGACATTGTTGGTGATTGCTGATAATTGACAATGCTAATTAGGGGGAAGGCAGATGGAGTGAGCGATTAGTGAGCTGCTGTGGGTTTTTTATGGGTTTATGAGTCACCACTAACAGGGTGCAATCCTAAGCAGCGCTGGGCTGGTGAGGCCTACGGGCCAGCGCCATATCCGACGCTGCTTAGGAGAGGCTGGAGCCTCTCCTATGCGCTCTTCGAATTTGCACCTGCTAAATAGCGGGCGCAGATCCGAGGAGACTACATGGCCCGAATCAGGGCCACGCGGCCTCCCAGACAGGCTTAGGATGCAGTTGTATGGCCGCCTCCCAAGCCCGCCTATGTCCCGCCCCCAACCTCCCTTCCCCCCACCAATCTCCATCCCAGAATGGGACAGTTCCTCCTTCGTGCCGACCGGCTTCGGTCGGCGCGAGGAAGGCTCCCCGTTGGCTCTCTGAAGCCGATGCTACTCGTAGTGTCGGCTTAGCACCCACGTCAGCACTAATGACGTAGCGCTGATGCAACAACGTTGTGTTAACGCTACGTCCATTATAGGATGGTGCTGCCTGTTAAACATTTTGAAAGGACAAGGGTCATAAATTAAACATATAAGGTATGCACAAAAGAAGCATTGCGTGCATAGGAAAACAGCCATGTGGAAAGGGTCAGAGAAGTACATCAAACCATACATTCAACAACCTTCCGTGTGTAATGAAACACAGTACTCCCTCGGAGTCCTCACTGGGTCGGGCTCCACCATTTCCTTGCATGCAATGAAGGACGTGTAAACAAGTCATAAAATTGAAAATTGCCAGCAGGAACTGACACTGTGTCATGGAAAGGGTTGCTTGAAGCAGCAAATCCAAGTTGCCATTAATGTGGGAGGAAAGACAGCATCAAGCAGAGAGGCCCGAAAGCCATGCCCTGCACTAGGTATACCAGCGTATACCAGGGAAAGTGTTTTCAGGTGTGAAGGTCAAAGAGGGATGAACATTTCAAGTCACAGAACAGGATCTAGATCAGCACATCATAAATATTTCTAGTGGATTTTGTTCCTTTTTCCTAGGAATATCTTGGGACTCTCTGTCCATTGTCCCTCATGACACATTGTCAAACCATACAAGTGTAAAAAGGTAAAGGTTTCCCCATGACCGAATGGTCTAGTTGTGACCAACTGTAGGGGGTGGTGCTCATCTCCGTTTCTAAGCCAAAGAGTTGGCGTTTGTCCGAGGACAAGCTTCCGTGGTCATGTGGCCGGCATGACTATATGCCAAGGCACACAGAACACCGTTACCTTCCCACCAAAGTGGTACCTATTTATCTACTCACATTTGTACGTACTTTCGATCTTCTAGGTTGGCAGAAGCTGGGACAAGCAACAGGAGCTCACTCTGTTGCGTGGTCTCAAACTGCCAACCTTCCGGTCAGCAAGTTCAGCAACAGCGGTTTAACCCACAGCACCACCATGTCCCATCATACAAGTGTGGATACATACCAAGCCAGGGTCAGCCCATCCATGAGACTTGGTGATGCGGGTTGCATCACTGACAGATTGTGGGGGGTTCCAGGGGATGAAAGATTTGGGGTGCCCTTCATCCCAAGCCTTCCTCTAGCCTACCACAGATGTGATCCACAGTGATCTGCTAAAAGAGAGCAGAAAGTCTTACTTCTTCCTGGCTGGAAGTCCAGGATTTTTAGTTTGATTTGTAGGGACCGCATGAGTGAAAGAATTCCTTCATTTGCGTGGTCCCTTTAAGTCAAACTGGAAGGGACCATGCAAATTAAGGAGGCATTGGTGGGCTCAAGGCAGGATCGGGTGGCATTCCAAGTTGCACTGTTCCATAGCCCAGTTAACCATACCAGCTAACTGGGTAGAGACACTTTTTAAGTGATTCATTCCCCTTTTACTGAAAGAGAGCAATTCCCCTACTCATCTCAGCCACATCCCTCCCTTTGAGATCTGTGTTCATCCACGTAGCCTATATTTATTATATATTTGTTTGATTTGTACCACCTTTCTTCTCAGAGGGCACTCAAGGCGGCTAACAACCAGTTAAAATACATGATAAAACACATAAAACTATAATACTTGGTATTTATATTTATATACCGCCTTTCTTGGTCATCAGATTCCTCCTTTGACTTTAATTCAAGGCGGTTTACATAGGCAGGCATTTCTTAAACCGCAAGGGTTTTTACAAATCACAACAACAATGTTCTAATCTTACAAGAACTACTACATGCAGGTGATACTTTCATATCCAGTCCTTCTATCTGGCTGCACGAATGCCTTCGCCCGGCTGATAGACAGCTTCTTTGCTCTCACCAAAGAAAGAAACAGCTGCCCTAGCAACTCCCCTCTCACAGGCAGCTGGGGAACATCTCAAGTCTTATCAGCCGCATTCTTCAAGATCTGCCGCACATGGAAGCTTCTGGTGTTCTCAAACTGGCGACCTTCGGATCTTATCTTCAGGCAAACAGAGGCTTTAACCCTCTCGACTAGATCTTCTGCCCCCTATAGTTCTACCTAACTATACACATAAATAATAAAATATACATTAAAAGCCAATCAGCAGCAGCAGCAGCATAAAAGCAGTCAAAAGCAATAAATAGATGTCTAAAAGAGCACATGCCTGTCTGCAACTATCATACCCTTTGAATCACAGGGTATCAAAAGCTCTTTGAAAGGTCTTCAAGCCTTGCCGGTAGGTTAAAAGTGAGGGAGCTGTTCTCAGCTTAAAGGGGAGGGAATTCCATAGTACTGTTGCCACCACCAAGAATGCCCTGTTCCTGGCCACCGTCCCTCTAACATCTCTCAGTGTGGCACAATCAACAGGGCCCCCTCAGATGACCCCACAGCTGATTGAATAAACCCACCACCACTGGCTATAATGATAGCTAGTGACATACAACTTTTCCTTTCAGAGACTCTTGTCTGTTCCAACCCATGACTCAGACACCACAGTGGCAGTTAAAACTTAAGTGTGCAATCCTAACCTGGAGCTGGGCTGGCCCAAGGAGCTGGGCTGGCCAGCAAAGTTTGGCCAGCACAAGGGCCATCGTAAAGCACGTTTGGACTACTCTCGGAGTCAGGGAGGATGGTGCACGTTTGTGAGCTGGCCTCTCTGACTCCGAGAGTGGTCCAAACATACTTCACAGTGGCCCTTGTGCCAGCCAAACTCCAGGTTAGTATTGCACATGAAGTAAGTTATGACCCAGTCCTACCCCTACCAGTTTACTGGATGCAGTTGCACTACCAGAGTGCTGTACGTCTTTTTACTTGGCAAAGGTCTGAGGAGACTCAGGGGCCATGCTGGGCTGTGAGGGGGGGCTAGGATCTGGCGGAAGCCTCTGCCACCTCCCAAGCCTGATCCTCTCATGCCCTCCCCATGCCCTGTTCCACCCCGTCCCTCCCTTCCCCCACCCTCACTCCACCCTGAAAGTGTTATTCTAACCTGGAGTTAGGCTGGCACGGTTAGGCCAGCAAAGTTTGGCTGACACAAGGTCTACCGTAAAGCACATTTGGAACACTCTCAGAGTCAGGGAGGCTGGCGCACTCTCTTGACTCCGAGACTGGTCCACACATACTTTACAGTGTCCCTTGTGCTGGCCAAACCTTGCTGGCCTAACTGTGCCAGCCTAACTGCAGGTTAGCATTGCGCTCTGAATCACCTCCATGCTGCTTAACACAGGACTTACCTCTCACAGCGACACAGGGCTTCTGCTTGCGTGAAAGACCGTTAGCGCTAATGGGGATTACCCCGCCCTGTCACTCACACTGGGCTGTGACTTACTTGCTCCTCATTGGCAAATTTGAAGGCCGGTGGGGCGGGAAGTGAGCTGGTTGGGCGCGAAACGCCTGTTTCAGCTCATTCCAGCTGGAGCGGTGACCCCTCCCTCCCTCCCTTTCAGCTACTCTGAGATTAGCTGGTTGCTCTTTTAGAGGGCCAGGTAGGAATTTTTTGCTGTCATCTAGATTGGCTGTGGCTGGCAGTTTTTTTCACCTACCCCAGACTGGTGTTAGGGAGTGGAATTTGTTTAATTTACTTTGTTATTCCTTATATTATCGGTCACTTTTGGCATGAAGTGT
The DNA here is from genome assembly GCA_029204185.1 of Lerista edwardsae. Lineage (NCBI taxonomy): Eukaryota > Metazoa > Chordata > Lepidosauria > Squamata > Scincidae > Lerista > Lerista edwardsae. Next base: position 3,824,236 of record JAJKFI010000021.1, read on the forward strand.
GCAGGTATGGGTAGGTAGGACAGCTCGGTGTACACAGTAGTGTCATCTTACCGGTACGCTGGGCGGGTCTTCCGGGTGATCGGCAGCGCGCTCGCTGCGTTCTGTTGCGTAATGGCGAAAGCCCGCCTGCTCTAGGTGACACTACTGGGTGTACATCCAAGGTGGCAAGGTCAGGATGCAAGTCAGGACTGCGCTGATGATGCCTAACCGGCTCGAGGAGGCTGAGCTGGCGAACACCTTGACTGGACTGGCAAGGCCCGAAAAGGTTCCACCTTGGGCCATGCGGTTCGGCTGCCTTGATTCTTCGTGGGTGACAATGAAAGGCTAAAACAGTGCATGCGCTGTTTATGGCCTAGAGTCAGATATTTTCCCCCATAAACAGGGGGAAGTAGACAGCTAGGATCATTCCCCCAAAACAGAACCTCGCACATTTAGGGGGAGGAGCTTAAACAGCTTCACTCCACCCTGCCTCTGTCGCAAATCCTGTTATGTATTAATAAAGTGGCCCATGTTAAAATCCAAGCTGCAGTCTGGTGTGATTATTTGGTGGGTTCAGGGGTAAAGCCTGCACCAGCCTACACCAGCCTTCCCACCAATGGGTGCCGTATGGTACTTTTGCAATGCAATCTCTATGGCAGTGCATGCTCGACCAGTGCACCTGCCATAGAGGATTGGGCCCAAGCCAAGGCCGCTAAACAGAGGCTGATCTAAGGGGGGGGGCAAATCTCTAAGTTTTGCAAGAAGCCTTACCTTGCAGTGGAAAACACTCCTCTCCTGCACCGTTTTAGCCAATCCTCACAGGGAACAGCAACATCTTGGCGTTGCTTACTGGCTACAGCAGCAAGGGAGAGGAGGGATTTACATGACAGGGTAAGGCTTCTTGCAAAACTTACAGATTTGCCCCCCCCCAGATCCTCCTCTGCTGCTAAACAAGAGCTGTGGGAATGTCTCTCTAATGCTTTTTGGCATTACTGGATTGTCAGGTTTACCAAAGCGACAGACCAAATACATGATGCTTACTGACTTCTAAAGAACTCCTTGTCCAATCCTTTGCTGTCTAGAATGAGCTCTTTAGAAAGAGAACATTTCCTGTGCAATACAGTGATCAATAATGTCTCTTGAACTGTTTTTCTTTTTATGAACGGTTTTATATGTCTGACATTTTACAAGGCAGGAAATCCGAAGCCTGGATTGCCAGAGGGCCCGGCTTACTTTGGATTATGATAGAAAATGGGAAATGACAAGTCATGCAACTGCTCTGTTTGCAGAGAAATAACTTCACAATGATCCAGTGTGGCTACGTGGCTTGCTGCCCCTGTTTCTAGATGCATGAGACTAGGAAGTGTTGGGTTTTTTAAAGTTCAAATGCAAAAGATGGGAATGATGGAAAACATTGCTGTGTTGTAAAACACAAACTGTGGGATCTTATAAGTTGAGAGAAACTATGCCCAAATTTCTAATGCACTGATGAAAATCTTTGTTTCCTTGAATTCTATCCTCTACCCTTGAATTCCACCCCTAAAGTGCAGCTGCTACCTAATTTTTCTGGGATGACCACACACACACACACACACACATACACACACAAGTTAAGAAAACAGACCCTGGCAGGCAGCAAGTGGTCCAGCACACAGAGAGGATTCATCCATGTTCCAGATCACAATTAGGATCTCTCTGTGGGTACAGCATCTGTCCCTTCAGCCAACAACTGTATATATATTGAGATAAATAGCTAAAGCATGCAACAAGAGTTGAGGTCGATTCTACCGAGCGGCCATCTTTACCCCCTCTCCTCCCTCTCTTTACCATCAACAACTGTAGTGAGAGCAGGGCATCGGAAGTGTGTCAGTATACAGCACACTTAGCAGGGCTTCCCAGCACACTTTCATTCTTTCATTGCCACATGGAAATGAATCAAAGGAAGAGGAGCTCTGAATAGTGTTACCAGGCATGCTCTGAGACATACGTAACATGCTAAGGGTGCAATCCTAACCTGGAGTTAGGCCATCACAGTTAGACCAGCAAAGTTTGGCTGGGACAAGGGATACCGTAAAGTATGCTTGGACCATCCTTGGAGTCAGAGAGGCCAGCACACAGACGTGTGCCAACCTCCCTGACTCTGAGACTGGTCCAAACTTGCTTTACGGTGGTCCTTATGCCAGCCAAACTTTGCTGGCCTAACGCCACATTAGGATTGTGCTCTAAGTGACCAGTCTGGGTCATGCTTGCCCGGCATGCACTTAGCTTGTGAACACATGTCCACATCAGTCAGGCAACAATAGAGCTACTGTGATGTTGTGCTAGAAACATTTGTGGAAAAGCAATTATTTTATCTTTTCAGGTATCTGAGATGCTACTACTGGGCAGTTCGCACCTTAATTACTATTGGTGGAACACCAGAACCGGTAACCATGTTTGAGATTATCTTTCAACTTCTGAATTTTTTCTCAGGAGTCTTTGTGTTCTCCAGCTTGATTGGACAGGTAAGTGTGTGTGTGCGTGTGTGTGAGGGAATAAAAGGTAACAGAATCTATCTGTTACAGTGACACAGTTATGCACAGTTCACTCTATTGAGGAGCAATGCATACAAATTCTCTGCACTACAAGGTTCCTCAGATACTAGCCCAGAGTCTCTGCAGATGATCAAATATTACTATTTGATCATCCAATTACTACCCAGTCGTGCTCCAGCCTGGATCACCCCAGAAGCATCTCCAATGAAGCAAGCAGCAGCAATGGAAGCCACTCAGGGTCAACCCAAGTGGTTCCATGTTAAAAATAGCACAGACTCCATGGCTAAAGCAATGGAGATGCAAGGTTCAGGCTCCAGGAAGGAATTAGCCCATAGAGCCTGTGTGAGTTGCAGCTGGTGCTTTCAAATCCAGCTGCTGCCAAGGAGGAGGAGGCTGAGGGTTCCAACCAGTTCTCCCTGGAGATAAACAAAGCCGGTTAGCCCAAGGAAACAGAGCACATGCAAGGGAGAGGGCTTGGGTAAATTAATCCGTTCCCTCCCTTGCTGAACTGTAGCAGGAAACCCTATTAGGGAATTCTGATGTTCTCTAGCTTCCTGTGCTCTTTTCTTCTGGAATTCTCCTACTGCCTATCCCATTATTTCTTAACAGGGGACAAAAAATCCCATTAATTATGGATCCAAGACAAAAGTTTTGGCCTCCATTGCCCTTCGATAATGAGGGCCCCCTGTAACCACTGTGCTGAATAAATACAGGTTCTAGATCTGGGAATGGCAAAATATGCCGAGAATGTTGATGTTTGTTTTTAAAGGAGCACTGCTAATGAGATTATTATAGGAGTAGCATTCATCTATTTGATGCCTTTATAGTCCATCCTTCCTCTGAGGGAACAACTCAACTCCCTTTGCACGTTTTAGTTGAGGCTGCCTTATAGAGTCAGAACTTGGGCCATCTAGCCCAGTATGGCCAACTGAAGCAGCAACAGCTTATCACAGTGTCAGGAAAAGGTTCTTCCAAGCCCTTCTATCTGGGGTCATTAGATGTACTTGCTTAGCCAAAGAGCAGATGGCATGTAAGTGGCTCTCCCACAAGCCATCAGAGCCTTTACAGGCAGCAACAGCAACATGCAGGAGATGCAGTTTGGTTTAGTGAGCACCTGCCCATTTTCTTCACTGCCCAGAATGGTTTTGATGGCAAGTGGGCAGAGCCACTTACATGGCACACTATGGTGCCTGCAGTACGTACCACACCATCAGCCCCTCTAGCTACAGTAGATGTTATTAATTACACGTGTTATTATTAAGCACAGCTGCCAGAGGCTGAACTTGAAATGTTCTGCATGTGGAAGCTGTTATCTATGAGTTTTGTTCCCCACCTGGAAGGTACCACATCAGGGGCGTGGCTAATGAAAGCGTAGCCCCATGCAGAGGGCAAAACATTGCCCTGAAAGTGACATCACAACATGAAATGACATCACAGTTGTATTTTCACTTTCTCTGATGGTTTGCCCATAACTTTTGATAGAGTAAAGATATTACACTCTGGTTTGTTTCATTACATTCTGCATTAAATTACCTTTTCAATGATATATAACATGATGGTATTATTCATACATACCAAGGTTTGCAGCATTTTGGCCATTAATGTCAAGCTCAGCTTGTTGCCCCCCTAAAGCTTGCTGCCTGGTACAATTGCACCTCCCCTGCACTTCTTTAGCTATGCCCCTGACCACACAACTGGCTTTTCTGTGTGATGTGGAGCTGAAGCTTCTGGCGTGAAAAGAGCAGCATGAGAAAGACACGTGCACTGCAGCAGTTCTCATGCCACTAAGATTCCCCAGAAGAGACCATGAGAATGATACACGTGTTATTTTCAGGTGCTCTCCCCTGTGGTCAGTGTCAAAAATAGACCTGTTTAACTTGCCTGAAGCTCACCGAACCTGTGTAATGTGACCCAAACAAAATGACAGATTTTAGGAGTTAACACTCTTCTTCTCGGGGAAATATCAGAAATGAATTTCATGATACAGGATCACAAGTGCTTCTACAAACACAAGATGGAACATGTTATTGCCTGCTGTGTTAATATAACTTGTAAGTGTCCATTTGCAATAACAAATTTGGAAAGCTTTTGATATGCCTCATTGTCTCCACTGCTATCACTTATTTGTTATTGTTCTGGAGGCCAAACTGCCTTTTTCTGGATCTTATATATAAGTGCAAATAAAAAGCATTATTATCTGATACATCATTTCCAACAACATCTCCGAGGGTGGGTGGGTTGGGGAGAAAGAGAGAACATACTTCAGGAACAAATACCGAAGTGATCTTGGGAAGAAGCCTCCCTGTGTTCAGTGTTTATTACTGCAAATAAATGTGGCTGAGCTCATGCAATGTTGTCACACTCGCAAGAAGCCCTCTTTTTCATCTGCATGGGAAAAATGAATGTCTCTAACAGGACTCTGATGCAACGGTTCTCAAACCTTTTAGCACCAGGACCCAATTTTTAGAATAACAATCTGTCCGGGACCCACTGGAAGTGATACTATGGCCGGAAATGCCGTCATTGCAGAGCCTGCTGCTTTCCTGAGAATGCAGCAATATGTCGGGGTTATAGCTCAGCCATTTTCCAATAGCAACGTGAATTGGGGGGGGGAGGAAGCCTATTTACAACCATGACATAAGCAAAACACCACTCAGCCCTCCCCCTTTCCAGCAGCCCATATTTTCAATATGGCTGCTCTAGGTGCTTCGCAACCACCTGAAACTTACTCGCAATGCACTGGTGCGTGCGTCCTGACCCACAGTTGGGGAACCACTGCTCTAATGATTAGGCCAAAGGATAGGTCAACGAATGTTGTCCTTTCAGGGGCTCAATTTTTTTCTTTCCTGCTTTACCCTGTGCACAAATTGATTCATCCATTGTTCATCAAATGGATGGGTTTTCATCCAGTAGTGGTATCTAAAGCGGAAGAAACCAGAACGCTGGGCGGGATGTACAGTTGATTGGCAGCCCGTCCGTTCCGTTCCGCCGCCTGCCCGCCCACCGCGTGGGCTGCCCTGGTTGGCGTGCCCCACCACTGCTCGCCCAGGCATCCGGCGCGCCCCCCACCCATCCCCCCTGGTGAGCAGGCGCCCCCTCCGAGGCTAGGGCAGCCCGCGCAGTGGGTGGGCGGGCAGGCAGCGGAACCGAACGGATGGGCAACCAATCGCACGTAAGTCCCGCCCAGCGTACCGGTTCCTCCCGCTTTAGATACCACCACTATTTTCATCCATTTGCTACAACTTAGCTAACTTGCTAATCTGATGACTCTTGGGATTTGGAAGTCAGCTGGTTGGGTTGTCAACATTTCAGAAAACACATGAATACCATTTAGGCTTTGTTAATATCACTGCCACTGGCAATTTTCCTTTATCTATCCCTGCCCTTGACAGCCGGTTTTATGTTTCAAAACAGCCTGCAAACACGTGGCTACAGTGTTCCGGAGGCACTGCAAATCTGAAAGCACTGCCAGTTAGATTTGCAGTACAATCAAGAAAGTATATTTGCTGGAATTTGTTTTCAAAAAAATTATTTATTAAAAGGATTTATATCCCTCGTGTTTATTTTAAAAAAATGTTCAAGCTGGTTTAGGTCATTAAAAGACCACAGAAGAACAATTAAAACAAACCAGCAGATTAGGAAGAAAAAAACCCCATAGAATACAAAACTAGAGACATAGAGGGCAGCAGATAAAATCAATGAATAGTAAATCTGTAAATAGTAAATCAAACCAGATTACCAATGAGATTAGAGGAAAGCCTAAAGACCAAACACTTCTCTAAGAGTGAAGGACTTCACTTGATGATGGAAGGCCAACAGGGAGAATGTAAGATGGGCCACCCTCGTTGGAAAATTCCATAATTAACAGCCCAATCCTACTTAAATCCCCCCACCAATGCCGCTGTGCCACAGGAGGTGTGCTGCATCGGGGGGGGCAGTCCTGGAGGTTCTCCTCTGGGTAAGAACCATTTGTTCCCTTGCCTGGGGTTAAGGCTCCACTGCCTGAATGGGTTTACTCAGAGCTGTGACAATGATTTTGTTGGTGCAAGTCCAAGTGGACCAAGGTAGGCAGAATGACGCCAGGAAGGATAAGATTTTGGTGTCACTGCTGCCAACACCATCTACACCACCCGCTTCCAATCTAGATCTGCTTCCTCCCTGCTCCATTCTCTGCCCCATTCTTCATCCTGTTACTCCCATTCCCACCTCCTGCCTTCCCCCTGTGCTGACTTAACGGTGCCAGGATTTGTCGGAAGGTCACTGGCCTGTGGCCACTTGCAACGGTGGCCCAGCTGTGAAAAATGGCATGTTTCTGTTTGCAACATCCCATAAAGCATGCTTAGAACACCAGTTCTGGCAGTGCAGTGTGCCCATAAGATTGGGCTCTTAGACACGTTCCCCCCAAAATGTAGTTGGTGGTTAATTTTTCTGCTTTCTGAACTGAAGACTGCTAGCCAAGTTCTCCTGTGCGTGTTTAGAGTGATGTCCAAGACTCAAATCAGCCAATCAAGACAAAGCCACTTGTAATGAGAAAGTGAATTAGTAGCATCCTGTGCTTTGGAGGCAAGTGCTGATGGCACTTCAGGATTAGTGGCCTCTGAGCTAAGACTGGTGAGTTCCAGCAAGCACACTGAGGCCTCACTATTGATAAGAGAGGGTTTAATAGGGCAGGTAGGACAGGGAAACTTGCAGTCTCCTGGGGATGGGACACCAGGAGCCCAACAGGGGAGGTAAAGGAAGTCTTCAACCAGGCCTCGCAGGTGGAGCAGCTGTTCTCCAGGTCTTCTCCCGCCAGTAGCATAGCTAAAGGGGGGCAGAATGGTAAGTATTGCAGGTGCTGCAATGTGCCATGTAAGTGGCTCCTCCCACTTGCCGTTGGAGCCATTCTGAGCAGTGACAACTGTTGAGCGCCTGCACTTTGTTGTCACTGTTGATAGTTGGGAAGCAGCTTGCAGCTGTGAGGCTTGACAAAGTTTCAAGGTCACAGAGCTCTGGCAAGGAATCATGCAGACAAAGGAAATTTAGGGTAGCAAGAGTTTCTGTATTCTCAGAGAAAGCGTCTTGCAGCAGACAGCTTCTTGCAGCAAAGTACAGCAAACAGGTACAGCAAAGTTCTTCCAACACACTCACACTTCACACACGCTCACACTTCCAGCAACTACCCACGCTCACAGGTATTTCTGGTCTTGATTAAATAGTCCCCAGCACCAAGCAGAGACCAGGTGATCTCATCCCCAGGTTGGAGCTGTGTCAGAATGACTCAGCATTTCTCTGCTGGGCTGCTGGGCCTGAATGACTCAGCACTTTACTCCCTGAGCCAGCCCAGTGTTGGGCCTTTCCCCATTCAGGCCTGTAAATTTCCAGGGACTTTCTTCAGTACCCCAACAGTCACTGCCCAGAACGGTTCTGACAGAAAGTGGGGTGTGACTTACATGGTACATTGCTGTGCCTGCAATAGCTGGGCAACAAAGGGCTAACTTCCACTTCTGTTCCTTGCTGGGCCTTTGCTAGCCCTCCGTGGACCTGCTCCTAAACCAGTGATGGCGAACGTTTTGGGCTCAGCGTGTCAAGACTTCAGAAAATGCTTAGTTTGACTCTGCTGGTGTGTCAACCCTCCTCCCAAACAAAAGCGAAACAATTCTTTATATTCATTTATGCAAACCAAAAGTACAGTCCAATCAAGTGTGATGCTATATAGTATATAAACGTCAAATAATTACAAAAATGAAAAAATGAGTAACATAAACTCAGCTTTTGTCAGGTGTTGGTGAATGCTGGGGTGTCACCCGAAATGTTGTGGCGTGTCACCTTTGACACACGTGTCATAGGTTCGCCATCACTGTCCTAAACTGTAGATATTTGCTTCTGTCACTGACTTTCAGATTGTCCCCCCTCCTTTTTTTTTAAACAATCTCTCTTTCCTTCAGGCTGTTGGGAAGCATAACCTCATTACATTCTGAAAAACAATGTCATATACAACATTGTTTCAGCAGCCCATTGTAGCACGTTGTGTAACGCTAACCCTTGATCACTGCAGATGCGAGATGTCATTGGAGCAGCCACCGCGGGGCAGAACTACTACCGTGAGTGTATGGACAACACAGTCTCTTACATGAACGTTAACACAATTCCAAGATATGTTCAAAACCGTGTTCGGACGTGGTACGAGTATACGTGGGACTCTCAAGGAATGCTGGGTAAAATTCAGAATCATTCAAAGCATTCTTCTCTGTTTTCATTGAGAAAACCAGTCTGATTTATCTGCTTTATTTGGAAAGGAGCATTTGTTTGTATTAGTTATTTATTTTTCACGTTTTTATACCATCCTTCCTCCAAGGATCTCTGGGTGGTGTACATAGTTCCATCCAGTGGTGTCATTCAAATGATTTAGGAACAGGAACTCACTTTTGATTGGCACTTGTCGGGAACCCAGAACCAGCCATGGAGCCCATTAGGATCTGGAACGCCCGTTCTGGTCCGTTCCCCCTGAATGACATCACTGGTTCCATCCCTCCTGTGGTCCCTCACAATAACCCTGTGAGATAGATTAGGCTGAGTGACCAACCCAAGGACATTGAGAAAGCTTTGTGGCTGAGTTGGGATTTGGACCTGGATCTTCAAGGTCTAAATTCCAACACCAGAACCACTACAATCCCAGCAGTAGATACCACTGACTAATGTAATTTACACAACAAGTGCAAATTTGCCTTTTCAGATCAAGTAACATCGCACTTTTAAAAAACACACAAAAATTCCATTCCATGCTCTATAAACAGAAAGATTAAAACTCGGAACTGCAGGAAAGCCCAAATTCTGGGAATACAGGTGTGCCCCAGTATCCCCTGATTTGGTATCCACCATTTAAGTTATCCACAAGTGCCATGGATACTGGGAAACCTATTAAAAAGATAGGTAAAGGTAAAGGTTTCCCCATGACCGAATGGTCTAGTCGTGACTGATTGTAGGGGGCAGAGCTCATCTCTGTTTCTAAGCCGAAGAGCCAGTGTTTGTCATAGGACAAGCTTCTGTGGTCATGTGGCCAGCATGACTATACACCGTAGCGCACGGAACCTTCCCACCGAAGTGGTACCTATTTATCAACTCACATTTTTACATGGTTTCAAACTGCTAGGTTGGCAGGAGATTAAAAAGATAGTGGAACATAAAACAAATGGCTTCATTTTGCCTTGTTGCAGCAAAACTACTGCATATTCCCCTGTCTTTAAAAAGGTGTCCCCTGTATCAGCAGTTTCAGTAATCCACAGTGGGGTCCAGAATGGAACCCCAGCGGATACCAGGACATGTGTGTATTTTTTATAAATTTTCTGTAATTAATTTGTAATTAATTCTGTAATTAATTTGACCAATATTGTTGCTAATTCTTCTCTTGAATTTTTTTTACAAATCCTTTTGAGCGTCTGTCTGTCTGTCTGTCTGTCTGTCTGTCTGTCTGTGAATGAGCACTAGCTGAAAAATGCTCTCTTGTTTGTTTTGTCAATTCTGTTTTGCAGATGAATCTGAATTGCTGGAGCAGATGCCCGGAAAAATGCACCTCGCCATTGCAATTGATGTGAACTTTTCCATTGTCAGTAAAGTGGAGTTGTTCAAGGCAAGTTGTTCTTCAGCTATCCCAACATCTTGCTTTCACAACAAATGACAGCAGCAACATTCCCAAAAGCAAGTTTTGGGTTAAACTACAATGGAAAGGGGGGAAAAAAGACACATTTGTTTTCATTGTAGCTTTGTCTCAACTACAACCCCGCATTGGCAAGCAGAGAGCAGGATGCCTACGGTCATAACCCAGAAAACCTAGCCGGGCAGTGAATAGACATCCTGTGTTGGTGATGCTGCTACCGCTGTGGGCAGTGACATAAAAGGAACAGCATCTGCTGCTGCTATTGCCCAGTGCCCACCATATCGTGACCACTCTCGGAGTCAGAGAGGCCAGCACACAGACAGGCAGCATCCTCCCTGACTCCAAGAATGGTCCAAATGTGCTCTACGGTGGCCCGTGTGTCGGCCAAACTTTGCTAGCCGAACTGTGCCAGCCTGACTCCAGGTTAGGATTGCGCCCTCAGTGTTTTTGCCATGTTTGCTTTGCCATTTGTTGAATGATGGCCCGTGAGCCGTACGTAATTGCCTGCCCTCCCCCTGCCCCGGTGCTCAGCCTGCAGCTCCTGGCCCAGCTGGTCCTCTCAAGACTGTGATGCTTGCTCACCCTGCATGGAATGGTGCGGAGGATTCAGAGCCACGTGGCAGCAGCTCTTGAAGCCAAGAAGGCGGAGTGGCCAGGGCACTGAGAGCGGAGTGGGTGGAGCTGCAGCTGGGATCTTCTTGGGGAGGGACTGGGAAAGAGGCACTCAGAAGGGAAGAGCACAAGACTCCCAGGATTCCTAGTGAGTCCTCAATGTTTAGCCCTGATTAGAACCCCGCCCCCTTTTGGCATTCCTTCTCTTGCTGGCTGGCCATGCTACTTGAAACCTACCCACTGCTTTTCTGTTCCTTTATATATCAAGCCAGAGCTTCCTCCATGCCAACCTTGCAGCATCCCATCCATGCTCTGGTAAGGCTGCCTCCCCATTCAGCCTGCCTGGGTCTTCCCTTCCCTTTACACGCACTGGGAGCCTGGATTGATGTCATATACGTATAAAAACTCTGATGCATTTTGTAGCCTGCTGTTAGACTCCAAAACACACACACACACACACACACACACACACACACACACACACACACAC
>JAJKFI010000021.1:3840361-3853732 GCA_029204185.1 Lerista edwardsae
AGGGAAAAGCAACATCTTGGCGTTGCTTACTGGCTACAGCAGCAAGGGAGAGGAGGGATTTACATGACAGGGTAAGGCTTCTTGCAACACTTAAGAGCTTTGCCCTCCCTTAGATCTGCCTCTGGATGAATCAGTGCATACTGGAGCACACATCGTTACAGTTGAGTCTCCCTTAAATCCAATAAATACATACTGTCTTTTTTAAGAACTAAAAGCACAGTATAAGAGGCACAAGGCAACTCAGAGGACTGAGGGAACAGCAGCTTTATTCCCCCATCTCAGGCTTGCTCCAGGGTGCTAAACTATGGTTAGGGAAAAAGACACTTTGCTACACACATTACTGAGATGCCACAAATTGCTGAGATGCCACAAATGAATGATCTTATTTGTGGCGACTTCACAAGTCAACATAGTAAGGACATTGGGTGGACACAGTGTATATAGAGTACCTGTATAGAGTGTTGGACCTGGATTCAGCCATGGGCTCTTGGGCCAATAGCTACATCCCAATTGAACATCCTCATAGGGGTATTGTGAGTTTTAAAAAGTGTAACCACATGTTGGCTGTCCTAGACTACTTGGAAGAAGCAGAGGATACGAGTATAATTGATATGGCTAGTATATTGGAAAAGCTTTGCAAAGGGAATGAAGTAAAACAATAGTGTGATCTTGCCACATGATGAACCATTCAAAAAGCTGTTTCAGATGCCAATGTTTCAAGGGCAGGAAGGAGAAACCAGCTGGTGGCAAGTTCATTGAGTGTAACAGTGTTGTCTGTGGAGAACATTTGACAGTTGTTCCTCCTGATATGACACTCACCAGCATGAAGCCACCTTGTTTTCTTCTGTGTGTTTTCATCTAGGGAGAAATTGGTCGAGAAATGTACATAATCAAGCAAGGCGAGGTTCAAGTCCTCGGAGGTCCTGATGGCACCAAGGTCCTTGTCACCTTGAGAGCAGGAGCTGTATTTGGTGAAATCAGGTATTCTTCTGTAACAAATTGCTGTTTCATAGAACTTTATTATGGCATGCCTAATGCTAAATATAATGCTAGATATCTGAAGACTGCAGACACCTTCAGAATGGCACCTAGCAGTTCGAAAGCACGTAAAAATGTGAGTAGATAAATAGGTACCACTTCGGTGGGAAGGTAATGGCGTTCCGTGTGCTATGGTGTATAGTCATGCTGGCCACATGACCACGGAAGTTTGTCCTCGGACAAACGTGGCTCTACAGGCTTAGAAACAGAAATGAGCACCGCCCCCTACAGTTGGTCACGACTAGAACATTTGGTCGTGGGGAAACCTTTATCTTTACCTTAATGCTAAAAAGGGATGTGGTGGCGCTGCGGGCTAAATCACTGCTGCTGAGTTTGCTGACCAGAAGGTTGGCAGTTCAAGACCATGCAACAGAGCTCCGTCACTTGTCCCAGCTCTTGCCAACCTAGTAGTTCGAAAGCACGTAGAAATGTGAGTAGATAAATAGGTACCATTTCGGTGGGAAAGTAATGGCGTTCCGTGAACCTCAGCGTAAAGACATGCCGGCCACATGACCACGGAAACTTGTCCTCAGACAAAGCGCCGGCTCTACAGGCTTAGAAACGGAGATGAGCACCGCCCCCTACAGTTGGTCATGACTAGGCCATTCAATCTTGGGGAAACCTTTACCTTTAATGTTAAATAACTAATGCTTACACATTTCCTAAGAGTACAGTCAGTCTTCGTTGTCCAAAGGTGCTGTATTTCAATTTCCAGGTCTTTGTATTTGGTGATCTTTTCCAATTGTTTCTCAGCTGTGTTGTTATTGTTCATTAGGTTTTGGTGTACATTTTGACGTACCATTCTTCTCTCATTGACTCTGTGACATGATGTAGCTTAGACTTAGGCCAGTTGGTACACCAGTGACCATCTCCAAGAGCATTCAGGGACTCTTTCAGGTTTGTTGTCAAGTGGTGCTCCTGTGAAAACGCTGGTATGAACTGACATCTCCTCCTGTGGGGGAATTGTCCATGCAGCCTCTGTCACCACACAGCAAACTCTCCACCTGGGCATTTCCATTCTTACATAGTGTACCTCCACACAAGGCAAGTGCCTCTCAGTAACAAACCTGGCCATGCATCCTCCATCATCTGCATGATTTCAGTGACCACATTGATGGCTGTCCACATGATCTTACAAACTAAACCCACACATGGTTTTAGCTGCCCACAGGTCTTACAAACAGGGCTTCTATACAGTAGCATAGCTATAAGGAGGGCAGTGCATTAAGTATTGCAGGCACTGCAACACACCATTTAAGCAGCCCCTCCCACTTGCTGTCTGTCACTGCCCAGAGTGGCTCCAACAGCGAGTGGGAGGGACCACTTACACAGCATGTTTCGGCACCTGCAATACCTATCACGCCACCCCCTGTGGCTAAACTACTGCTTTCCTATAATCCACCAATAATCCACTGTAATCCACTATAAAACCTTGTTCCAAGTGACCTCACTTGGGTAGCAACAAGTGACCACATCCCTCCCTGGCCATTCAGGGATGGCTTCCTAGTGCAGATGAAGCTATCAACTTGCCCTTGCATTGCAATTATCATCAGAGGCTATGATCAAGGTGCAGATGTCCAGTAGAGCAGGTAAAGCAGGTAGAGCAGATGGTAGAGCAGATGGCCAGTGCAGAAAGGGCCTTCACAGTTGTGGTGTCCCATGTATAGAACTCTCTCTGGAGAAGGCTCACCTAGCACTTCTGCTAATGTCGCGTAGAGCACCATCCTGAGTGCTCTTTCAGCCGGCACAAGTCTTTTGTGCTGTTCCAGGAGTGTTGCAAACGTGCCTTATGGCATATTTGCACCAGTGGTGTCATCTACTCTCTCGCAAGCCGGAACGCTGGGCGGGACTTGAGTGATTGACAGCCCGTCGACTCACTTCCGGTTTCTTCGCGCGCCCCGCGCGGCTTTCCCTCGCCTCGGAGGGAGCGCCTGCTCGCCAGGGGGGATGGGTGGGGGGCGCGCCGGGTGCCTGGGCAAGCAGGCGCCCCCTCCGAGGCGAGGGAAAGCCGCGCGGGGCGCGCGAAGAAACCGGAAGTGAGTCGACGGGCTGTCAATCACTCAAGTCCCGCCCAGCATTCCGGCTTGCGAGAGAGTAGATGACACCACTGATTTGCACCGACTTCAGAGGCAGGGAGGCCAGTGTACATCTTTGCGCTGGCCTCCCCATGCCAATTCCTGGACCTGTGCTGGGAAAATAAGGCTGGCCAAGGGAGGGTGATGTGGGAGGGTGGGGGGAGGGCAAAATGTGTCTGGATTGGGGCAAGGGGAAGGCAGGGAGAGGTGAACCTATGGGTGGACCGAACCAAGGAGGGGGGTGGGACCGGACCAGCCAATCTCTGTCCCCAGCCCATTCGGTCTTCCCCAAGACCCTCAGATTTGCGTCAGTGATTTTGCTGGCATATAATAGATCTAAGCAGCCCTATTGGGATGGCTGCCACATGACACATGCTCGGGTGTGCTGCTGCCAACCCAAACCCTGTGCTGGATATGGGGCAGGCCGGCTGTCCTCCCTGTTACAGCATGAGTTAGGACTGGGAAGCCCCATGGCAATATTTTCTGGGTTCATGTCCAGCCCACTCATGTCAGTGGGGCTTTTTACAGAACGAAATTCTCGTGGATTCTAGGCATTCTGCAGCCCTCTGTCAGTGCAAAGCTTTCGATCAGGTGTGTTCGTGAGCTGCCCATTTGTTGGCCGGCAGCTCACAATGTTTTGCATTTGTTTCCGGGTAATTGGCATATTTTAATGGCAAAAACGGGGAGCCGCAAGCAAGGGATAAATTTAAACCTGGCACAATGAAGCCGTTCGCCTGTTTTCCAGAAGCAGATTAGAATTGCCAGCAGGAGATTCGCCATAGTAGGGTGGCAGCTGGAAAAGAAGTGGGCTCCTGTTTGTCACATGCAATCGCACCTGGACCCTGCATTACTTTTTTCTTCTGGCAGACTTCAGTCGGAAGAGCCTGGGCTGTCAACCAGCCCTAGCCAGAATAGACTGTTTCAATAGACGAGTTCACATTTTGCATAGCAGCTCTTGGAAACCCTGGGGGGAAACTCACTCAGAGGGGAAGTGGAATAGAAAAACACGTCAACGTCTAAAGTTAAACACCTTGTGACAATGTTCAGGCCTGGTTACCTAAATACGTAGGCACAAGTGGAGACACAGGGCGCAATCCTAACCTGGAGTAAGGCCAGCACATTTAGGCCAGCAAAGTTTGACTGGCACAAAGGCCACTGTAAAGAGCGTTTGGACCACTCTTGGAGTCAGGGCAGATGGCGCATGTCTGTGCACTTCTCTGATTCTGAGAGTGGTCTAAACACACTTTATGGTGTCCCTTGTGCCAGCCAAACTGTGCTGGCCTAACTGTGTCGGCCTAACTCCAGGTTCGGATTGCGCCCTCACATACATTTGCCAGTGTGCATTTTTGGGTATGTAGTACTTACTTCTGAGTCCACTCACACTTAGATATCTTACACTCTACTTACACTTGCCATACATACATCCAGGGCCAATCCATCCATGAAGCCAACTATATCTGGCAGCAGATTGGTTGAGGCCACCCACCTCCATGTGCTCACTTGCATCTACTGCGCCTCTTCCCACGCCCTGGAAGAGGGGGGAGAGATGGGCTAGAGATAGCCCACCACTCCCTTCTCCTGCACACTTCTTCTTTAGCTCTATTTCCTCCTTCTCCTCCAATCATAGGACCGGGTGGAGCAGAAACTGGCACATCACCAAGTAAGGGAGGGCAGCATTTGGCACATTGCCTCTGGCTGGTCCTGCAAATGCCTTTGCCAGTGGTTCTCAAACTTCCTAGCATCAGGACCACTTTTTAAATGACACTCTATCGGGACCCACCTAGCTTTACGAGACTTTTAAAAATAAAAGGTGAGACAGAAAGAATATCTTTATTTATTTGCAAGTAATGTTCTATTTATTTGCCAAAAAAAGAAAAAAAAACACCTCTAATCCATTTCTTGTAATGATGAGACAAGTAGTGTCAAAGCTTGAGGGGCTTAGTTAAGTGACCCAGGGCGCAATCCAAACCCACTTTCCAGCACCAGGGTAAGGGCAATGCAGCTCCGAGGTAAGGAATCCAACATTCCCTTACCTTGTTGAGGCCTCCCTGATTGCCCCCCAACTGCAGGATGCAGCACATACCTCATTGGCACCGCTATGCCAGTGCTGGAAATTTGTTTAGGGTTAAGCTTCACCTGCCCCCACTCCCTGTCATTGTTGGATTGAAAAAAACACACCAGAAAGAAGACATTCCAACATGCATCTCCGTATATTTACAGAAGCTTGCAGACTTTGGGAGCTCAGCTCTTTGCAGGGCAGTCAGTAATTATCTAGTTTCTGAATATCCTCAGGGCAATCAGATAGCTGATCTTTCCATCACCCATGTTTTCATTAAAGGCTCCATGGGACCCATTAGAAATCAGGTCCTGACCCTACATGTGGGTCCCCCAGTGGTGGGATTCAAATAAATTAACAACCAGTTCTATGTCCTTCAGGGCGTCCTTCAGGGCGGCCGCTGCCTTTGTTCCCTCTCCCAACCTAAAATTAGCAACTGGTTCTGCAGAATAGGTGAGAAGTGGCTGAATCCCACCACTGGTCCCAACCCACAGTTTGAGAAATGTTGCTCTATAGCATTGCTCAGATGAAAGCAGAGACATGTTTCTAATAAATTCTCACATGATAGATCAATGCCTAATACCAACCCCATCTATTACATGTTGCTGAGGGCTCCACTTCATCTGCTATATGCTGGATTCACATAAACTAAGCCAGCAAAGATTGGCCAGCACAAGGGCCACCATAAAGCATGTTTGGACTACTCTCGGAGTCAAGGAGGACGGCTCACATCTGTGTGCTGGCCTCTTTGACTCCGAGAGTGGTCCAAGCATATTTTACAGAGGCCCTTGTGCTCGCCAAACTTTGCTGGCTTAATTTATGCCGGCCTAACTCAGTTTAGGATTGTGCCCTGAGCCATAGTCCTGGTTGGCAGGGGTTCCAAACTGAGTGGAAACTTCCTTGAGTATTCAGCTGTGCCCCTTGTAGACAAATGTTGAACATGGCAGTCCTGCTTTCCTCTCCTCCCCCCCGCCCCGCGCCAAATCTATTTCCTGAATACCTGGAGGATTTCATGAGAGTAAAACTAACAAATGTGTTCTGTTGTAGGCACCATAGTTCACAAGGAACGTTGACAAATAGATCATGTGAGGATAATCTGAGTGAACTAGAACAGACAAGAAGACAGGCTGAGGGTAGAGTATTTTCAAAAGTTTAACATTATGTCAGAAAGATCGCAGCTATCAAAAACTCTCCATCTCTACAGAGGACAGGATAGAAAGCAATATGTTTGGCAGCGCAATCCTACGCAGCTTGTCGCGTCAACGCTACGTCCAGTGGTGTCATTCAAATGATTTAGGAACAGGAACTCACTTTTGATTGGCACTTGTCGGGAACCCGGAACCAGCCATGGAGCCTGTTAGGATCCGGAACGCCCGTTCTGGTCTGTTCCCCCTGAGTGACATCACTGGCTACGTCATAGCATCAACGCAACTGGGTGGGCGTTGACATGGGAGTGCCAATCGGCACCCCTGCGTCAATGCTCGAGCAATGGGACCAGCACTGCAGGCAGCACCGATCCCATTGCGTCCGCGCAGAGTCCCTCTCGTGTCGGCCAAAGCCGGCTGGTGCAAGGGAGGCTCTGTGTCGGGGCAGGAGAGTGATTGGCAGCGGGAGGGAGATTGTGGGCAGGTGGAAGGCAGGATGTGGGCAGGCTTGGGAATTGACCATAAAGCCAAATCCCAAGCCTGATTGGGAGGCTGCATGGCCCTGATTCAGGCCATGCGGTCTCCTCGGATTTGCACCTGATGTTTAGCAGGCGCAGATCCTAGTAGCGCATCGGGGAGGCTGGAGCCTCCTTTACAGTAAGGGAACGAATGTTCCTTTGCCTGTGGGAGGCTCCAGCCTCCCCGACCCAGCCTTGGGTTTGCCGCTGGCCGGCCGGCCTTGCCAATCCAACGCTGGGTAGGATTGCACTCTAAGTTGCAAAAAAAAAAAAAAAAAAAGGATAAACACGAGCAACTTAAGCTTGTGGTATTCAAACCTTTTAGACCTGGACCCAATTTTTTAGAATGGCACTTGTGTTGGGACCCACCAGAAGTGATGTCATTAACCTGAAAGAGCAGCTAATAAAATAACCTACGTTTAAGAGAGATTCCTGTTTTCTTTCCCATTTTAGCCTATTAGCGGCAAGTGGAGGAAATCGACGAACTGCTAACGTGGTAGCCCATGGATTTGCCAACCTTTTCATTCTGGACAAGAAGACGCTCAATGAAATCTTAGTGCACTACCCAGACTCTGATAAACTTTTGAAGAAGAAGGGAAAGTGGGTCCTTGCATATAACTACAGTTCAACTGGCTTGTGTGTGTGTGTGTGTGTGTGTGTGTGTGTGTGTGTGTGTGTGTGTGTGTGTGTGTGTGAGAGAGAGAGAGAGAGAGAGAGAGAGAGAGAGACTATTTCCTTATTCGACATGCTAGAGAGGTCCACAAATTATCATAGTAACTTGGAATGAGGGATAGGTCAAGGTTCATATGCCAGAAGTCACTATTTCAAAAAGGGTTATAGTTGGGGGGGGGTTAATTCCAATATTCCAGGTTCCTATCTTCCAATCTTTACAGCTATATAACAATGGACTATTATAATTTGAAAAAATAATGTTGTCAAAACCTAGTCTCACTCTCCATCAGCGGTGGACCTGAGTGGGGTGCAAGGGATGCAAATGCCCTGGGTGCTGGACTGCGGGGCAGCAGTGCTGGCCACCATCACCCCACCGAGAAGGAGCGTGAAGCTGCTTCAGGAAGCTACTTCTAGCTGTGGAAGCTGCTTCCCAGAGCAACACAGTGTGGCTCTGAAGGGATGCCCCCCGCCTTGATGAAGGGGGGAGAGAGGCACTTCAGAAGTGCATCTGGTTGCTCCAAGAAGTGGCTTCCACCATGGAGCGATATGGCGCAGCTCCAGAGGGCTGCCCGGCCCCTCCAAGAAGAGGTGGGGCAGCCCTTTGGAGCCACATCTTGTCGCTTCAAGAAGAGGCTCCCGCAGTTGGTTCTCGGAGCAACGAAGCACCCTCTGAAGGGCCACCCACCTCTTCTTGGAGGGGCAGGCGGCCCTTCAAAGATGTGCAAGGCTACGTGGGTGGGGGAAGCATTTCCTGGGGGAGCGCACGCTAGATATGTGCCCCCAGGTGCCAACCACCACCCCCAGATCGCCCCTGCTCTTGATTATCCTCCAAAGCAACTATTTGCACATTTCTGCTTGGGAAAGAGGTTTTTGTTTATCTGTTTGTTGTTGTTTAGCAGACAAATGTTGAGGTCAAAGCAGTGGTATTGCTAGGGGGTGCTGGAAGTCCAGACTGCAACAGCTGGCACTCAGAAAGACAGACAGAGCTGAGAAGAACTACTAAAAAGAGATGTCGCTGTTCTGAGAGTTGGACCATTCTATCACCTGCTATATTTATTCCGCTCTCCTCTTATGCTCTAGGGTACTCATGAAGAAAGCAGGCAAGCCTGTTGGGCCACCACCTATGAAAGGCTTCGCCCTGCTCAATCAGAAACCTGAAACACCCAAGATGTTCAAGGCATTGACTGGTGGGAAAGGGCAAGGTGGCATAGCACTGCTGATCAAGCTGAAAAGAGAGAGAGATGCGCAGGTACTCTTTATATTTCAGCTTCCCATTCCGCTAAAAGTTTCTTGGGTGACTTTCAAAAATGAATTTGCACATTCAGGAATTGCGGAAGAAATGAGAAGGGAGTAGGTAGACTTGCCAGATGTCCCTGATTATAAGGGACTTCCTGTATTTAAGATTTGGAAATCGTGTCCCATATCAATGTTGAACAGGACTTAAAAAATCCCATTCTAAAGTTCTGCTGCTGTTGCTGCTCGCTGCTGCCTCACCACAGCTAACTGCATAATTTTTATATTATTTCTGGTAACCATGGAGTAGTTTGTGTGTCCCTTGTTGTCATTTTGAAAACCTGGCAAGTCTAGGAGTAGGACATCTTGAGGAGGGGTCCAAATCAAAGGCAAGAGCGACAGTGGAGGAACAACATCCCTTAGGAAGCTCTGTATTTGAGTTGTATGAAGATTCCATGCGCAGGGAGCGAGATAGGTGTTGAAAGGTACAAGGAAAGCTCTTATATGGAGTCAAACCACTGATCTATCAAGCTTAGGGGCCCTCCAGGGTTTCAGAGAAGAGCCTTCCCTAAAAACATAAGAAGAGCTCTGCTGGATCAGGCCAGAGCCTTAGCCCTATCCGCAGATGCAAGGGATTCTTCTGCATGCTAACCATGTGCTCTACTACTGACCTAGGACCTGAGCCAAGAGCGTAGTCAGAGGAGAGCAGCATGCTAAGTACTGCAGGTGCCACGATGCACCATGTAAGTGATTCTTCCCACTCGCCATCGAAGCCACTCCAGGCAGCAATAGCAATGCATTGGAGTTGCCATTGCTGCCTGGAATGGCTCCAATAGCAAGTGGGAGGAGCTACTTACAGGGTGCATTGCTGTGCCTACAATACCTACCATGCTGCCCCATTCTGACTGCACTATTGGCCCCATCCCCTAGAATAAATGTCGTTGCAATATTGTGGCTTCCCCACATGATTAAAAAAATCCTTCTGGTGCATTTTTTAGTTGAAGTAGCATGAAGTTCTGACACCTTGGGAAAAACCGAAAAAAGAGTCTTTTGGCACCTTGAAGAGTAAGAAATCTATTTGAGCAAAAGCTTTTGCTTTTGAAAGTCACCCAAGCTTTTGTGCTCTAGAGTCCATTTCATCAGGTGCACGATGGTCAAATGGACTGCAGTCCAGAAAAGCTTACCTGAAAATAAACGTTAGTAGAAACTTGAAGGCGTTACAAGACTATTTGTTGCTTTGACAAACCAATGTGGCTGTCCTTCTGGATGTTCATGCCATGGGGTTAGATCGATATACGTATATTTTTTCAGCTAACCCACAGCACTTAGTTCAACCACTCCTGCCGAATTCACAGGCATTGGGACATGCACAAATGCAAAACATTTTGACCACAGCCTTAAAAGGTAGGCAGACAGTGCATTACAATGAAAACAAGGACAGCATACTTCAGCCCTACCAATGTAGCAGAAAGCAATGGCGGCTGGGATCTCTCACTCCATGCTGACATATCCCTTCCACTCTTTTCATACAGGGTTTGAGCAGGTGCCTGCATTTTCTACCAATGATGCGCTAGAGATTGCATTTCTACCAATGCTGCTCTTAACGCATTGTCGGCAGAAAATTATTTTAATTTTAATGCAGCGGTGTTTGTCATTTTAAGTTTGAAAATTGATCACAGTGTGGAGAAAGTGCATGACAAGAGAATTTTTTTCTCAGACTTTAACACTAAAACCTGCAGCCACCCAATGAAATTGATTGGCAGTTGGCGCCAGATAACAGAATCTAATTCTTCATACAATTTTAACTTATGGAATTCACTGCCAGAAGATGGGGAGATTTTCAGTGGCTTACAGCCCAATCCTAACCTGTGCAGGAGCAGGAAGGCTGGTAGGCTTGCACTACTTCCTAAAGCAGGTTCGGCAGCGGCTGGAGCTCACCATGGAGCAAGGGGATAATTTCTTCTTACCCTGGGATAAGCCCCAGCCATCTCTATGGGGCTATTTGGACCTGCGCCTGCTAAATAGTTTGGGGCTGCTATCTGTTGATTGGTTGAATCTAGTAGATTGGGGCTGCCATAGATGGGGCTGCAGATTGGGGCTGCATGGCCATGATGATGATGACATAAAAGTACAGGCACGCCCCAGTATCTGCTGGGGTTCCGTTCCAGACCCCACCTTGTATACCTGAAATGGTGGATACTGGGGATGCTTTTTTAAAGATAGGGGAACATCAACAAGGTTAAAAAAAACATGACTTGTTTAATGTTCCCCTATCTTTTTAATAGGAGTTCCAATACCCTTAGCATCTGTGGATACCTGAAACCATGGATATCGAATCAGTGGATATCGAGGCAGACCTGCACTGTTTTTAGAGATAGCATTGAAACTACCCAGCATTGAAACTGAACTACGGTAGTTACTGGAAAAGGGGGTGAACATCTGTTGAAGGGAGCTGTAGACTTCCTGCTCTGCTTTCGTGGCTTCTAAGAAGTATCTGACTAGCTACAGGGCAGGGGGACTATTGGACAGGTCCACTAAAGGTCATATGGTATTTCTTTACCCAGCATGCAATTAATCTATGGAACTCCTTACCACATGATGCTGTGATGCACCTGGCCTGGATGTCTTCAAAAGGAGATTGGAAAGATTTATGGAGAAATCCATCACATACTACAAGCCATGATGGCTGTTGCAGTCGGGGGGGGGGGGTTTGATATATCAAACTCTCCTGATTGATTTCTTGCAAGCAGGATTGGGGTAAACACATGTGAAAGAAGGCACAAGAGATCAAGGCTTGGTCACCCCAATTCTGTGAGCCTCATCATCCCTGCCACCACTTCCTGTCCCAAGGCACACAGTAACTTACCTTGGGGCAGGGGCAGGGACTAGTAATGTTGGCACATGACCTGCCAGGCTCTGATGGAGGACCTTTCCCCCAGCCAAGCCTGCACTGTGGGACTACAGGGCCCTGTAGGGAAATGCCATTCTGCACACTGTTCCAAGCAAGAGGAAGGTCTTCGGTTAGGTGTGTGTCTGACTGTCTCCGGCCTGGGACAAGGGGAGGTGGCAGCAGCTCAAGCACCTGACCATTGCTGCCTCTCCCCCTTTTCCAAGGCAAGCATCTGGGTGCCTGGGGACACGAGGAAAAGAGCAGCAAGTTGGGCAGCGATTTGCAAGCAACGCTATGGATTGCTTGCAAAGCCTCCAGCTCTTTTGGGTCAAGACTGACCCTGGGATGGCTCATGAGTAGGGATGGGGTTTTTTTCTGGTGAATAACACAGACCACTAAATAATGAGAATTTCTACTCAATATAAAATGAAATTTGGATCAAATCGCGAAATAACACCACCTTTGCTTATTTTTGACACAGTTGGATGCAAAGTTAGATCAATTTCACAAAATAACATCATTTTTGTTTATTTTTGACAGAATTTTGAGGAATCCACAAATAGTTTTCAGCAAGGGATCAGGAGGAGGAGGGGTAGAAATAGGAAGAAGTTTCCTTAAACTACGAACACACATGTTCCTAGTTCCTAGTGCTTGCTGAGGCGACTTTAATGGAATGTGGAAGTAGTAAGCAGCAGTTTCTTGATGCTCCAAGCAGCAGCCAGAGCACAACTCGGGAACTTTTGAGCAGGTCATTTTGGACTGGGGTGTGTGTGCCAGTGATTGCTTGCCTTTGTAGGGCCATTCACCCTTATTTATTGCACTGTACAATTTGCAATAAAAATTTGGATAAAAACACACAACACTGCAATTTACTATTTTCATCGAGAAATTTTGGAAAAAAATATCACCAACCAACCCCCGACACACACACTCATGAGCTGCGCTTGGTGGTCTGCCCTCGTCCTCTTGCTGTGGGCAGAGCTGTGGGGAGTGGACTCCTTCCCCAGGAGCACCCGTATTAAACAACATTTAATTGTTTCTGTTGCAGGAGGAAAAAGAAAAGGAAGAGCAAGCAAGGAAGGAAAAAGAAGAGCAAGAAAACAATGCAAAGAAATGAAATGGAGAGTTAATGTTTAACTGTTTGTGTTTCAGGAGGAAAAAGAGGAGCAAGAAAAGAGAGAGAGAGAGGAGCAAGAAAAGAAACAAAAAGAGGAACAAGAAAAGAAACAGAAAGCAGAGCAAGAAAAGAAAGAAAAAGAACGAGAAAAAGAGAGAAAGGAGAAAGCAAACGCAAAGCTGCAAACAAAACCAGCAGAACAGAAACCTGCACAAGCCGCTGAGGCCAAAGTGCCCCCAATACCAGCCCCGAAGGAGGAGCCAGCTGCAAACGAGCAGCTCCCCCCTCCGCCCCCCTCCCCGCCTCGGCCGAAACCCGTTTTGCTCCGAGGCATCACCAACCAGTCCCTCATCATTAGCATGACTCCTTCCCCCGTTGCGGGAGAAGGAGATCTTCTTACCGTGGAAGTCAAGGAGAAGAAGCCAGAGTGAAGGGACGTTGTGATCCGGCCATGCGCCTCAGGGGCCCAGGGCGGCGTCCTGAGGGTTCAGTCAGGCCACCTTTGGATGCTCAATGAATGCACAGGGACTCTGTCTCGCACCTGCATGCATTTGCTGTAAGATCTGGAAAAGGTTCTGTGCAGTGGCGTTATTCACCCGGTACGCTGGGCGGGACTTACCTTTGAGC
>JAJKFI010000021.1:3863732-3901024 GCA_029204185.1 Lerista edwardsae
GCCTATTGGAGAGGGAGGAGCTACCCAGATGTCTTTGCTGACCCTGAATGGAGCTGCGGGAGAACAAATTACTTGTTAGCATGGCTGTGCGTACAGAATACTCATGTTACGAGGTCTGCACCGTTCATTGGTTTAGCAACCTAACAGTATAATCCCATGTACCCATATTTATTAATTATTATTATTATTATTATTATATTTATTTAATTTATATCCGGCCTTTCTGCCCCATAGACACCCAAGGCGGCTTACGGGATTAAAAATACAATAAAATCACAGTGTTTAACAATTAAAAACAATGATAAGAACAATATAAAAACAATTAAAATTTAAAACAGCAAGCCCTGTGGATCCTAAAATATAAAAAGGGAATGTAAAAAAACCAGCCAATATTTAGCAGTATGGTTGATTATCCCTTATCCAGACTCCTTGGGAAGGTGTCTGAATTTTGGATTTTTCTGGATTTTGGAATAATTGCATAAATGAGAAATGCTTCCTCTTGCTCTTTTCATGTACCACAAGGCAGAAAACAGAACTTATAGCCTGTATAGGAATAAGCACAAGATCTTTCTTCAGAATATTTTTTAAAAGTTTCTGTCTACCTGTACCTCTTTCAATGGAACTTACTCCCAGAGAAGCACAATTAAATTATTTATATTATACTAGCTTTTTTTACCTGGCATTGCCCGGGCAAGAAATTATCCCAAGTCTGAACATGGACTCAAAGGGCCTCAGGAGCGTTGCCATTTGTCTTGGCGACCCCGGAAACTACAGATTTGACACCTATTTCAGTCGTTTTTGACCATTTTCACATGGAGCCCCCTGTGCACCCCCACCCCTGGGGGCGGTAGGGGGGGTCTGATCCCTGCAGTGTTTGTCCCCAGACCGTAAATCATACTGGTGTCAATTGCTCCAGGCATTCCAGCGGGGCATAGTGGACGTTTTGTTTTGCACCCCTTCTCGCCCCCACATTGAGGGAGGGGAAACCTGGACTCCAACAGTGTTGGGAGCACCACCGCTGTTCTCGGTGGCCCCAGACACTATGGATCTGAAACCGATTTTGGCCGTTTCCATTTTCACGTGGGGCCCCCTACATACCCCCACCCCCGGAGGCGGTAGGGGGCCCTGACCCCTGCAGTGTTTGTCCCCAGGCCGCCAGGCATCCTCATGCCGAGTTTGGTGCCAATCGGTCCAGGCTTTCCAGCAGGGCATGGTGGACGTTTTGTTTCGCACCCCTTCTCGCCCCCCCATGCCGAGGGGGGGCCGAGCCCAGACTCCAACGGCGTCGGAAGCGCGGTCACTCATTCCGGCAACCCCGGAAACTATAGATTTGATGTCGATGTCGACCATTTTCTACCATTTTCATGCGGGGGCCCCCGCAGACCCCCACCCCCAAGGGCATTAGGGGGGTCTGACCCCCACAGTATTTGGTGCCAGACTGCAAGGCACCATGCCAAGTTTGGCGTCAATCGTTCCAGGAGGCCATGGTGGACGGTTTGTATTGCACCCCTTCTTGCCCCCCACCGAGGGGGAGCTGAACCTGGAGTCCAAAGGCATCAGGGATGTCACCGCTCGTCTTGACGATTCCGGAAACGACGGATTTGACACCGATGTCGGCCGTTTGCGATCATGGTAACGTTTCACCCCCCCTCCGCACCCCCACCCCCGGGGGTCCTAGGGTGGGGTCTGACCCCTGCAGTGTTTGTCCCAGGCCGCAAGGTGTCTGCGTGCCAAGTTTGGTGTCAATCGGTCCAGGTGTTGCGAAGCCTATGCGGAACATACGTACACACGCACCCACAAACACACGTACGAACACACGTTCTCTTTTATATGATAGAAATTTATTTGTCATTGTACTCGGTAAGAATTTATACCTCAGCCTTTCAGTGAAAAACTGGAACCTGAAACAGTTTGTGCCACCACCTTCTTCCCCCATGACACCTTTCATAAGTTGGTCATGAAAATTCTGTATACCCAAATACCTGTGCAGTACATGTGATTGGCTGGACTGGGTGAAGTTCTCCAGCTGCTTTACAGCTTTTGAATTACTTCCCCAAATCCCAAAAGAAACTCTGATCTGCAGACTGTGCATAGCAATTGGACACTGACAGGATAGGAGAGAGTCGGCTCATAATATATCGTTTTCCCCACCAGAGTCTGTCCTTATGGTTGTCCCGTCTGTTTTGGTATTTCATTTACAGCAGTGTCTCTAGAGTCGCTGGTCCATTTCTTCCTCCCCATGGCTAATAAACCACTGCTAGCAGAAAGGTCAGCTCCTCCTTAACAGAGCTGTTTTAAACATAATCTGCTGCTTTATGAGCCTTTTGCTGTTGTTGTAATGTCACCAGATTAGGGAGATCATCTCATGAAGAGCACAGCAGTTAATCTTGACACTTTACACAAGTAGCAGGAACACCTAAGTATTGTTAGAGGTCGATAGCAGCCCCAACACTCACGGGAGGGAAAAGGGAACTGCAATGCCCTAAGTGTAGTTACACATCATTTGCTTCGTACCCCTTACTTTTCCATCATAATCAGGCCCACACGGTTCTGTTTTCTGAAGAAACAAAATCTGCATGTAGAGGGACAGGTGGTATTTGTGCAATTGTTCTATTAACCCAGGGGATATGTTGCCCTTGCTGCCAAGTCAAAACAGAACAGCATTTTCTCCTATCAACAGGCCCGCATATCCACTCCATAGTTGCATTGAACATACGGAGCTGCCTCCAATTCTATCCCTTCTGACTGGCAACAATGCACAGGATCATACCCACTGGTTTCCCCCCACCCCCCGTTATTAAGATGCTAGAACCTGACGCTGTTACCTTCAGTATGCAAAATATAAGCTCCATGACTAAACCTGGTACATGTTAATAAGTAAAAATCTAACTGTTAAGAGACACCTCCTGCTTTCCTTCAGAAAACAGTGATGTCCCAGGGGCATTAATCCATCTGGCAAGAAAGACGCAACTCCTTTTAATTTGAAATCTGACTGCTTTTCAGAGACCTGTCTCTGTTCAGAAGTTGTACCTTCAGCATAATAGGATGCCGACAGCAGGTGTTTCAAGAATCTACTGATACTGAGTTCCAGGATAGTGTGAAGGACCATGTTCACTTTGCTGAACTAATGCTTCTCGTCAACCTCTGATCATGTCAACGTGCATGGTCATGCATACATTGTCATACAAAGCATGCTCAAACTGCTATCAGCAGGCGCGTATCTTACCTGTAGCACCCCATGGCACGAGCCATTGCGCCATTGCGCGCGGTCCAGGAGAGACCGCGCGGTTTCTGGCCCGCCCACACCTCCCTTAAGCTCCGAAATAGAGCGTTTCTGGGGTAAGGGAGGCATGTCTGCGTGACGCGCGGGGGCAGGGCGAAGGGGGGGCGCGTGTTCAGCGCCTGCCATGGGGCGCACTCCCGGCCCAGCCCGCCACTGGCTATCAGCAATGTTAGAGGCCAGGGTCATGTTTCAGCACTTCTCTCAATTGGTTTGCTGCCCAGCATGTTCCTGATGGAGAGTGGGAGGGCCTGCAATACTTACTGCACTCTCCCCGCTGCAGCTGAGTTACTGGGTTAGATAACTAGGCAGGTTAGTTTAATAAAAAGCAAAAGGAACAAGATTTATGGGAAGTGAAAACAGGGCAAAACAGTCAAATTTCAAGGCAGAAACATTCATAAAGAAATAACAAAGAAACAAAGAAATAACTACATGTCCCTATTACTAGGGGAACTTACAGACTCTTAGCATCATGAAGCATCCTTTTCACCTGGACAGCTTTAGGAATTAACTGTGTCCTCGCTGAAAGTATCATTATTCCTTTCCTCTTGGCAGGCATCTGATAACCAGCTGTGTACCAGCCCTGTTTTGTTAGCTTTGATTCACAGAAATAAGCTCAAACTTATAAAAACTCAGGGTCTCAAAAGGCAAGAACATTTCTTTTTGAAAGAGCATATTTATTCAGAGAAAATATGATGTCTGCTACCAAAGCCACAACACTCACGTAATTGTTTCAAGGTGAAAAAGGTAACAGGAGAACAATTACAAGTAATACGTGGACTTTAATATATTATGTCATATGGCACCAGAATAATGTCACATCTGAAATGAACTTCACATATAAAATGGTATATTACAGAAGGAATGGCAGAATGCATATAGACCATGCCATGAGGCTATTTTCCTCATAAAACTATATTTTGTATTTTCAAAGTAGATTTTCTTTTTGCTACAAAATTTCCAATAATCAACTGTACCACAAGGTGGTGCTAATGCATCATCAGGAAATCCACAACACAGAAGTGGGGAATTTTCAATGTCATTTGATCACCACCATTCTGTCAGCATTCCAAGAATTAAAAAAAAAAAAAACAACCCTGAAAAATGACACTAACACATGCTGCTCTCAACTACTCCTGTATATTGTTCAAAGGAGACACACTGCAGCAGGCTTTTAAAAAATAAATTGTAAATGCTGCAGGATTCAGGCCACACCACCACTATAGGGTGACCTGTCTTGAGATGACAGTGGCACTGCACAGATTAGATAACAGTCTAGATATTATCTAGGCTGGATTGCAAGTAGGAAATGGCACCTGCATAAGACACGACCTTTTTGTTTTGAAAATGAATGTGTAATGGTTTAACAAAATACAGATGGAGAATTGGCGACTTTCTGGCAGATTCAGATGCCAGGGCATTTGCATGACTGCTGTTGCATGCACAAAAGAAGAAATGCTACTTGCATTCTAATCCTGCAATCCTCAAACATTTTGGCCCCAACCGGAGTAAATAAGGAGGCTAGGTATAATCTAGTAAATCAGCTATGAAAACCCTTGGGTTTTGTGCTGCACTTCCACTTTCCAGGGAAATGATTTAGCATCACAATCCACAAACTGAAAAACACTGTTCTTTAAAAAAAAAAAAAAATCCAACCAGTTAGCTAAAAGCCAGCAAAGTTTACCTAACAGAAAGTAAGGTCATTTTATGCCGCTACAGGAGACAGAGAGTGCAATCCGCACCTGGAGTTAGGCCAGCAAGGTTTGGCTAGCACCAGGGCCACCGTAAAGCGTGTTTGGACCACTCTTGGAGTCAGGGATGATGGCGCATGTCTGTGTTGTGGCCTCTCTGACTCCAAGAGTGGTCCAAACATACTTTATGGTATCCCTTGTGCTGGCCAAACTTTGCTGGCCTAACTCCAGGTGAGGACTGCGTTCAGAGTAAATGTAGGTATCAGAGCAGAGTATCTTTTATGAGAAAAGCATTTTGAACCAGATTAACAGTTGATATGTCTGTTTGGGTGTCTACATTACCATCTTCATTTATCTTCAAAGTAGATAAGAAATTACTGGATATAATTACAAAATCACAAGCCTAACAGATCCCATTAACAGCTACAGATCTGTTATTTTTAGCACTCTGAGAACATGAGCAAATTAAGGCAAAGCAATGAGACTGAAGGTAGGGGTTCCAATCTCAGAGGAACACAGGTCTGGTAGGTTCTAGCTCCTAGAGCCACAAACACTGACACAGATTTTGCGTTGTTGCCACTCACATCTGTACTGCACAATTCACAATCATTTTCGGACATCGGCTTAGTCCATTTTACTTACAGCATCAGAAATATTATGTACAAACTTCCACCTTGTTGACAACGTGATCAGGCACAAGGAATCTGTTTTTGAAGAGAGCTTCTTGATAGCAATATATCTTTAGAATGAAGAAATGCACCAGGTGGGTAAAGGTCAAACTCTCATTCCATAAACTGAGCTTCTCCCTCCCTCCCTCGAGAGACAGAGAGACAAGACAGAGCAAGCCTAAACAAGTACAATGGACTAAAGACAACGAAGCAAAGAATCTAAAGAATTTTTGCAAAATGGGTGTGGGATAAGGGGGACAAAAAATTGGAAATGCCTGCTATTCTGGGCTGCCTGCAGTACATCATCAGTGCTGTTTAAAGCCAATTGTACTTTGCACTGCTGAACAAAGATGAATGAGACATCCTGAAACAAAGACAGGACAGTTATGAATCTTTTTTTTCAACTTTACAAAAAAGTGTGAAAACAGTATAAATTCGGTGACACATATACCTCTCTGTATACAGCTATTACATGGACAAAGATACTGATTTCTCACCGAATGTCCTAACCCATAAACTAGTCACATGCTATATCTTGGCCCAATTAGATTCCTGAAAGCAAATGGACTTGCAATGTTACATACGGTCAAAGAAAACCTGGTCACCTTGACATCCCCATGGGGAGTAGAGATGCACCAATCACCGGCAATGGCACTTAAAACCTTGATTTAATTAAAAAAGTAAAAAGAAACATCCACATACATGGGGAGCCAAACTGACAAAAGTAAAGTCACGGAAGCGCTTCCATCAGTGGTAGGAAAACTGGGTCATGGAAGGAGACCAACCACCACGACAAGTCTATTCCATTCATGGAAAGAGCTATGGCCAGCATAGCAGCAAGTCTGGATTCAACCTACAACATGCATCTGTGAGAGCGCAATCTTAACCTGGTGTTAGACCGGCACAGTTAGGCCAGCAAAGTTTGGCTGCCACAAGGGACACCATAAAGAATGTTTGGACCACTCTCAGAGTCAGAGAGGCCAGCACACAGATGTGTGCCATCCCCCCCGACTCAGAGAGTGGTCCAAACACGCTTTATGGTGGCCCTTGTGCTGGCCTAACCGTGCTGGCCTCACTCCAGGTTAGGATTGCACTCTAAGTCTCTGGTCCAAATTTTATTTTTCTTTCAATTATATACTTCTTCATCAGGTCACCAGCATTCAGAAGGACTACATACAAGCCACTAGGTAAAATAAAGGAAGTTGCACTTTAAAGCTGCCCTGGCCTTGATACCTCTTCTACAAACAATAGAACATTTCATACTGTTGCGGCTTTGTTTGCTATGAACAGGCAAGGTTCTCTTAAAGTAAAGCAGAGATGCAAAGTAAAGCAAGATGGCCACAATACAAACCTGTGCTGTGTTAATCATAGCTGAAAAGTCATTCTACTTTGTACTAGGCACTGAAGGAACCAGAGGAGCCGACAGCATCACAAAAACAATGCTGCTCCGCTGAAGAGATATAGACTGTTTGGAACCATCACATACTTTTTTATTCTCCGCCCCCAAGCACACTAGGAATAGATTGTTAAAGAAAATGGCATCTTTGGCAGTAGAGAATAAAAAATGAACACGCATATCTTAACAGTATACACATTTTACACAATGCATTAAGAGGTGTTCTTGGCCACGACCGTCTGACACCGCAAGACAGGCTGTGTAGTGACCTCCTGCCTGGGACAGGATCCGTGCACCTCCTGCTCAGCTGCCAACTTGCTTTGCTGCAGGGTTGTTGGGGGGCTGGAGCTTGTATGTGCTGAAGTAGTTCACCACCTGCTGCGGCACTTCAGCCAGAACACACTGCGTAAGAGCTTCCTTGGGAGCCTTGAGCAAAAGAGAAAAAACCATTTTAATTATCAATAGTAAGCAAAGAAAGAAAGCACACAGTCAAGTTACTGGTAATTTGGGAAAACTATCTTGAAGCCTTTTCCTTGCAAATATTGACAAGTGTGGGTCAGAAATCACTTGCCCATTTGGACCCCACCATTACCTGTATGAGGTAGAGTACCGTGAGTCAGCTAACCCATCCATTCCAAAGCCAGCCATGTGGCTTACAGTCCGATCCTAGTATAGGAGCCATTTACAACAGTGGATCTAGCGATCCACTGTCATAAATGCTGCATAATATTCCACCGCCACTGCGCGCAAAAGAGCCACTGGTGTAAGCAGCAAGGAGTTCCACACGTGCCCCAGACGTCCCTAGATGCTTCACTGGCCCAGATAAGTTGGCAGTTCCAAGCAGGGGAGTGGGGAGCTGGCTAGAACTTTGTGGCAAACTTGTGCTCCAGGTCCTGACTTCCTCACTGATCCCCCCACTTCTTCTCCCTAGGTTTAACATCAGCAAAATAGCTGGTTTGGGTCCAAGGAAACCCAGAGGCAATCAGGCAGCCTATCAGGAGGTAAGCAAAAACGTGTGTGTGAAAAAATGTCCTGTCCCTCACCTTCTAATGTCATGCAACTGCGCAGCCAAACAGAGGCATTTCTACAGGGAGGGCAAAGCTCAAAGTTTTGCAAAAAGCCTTACCCTGTCATGTAAATCCCTCCTCTCCCTTGCTGCTGTAGCCAGTAAGCAACGCCAAGATGTTGCTGTTCCCTGTGAGGATTGGCTAAAACGGTGCAGGAGAGGAGTGATTTCCACTGCAAGGTAAGCCTTCTTGCAAAACTTAGAGCTTTGCCCTCCCTGTAGAAACGCCACTACAGCCAAAGTGCATGCTGGGTGCTAAGGGGTGTGTGTGATCAGACAGCCAGTGTGTTTACTTACACGCTGGCTGTCTGATCACACACACCCCTTAGCGCGCAGCATGCACTTTGGCTGCACAGCTGCATGACATTAGAAGGTGAGGGATCGGAAATGGACTCTTAGATTAGTTTCTCCAGGAATCACTTGATATAAGAATACTCCAAGAACCAACCTACAAAAACTGCCACTATCCAGCACTGTAACATGACATAGAAATTCAGCAGCTTTGATTGGTTGGTTAGTGTATTTTCTTCCAAGCTCTAGAAGCCGCAACTTCCTTTGAAGCAACTTACTTAACCC
This sequence comes from Lerista edwardsae, assembly GCA_029204185.1. Classification (NCBI taxonomy): domain Eukaryota; kingdom Metazoa; phylum Chordata; class Lepidosauria; order Squamata; family Scincidae; genus Lerista; species Lerista edwardsae. The sequence goes on from JAJKFI010000021.1 coordinate 3,872,410, forward strand.
CAACGACAAATGCAAGGACAAACATTTCCCTACTTCAAGATCCAAGCATGAGATATCACAAATGGGTTCCATTTTTCCTTGCAAGTGGTGCCAATTAAATAGAGCAATTTAGGTGAACTATTATCTAGCAAGTTAAAATACAACCAACAGTGACAAGGTACTACAATATAAGAATTATATTCCTTTTATTTCTTTCCTTGCCCTATAGCAGTTTGCCTAAGCAAGGAATGGAAAGCTGGTGCTTTAATACCAGCTTTCTGGCAAGGAATGGAAATGAAGCATAAAATGTGCAGAAACCTATTATGAGATTTAAAACACAAATTGGAATTATTAGACCTCAAGAAATGGACTCTTATGAAAACAAAGTTGCTTTCACTTCCCATCCTATTTCTACAAATAACATTGCTATAATGAGATGATATTTAGACAATAGACTGTATGATATAAAACAAAGAGGAAATGTGTACTAGTTATTTCACTCTGGAGTGACAGATGAGTTTTCCCTGCCATATCGTTTTATGGTAATAGGAGAATTTTATTTGACAAAAAAAGCAAAATACACTTCTAGGACACATCATTGTTCTTTCATCCACAACTTAATTCATGCAATGCACTTGCCAAATGACTCAATTCTTATATAAACATCCAATTCTCAACCATTTTTACCATTAGTACAGTATTTTAACAAAGCTAATCCACTAATGAGATCAGAATCACAGCCATTATCCCCAACTGAATAAAAAATTATTGTAGTTATAGGAGTGGTAACTAAACAGGCATATTTACATCAAGTTGCATGCCCAGTTCTCATCAGAAAACCACTGTTGTTCTGAACTACTGATGATCCATGGGCAGACCTTCAATATTCTGGCTCCTACCTTCTGAACATCTGATTCAGATCAGATGCCCAGGAATCACCTGATAAGGCATTCCACCTTCAATTTGCTTGGCTTTCAAATGAGCCACCAATAGTATAACCGGCCAGTGATACAACCAGTAGTGTCAGCCTACCGGTACGCACCACTACGCGCGTACCTGTTATTGGCTGCCTGAGCTGGCCCCGCCCACTGGAGGCTGGCCCACCCGCCCACTGGAGGCTGGCCTGCTCACTCCATGCGGGAAGCAGGCAGTGCGGTGGCGGCGGCGGCGGCGGCAGCAGCAGCAGAGTGAGAAGCAGCGCAGCGGGAATCGGTAAGATAAGAAGCGGGAATATGGCAGCAAGAGTGAAGGTAGGCTGCCTGGGGGGCTTTTTTTTTTTCCTTGCCGAGCCAGCCGGTGCTCCACCGGGCGCCCACGTGGTCGCTTGGCCCGGCTGCAGACGCTCCATCGGGCCTCCGCAGCCGGGCCTAGCAACCACGTGGGCGCCCAGTGGAGCGCCGGGCTGACCGGCGATCCCCTTCTCGAGCCGGCTGGCGCTCCACCGGGCGCCCACGTGGTCGCTAGGCCCGGCTGCGGATGCTCCATTGGAGGACAAGAAACCTCCCTGCAGCACTGCGGACGCTCCATCGGGCGAGAATTTGGTGAGAATTTGGCATGGTTGTCTGAGGTCATGTAGCATGCTGTGGATTTTCTTCAAACCCCATATGAAACAGGCTGCAAAAATTTTGTTTTCTGAAACAATCATGGCAGCACATTAGACCTGTTCAAAAACTGAGAATCACTGGACTTCGGGGTTGTTTGAATCCACCCTTAGTATGATGCATTACTATTAAATGATTGCTCAAGAGTGCTCTGTGTTTAGCCACTGTATGAAGAGTTGGTGTGCTGGAGGAAATGGCAAAGTAATTTGATTCATTAAAGAGCAGAAAGGCATTATTCCTGTGTGATGGCAGGAAGGAGTTTTTTTTTTTTCTTATTATCTGAAGGGAAAAAATGTGGTACAGACTATAATGATTGTTGGGTTTGCCTTGTACTATTGTGTATTTATGCCTCTCAGCTGCACTCTGTTCTACAACTAATTCTAATAATGCTACCTCTATTAAAGGCTACTGCAGTTGACTTCCATTTGCTTTCAAGATTTCTCATGCAGTCTTTTCAAGTTAGAGATCTCTATTTTGGGTCTGTTTTATTTTTTTAAAAGCAGCAGTTTTGAAGATGGAAAAATATCAATCTCAAAACTGCTATCCATTGTGTTCATAGCATCGCTACCAATGAGGGTAGCATTTGTTTTATTTGATTTTTGTGAGGCATCATCAGTTTTTTTCCATAAATAAGACAATTTTTTTGTTCAAAAATGCTGCAATCCAGAACATTGCATGCACATTGTGTACAGATACCACTTTCCTTCCAATGACACTAGAGAGGTCTACACATAAAGATATTTGCCATTGGATTAAGAATTTATCTTCTCAATGTATACAGTGAGGCAGTAGAATTCCACACATACAGTGGGATTATTGTCTACGATATTCCGGATTGTGGCCACAGAGAATGAGATAATATTCATGGGAAATTACTTTAAATGTTCCTTTTCTTCTGTGGTCCATACTTGCAACATAAATAGTACGAAAAACAAACTATACAATAGATGCTCTTTATTTTGGTTTGTTGAAGTTGCTAAATTTCAGACTTTTGAATAACCATGTCATACTACGGTCTGTTTGGGCATTTGTTTTCTTTGCCCAGCCTAAGTACAAAATTGACACCCACAAATATCAAGACATTTGGACATGGCATTCCAGTTACTGTTTTATCATAGTTTACCCAACCCATTCTAACTTAGCAAAAGCTACCAGTATTTATGCATTTAACCATATTCTCTAGATTTGAACCTGTGTATGTCTTTTTTATATTTTTTTAAAATAAGATAAACATATGATTCTTACCCTCCTCTACGGTTTCTTCATGAAAATGAGGATGTGTTTCTCAAGTGTAAAATTTAGCACTGTCCCGTTTTCTTTGTTTTTGTTTATTTAGTGACCTTTTGATATTTCATATAGTCTTGAGGTGTGCACATAGTATCTGAAGCTACAAGCATAGAATCAGCTGGGAAAAAGATACTGTAATGTCATTTTCATGTAATTGTGTTAGCACTGTATTAGAAATGGGTGGGGTGGGAGGGGAATTCTGCAAAGTATTTAACATGTACATTTGATTTTGATTCTTCTGTTAGGGTATTTTCCAGTTACAAGACCAAAACTGATGTTATATCTTGTGGAGCTTATATCATGCTGTTGTACTTATGGCAGTATTTTTTCCTTGGATTGTACTGTGATTCCAGAAATAGGATATATTTATTTAAGAAGATATAGTGTGCTTTTTTGAAACTAATACAATATCCCAAAGTTATGAGCAAAGGACTATTTTCCTTGTCTCACTTTCCAGCTGACAGTTCAGTCCCTGACTTTCAGAACAGACTTCAAAGTTAGTGGACATGGAATAGGCACAGGGGATCCTGGTCTCCAAGTTCTATCTTTTAGTTTGGCAGCAAAATTTGCTACTTTCCCTAAACAGCATAAGTAGCATAAATGTAGCTGCTAGTCACTTGACAGTCTTTGGCTCTGTATATTCACGTGCAAACTTCCTGCGATGACCTCACTTCCTGTCATGACTTCCTATCATGACATCACTTCCTGCCATGACGTCACTTCCTGCTTATGACGTCACTTCCTGCTTATGATATCACTTCCGGTGGGCGGACCCCGACAAGTGCCAATCAAAAGTGAGTACCTGTTTCTAAATCATTTGAATGACACCACTGGATACAACCCGTCCTATAGTTTCACTTGCTACTCCCTCCTCATTCTCATCTGCTCTCAGTGGGTGGGTGCTAATACCTAGGTAGCCCAAGACATTAAAATGAGAGCACTCATTACACTCAGACAGTGGTCCCCAAACACTGACAGGGGAGTTGGGAAACAGGTATGTGCAGGCAGGAAGGGGGGCAGCAACAGTGCTGCAGAGATCGCAGCGTTGCCACTGCCAAGAGACTTTTTCACTTACTCAGGAGACGGTGCTGGCCTCCTGCAGAGTCATGGAGGCTCACAGCCACCTCTGGTCTCCTCCTTAGCTTGTTTAAAGGTAAAGGTTTCCCCACGACCAAATGGTCTAGTCGTGACTGACTGTAGAGGGCGGTGCTCATCTCAGTTTCTAAGCTCAGTTTCTGAGCCGACGTTTGTCCTGAGGACAAGTTTCTGTGGTCATGTCGTGGGCATGACTATATGCCGAGGTGCACGGAACACCATTACCTTCCCACCGAAGTAGTACCTATTTATCTGCTTGCTTTTTTATGTGCTTTCGAACATTTAGGTTGGCAGGAGCTGGGACAAGCAACGGGAGCTCACTCCATTGCATGGTCTCAAGCTTCCAACCTTCCGATCAGTGAGTCCAGCAACAGCGGTTCAATCCGCAGTGCCACCGTGTCCCACTTGTTTACAAAGCCCTTATCTCCCATCTTAAGCTACTTCCTGTTTTCCCCAAAAACCCGAAGAGGGGTGAAGCCGGTCACAGCTTCGCCCCCATTTACCCTGCACTCTGAAGCTAGCCAGGCAGAGGGGAAAATGGGGGCAGCTGATTGGCTGCCCGCTCTGTGGGGGCAGGGTGGACTGAGTCCCAGGGATGTGCTGTCAACCCAGGCTCGGTCCGTTGAGTTTTGGTGCCCCGCCCACCCACCCCTTTTTCAGTATGAGATTAGCTGGTTGCTTTGTTGAGGGCTGGGCGGGAATTTTCTGTTATCAGGCAGATTGGCTTAGTCTGGCAATTTTTTTGCCTACCCCAGACTGATCAGGAGGGCTACTGGGTTTTGAGTTTATTCATTTGCCTTTGGTCACTTGGGCAGGTGACATGCGGGCTTGGGTAGATAGGGTGTTGGGGTATCTGGCATACAGTTCCGAGGTCAGCAAAGCCTTGGGGGAGGAGCCATTCAGATCAGATGCTTCCTATTCTGGTCATTGAGGCGGTTTGGCGAGCTCCCAGGGTTGGCTGAGCAGTGAGCTCCCGCTGGCGTGGCCTCAGGGTATCTGCTTGGCTAGCTGCCTTGACCCATCAGGGTTGGCAGTGAAAAACCTTCTTGGGCTCTAGACCAAGAGGGTTTTGAGCCAGGCTGTCTTGCCCATTTAGCATGGGGGAGGTAGACGGCTAGGGCCATTTCCCCCCCCCCAAAAAAGTAGCCTGCACGTACTGGGGTATAGCTTATTTTCCCCTGCTGCAGATTGGTAATTCAAATAAAGTGACATTTCTCCCAAGCCTCTGTCTGGTGTCCTTTATTTGGGGTTGCATGGGTAATTGGTTTTAGATTGAGATAAAGGCTTTTAATGGCACCTGCAATTTCCAGACAGGTACAGAGGTCCCTGCAAGGTAAGGGAACATTTTTATCCTGCGTAGCCCTCCAGCATGCCCAATGGCTAAATACCTGGCACAAATCCGCAGTCCTGTGTAATGCCAGCGGAAAGGGAGATAGAGTGCAGCAGAGGCCTCCCCTGCTGCCCCCACCAACACTGCTTGCTCTAGAGTTGTAAAATGTGTGCTTTAATGACATTTGCAACATTCTAGGCCACCACAGCAGCTGCTGTACTGGAGGAAGACTTCCTTAGGATTGTGCTGTCGGTTATTTTTCTGGGGATTTCCAAAGAAGTGTTTGAATTGCTAACAGTTAAGGGTATATGCCGTCAAATGATAAGACTACTTTTGGATCTCACATCAGAGCTATTTTGATCTGGTCCGAAAGAACAAACAAAAAATCCCTCTGTTATACTACCTGATTAGAGTTATTCGGGTGTGTTTTTAGAAACAGTACTCACATGCTGGAACTGTCTGAATGGCACAAACTGGACGATGTCTCTAATAGCAGCCTCTCCTGAACGAGATCTCAGAGCACCAGTGTCACTGTCCAGAAACTCCATGGCACTGAAATCAGCTCCCCCAACACCAACAATGATAATGGACATGGGAAGTTTGGCTGCGTTGACGATGGCAGATCTGGTCTCATCAAGGTCTGTTATCACGCCATCAGTGATTATCAGGAGAACAAAATATTGCTGTTGAATAAATGCATAATGTCTTAACACCGACACTGAGAAGTCTTATAAAAATATTATATTCCTGGAGTAAAATAGGAGGGCGACTCCAAGTCAAAACCAAAACTGAAAGATTTAAATGATGCACAAGATTATATTCAAAAATCCCAACCAGTGGCGAGTCTCAACTCTTGATCTGGGGAATAATTCTTATACAAATACAAACCAACTCTCTAGGCATGGAAACACTCATAATATTAGCCTCTGCATACACAGACACTACCTAGAACTGCAGCTTCCATTGTAAGTGTGAAGCTACCAATAACAGTGTTTCATTAGGGTTCTTTTGCAGGGGTCTACAAATTTTGAAGAGAGGTGCAGAGTCTTGCTCCCAATATCATGCTGAGCTTCAGGAGTCAAGTCAGGACTCTGTCCGGATGTCCTCATTTAATGAAGACACCCTGATGTATTAACAAGAGGAAAAAAGTGCCTATACATTCTGTATACTACTCATGAAGCCTAACTATCCTTGACTTCTTTATTTCTGTTATTTATTTTGCACAGTGTTAATGAGCTAGAAATATAAAAACTGCTTTAAAGATATTTTCAAAGCGTAATGGTTTGTATTTGGTGTTACTAGCACTTTGGGGCTAGAGGTGACAAGGAGCAGCAGGTGTTTTGCTTTCTGCCTGTTGATTATTGTTACTATAAGAAACAGACTAAAATCTCCATTTATATCTGCCCAAGTACGACAATGTCATGAAAACCTGCTCTAAAATATGTACTGGATATATTCAACGAAAAAAACTATTCCTTAGTATTCGGAAATCCTTGGATAACATTTACTGTAGAACTGTGTAATCCCATGATACTATTTTCGCTATGTTTTATACAATACTTCCTTTGCAAAATGTTGGACAGTTGTTATTGGGGTGATCTTCACAGCTCTCCTGTGGAGACAGGACCATCAATATTCGTGTTTTATAGAAGCCAAACTAAAACTGAGAAACTGTGACTGGCCTCAAGGGCATGGCAGAGGACTGGCCTGAACCCATGTACCCCACATCAAACTCAGCTCTCCAGCCACTGGACCACAATGCCCACCTCTTTACTTACATGCCAGGAAGATGTGCGGAAAAAACATCTCTGAACATAAACGTCAAGTGAGACTTTTGCCCTTTATTCAATTTCGTGGTATTTATCCAAGGACTGCGGGTGACACTTGCAATTCGATTTCTATTCAATAAACCTTTATTGGCATAATATGTACAACCACCGGAAGGCAACAGACAATTTGCCAACAGACAATTTAGTTAACAGACAATTGCAGTTCTGTTTCTTACTCATTATTTTCCAAATCTAGTTTAGAGGAATGACAAAATAGTAAGTAAGAACACTGCCATACAACAAGGCTGAAATACTCACCGACGCTGTTCTTTGCTGGGTAGCTGCTGCAGCAAACCGAGCCACATGGTTTATTATTGGAGAAAAGTTGGTGGGCCCGTATAGTCGCACTTGAGGGAGGCAGGCCCGGTATGCGTCCACAATACCTTGGATTCCTGGGGGCGGGGGAAGGATGAACATTCAATTCCCTCCTCCATTGTAACTGAATTAGAAATGACGACTCCACAAAAAATTGTGGGAGAAAAATAATACTTATGCATGTGCCTCCAAGTCTATTATTTCACAACACACATTAAAAGTTTGGAATTGTTTTTAACAATGTTTCTGCAATATCTGTTGCTGCAAACTCTTTATAAAAGTAAGGTAATTCTGATTAGAAAACAAGACAATCATGCACGTTCTTTCTCCAAACTGACATTTACCAGCATATTCCATAATTATGAAATTGCAATGGCATTTATTTGAAAACCAATGGTCAACAAGCTATCCAGTGTTTATTATTAGCCCATGGGAAGCCTCCAAGAGTCAGGAGATTCTTTAAGATTTTTATCCTATTATTTCATAACTTACCAGCACAGAATGGGTTTGATGGGTTAAAGTTCAATGGAAATTCATGAGATACCTGTTAATACATGAAAGATATTCCAGATATTACATTATGTCCATCTCGGAGACATCAGTTTTCATTTTGCCTCCAAAGGTGCAATCCTGACCAACTTTCCAGCACCAGGGTAAGGGCAATGCAGCTCTGAGGTAAGGGAGCAAAAATCCTCCAATTGCAGGAAGCAGCACATGCCCCATTGGCACAGCTATGTCAGTGCTGGAAAGTTGGCTAGGAGTGCACCCCAAATTTGTATAGGTTTACCTGCCATGAAGGGGGTATCTGAGCACCAAATCCAAAAGCTGGGAACATCTTATCTCTAAAATTCAGAAAAAAAAGAGATTCTAAATAAGTCCATAGTTCCAAACACTTCATAAACCAGACACATAAATCTGTTCATACTACTGAAATGTTATGCGTCACGTTTGCATGAAACATTTAAAATAATGTTTACTTTAAATTTTATGTAATGACACATCCCCACATTACACATGCTCAAAAGATTTTTATACAGCAGTGGTTCCCAAACTATGGGTCAGGACTCACCAGTGGGTCCCGAGGCAATTTCAGGTGGGTCGTAGAACTTCTAGAGCAGCCATATTGAAACTATGGGAAGATGGGATGCTGGAAAGGGGGAGACTGTGTGGTTGTTCTCCTTGTGTCAAGGTTGTAAATAGCCTTTTTCCCCCTTTCTGATTGGCTTTGCTATTGGAAAATGGCTGGGAAATAACTCAACTGATAGCTGCTTTCTCAGGAAAGCAGCAGGCTCTGGCATCACAATGATGGCACTTCCAGCCATGACATCACTTCTGGTGTGTCCCAGACAGATTGTCATTCTGAAAAGTGAGTCCTGGTGCTAAAAAGTTTGAGAACCACTGGTATATAGCAACATCCATGTCATCTTCTTTTGCCAGAAAGGAGAGCCCAGTTGCCACAAGGGACCAGTTACCTCAGAGAAAGGAAAGCCCAGCTGTAATGGCTTGTAATGGAAAAGAAATCCTCAATGGATTTTCAGTCAGATTATCATCCTGCTCTGAATGGGGCTCCATACCAGTCCTGCTGAAGGAGCAGGTTTTCAGTCTGGGGACTCTCCAGGATGCATAGCTGGCTTCTCAGGTGATGCCAAATGCAGGCTTTGCTCAGATTCAGCTGATCTGACATAGCTGATCTGACATACCTGAATTGTTTGAATTGCCTCCTGAACAGCAAAGAGCTAGCAATTTAGGTTTATGTACACACATTTTAGCTGCCCAGATTGGAAAGGAAAACCGTGGGTTCTAAAGGGAGTGTGTGGAAGCAAACTTCCCTGCCTCCATGTGTGGCGTGGTAGCTCTTGGTGGCCTCCCTCAACCCACTCTGGCTTCTGTGGATCCTGTGGGGCTCTGCGGTTAGGCAGAGATGGCGCTTGCTCGCTCTCTCACACATACACAAGAAGTGCCTTCCATGTGCAGAACACAAAGTTAGGATATAACCACAGGTATGCAACTTCTAATCATGCATGCGGGTCCCTGCCAGACAAAGAGTGCTTGTAAATGTGTCTAGACTAGAGAGGTCTGTGTCTAGACTAGACACAGACTAGACTTGTCTAGACTAAATGTGTCTAGACAGAGTTCACCTTTGACTAGAGAGAGGCACGTGAATTCTGAAGACATGCAATCCACTTAGAGCATGACTGCTGCACAATCTTTGTGAATGGTAACTGAAATTACTCGTGTTACATTAACTCTCTGGATGCCAGAAATAAACTGCTGTCCTGAACTGCCCTTTCCTTTATACTGAAGGCACATAAGTATTGGCACAAACCACCCCTCCCCCATTTAAATAAGTGACCTCACAAGCCAGAACCCCAGCTGCCGGGCACAGACACACGGAAACCAAAATGCTGGAAAAGTACCCAAACGTTTAAATTTTGGACACTTTCTAAGTCATGCTAGCACAATTCCAAAACATGCATTTAACAAGATCAGTTGGGAAACATACACATCATAGTCCTGAACTACCGTCCCCACAGACCAAATTGCAGTCAAGTATTCATTCACCCCATTAGGGCTGATGTAATGCAGAGAGTCTGGAGAACGAGGATCTCCATTAGAGCCCGTAAAGTCAATGCCAACCTGCCGAAAGATACACAAATGCTGCGACAATTAATTTTGCAACCCTAATTAGCAGTGCTGGTACAAGGCATAGGTAGGAATTCTGAAGAGCCAAAGTGGAAGAAGGAGTCCCCTTCCCCAAAGCAATTAGTCTAGATTTTTTTTAATTAAACTCAAAGCCATGTGAAGCCTGAGACATAGATACATATTGGCAGGGTTATCGATTTGCAATACACTAGCTACATCTTTTAACATAAACCAGTCCACTGATATTTTTTTCTATTTCATCTTGCCTGTAAAGAATAAGAAGATACTCCAATATGTTTCCCCTCTACAGAAGACCAGGACTGGGGTGGTCCTTTACCCAAATTGCTGTTTGCTTTTGCAACCAAATCTTTGGCAACTATTACCGGGGAAACATTTTTTTAAAAAAAGTAAAGTTATCTCCTAGGAGTAGTCCACTATATCTCTTATCAATCAGAACCACTGACTAGCAGATTCACCCTCCCCTATCTCAGCTGCAGCCTGAATCTACAGTAACTTTGCCCCTGGTCCAACATTTGTCTACAGGTAGAAATAAGTGTATAGGACATCAAAATTCTCTTGTTCACCCATTTATGCCCCTCCCCAGGAGGAGATGGAGCCAGCCGACATATACTGTGTGCTCAGTGTTCAGAGTTCACTAAACTGCGGGACTACTGCATATAAAAAACCCCTTCCCTGTTCTGTGCACAGCTTACCATTCCGTTGCTTACTTTCCCCTTCAATTCTTACAAAACGTCACTCCAGCCAGCTGCTTCCACCTGAAAATCTGGGTATAGAGCAGGCTGGGGCCTCTGATAGCGGAAGGCAATGGCGTGACTTTCTGGGAAGATAAGCCGAGGAAGCAGCGCAGAACAAGGAAGGGTTCTTGCAGGCACGAGATCTGGCCCACAGGCCGGAGTTTAGAACTTGCTGCTCTAAGCCAATGGTTCTCAAATATTTTGGTCTCTAAGCCTAATCCGAGTCTTGGGGAGTCCCACCAGCGCATGCACAGAGTGTCAGGGAGTCCAGAGTGTCGGTGTATGTGGCCAGTGACACAATGAAAAGTAGATGACAGCCATGAACAGTGTGCTCTTGGAGCCTGTGACATGGTCTCAGTGCGCCCCAGAGCTCCTAGGAACACTCTTTGAGAAACACAGCTCTAGACAGAGGCCTATGTAGTCCATTGCCTTACAGTAGTATGACAACTATTTACCCTCATCCCAATTCTTGCCGAGTCATCACAGACCCCTCTGCTTCACTTCACTTTTATCTAAACTATACATTACTTACGGTAAAATTCAGCTGGCACCCTCCCATGATGTAGTCAAGGAAAGTACATTCCATGATAATCTGCAGAAAAATCAAGTGTTCAGCGATACAGCCACAGGCATAAACCAAAGTATCCACGCAAACCCTTTAAGCCAGGGGTTCCCAAAATGTGCATCACAATGTGCCGGGGTGCTGCAAAGAGCAACAGGGGTGTCGTGGGCCACTCGCCACCCTGCAGCAAGACCACAATGGGACACTGAAGACTGTGGAGCAGAGGATCGGCTTAGTGGGTAGGCTCAATGTGTGAGCTTCTAATTGCTGGAAGGACCTGCCCACCCGCCCACTCCTCCCTGAGCCTGTTAAGGAATATCCAAGTAAAAACACAATGTTTGAAGATACTGACCTCGCAGTGTTTCACACTCACAACTCCTGAATTTCTGTAGCTTTTCTTCTTCTGCCTCTTCTTTTCATTGATACATTCAAATTCAACCTAAAGAAACATGAGAGGATAAGAACATAAGAAGAGCCCTGCTGGATCAGGCCAAAGGCCCATCTAGTCCAGCTTCCTGTTTCTCACAGCGGCCCACCAGATGCCCCAGGGAGGCATGAGACAACACGATGCTTGGATCCTGTTGCCGCACCCAGTACTCTGAAGTAGCCCACCACCAATGTAAGGAGGTTGCACAATCCACCATTGCCTATAGCCCATGATGGACCTTTCCTCCAGAAATCCGTCTAATCCCCTCTTAAAGGCATCCAGACCAGATGCCATCACCACCTCCTGTGGCAAAGAGTTCCACAGATTAACTGCCTGAGAGGATCAGGACCAACACACACACACACACCCTATGATTTTAAGAACACTGAAGTAGAACACAAATTTAAGCTGATGTCTGGTTCATAATTCCCCATTATAAAACACCACTACTTTATGGGTGCAAAATCAACACAGGCTTGGACAAATGCGCTATTTAATGATTCTTTGGTATGTAGCCTTACTGGTGACTGTCGAGAGGCTTCTTTCAATTTTGACATTGTGGTTTGAAAAGTCCCAATGAGATCATGCGACCCATCGTTGTCGTAATCATAGCACTCAACCTAAAAAAAGTAGCATTAATCAGCATAATCCAAGAATATGGATACAGAGATAGCATCATGTAATTCAAACAAAAGAACAAATAACTGCCACTGACTGGAGGGAAATGACCATAGGCTCAGACCCATTAAGAACAGAACAGAGTAATAGTCTGTATTAAAACTGTGTGTGTACTATTGTTACTAAACTGCTGACAATGAATCACTTAAGGCACAGGTAGACAACCTACCGCCGGAAGGCCGGATCAGGCCTGTTGGCGGAGGAGGGCGGGGCGAGCAGAGGAGGGAGCTGGCTACGTGGTCCTAGCTCAGCTGGCACAGGTTTCAAGCAGACCCACAGAGGCAATGTGGGAGCAAATACACAAACCGTTTACTCACCTCTCCGCCCCCACATGGTCTCTGGCTGCCTGCAGGATATGACAGAGCCTGTGCTCTGTGGGCAGCCTTCAGTTAGGCCTGGGCCCTGAGGCTGCCATCCTATAGACCAGGGTTCCCAATCTTCTCTGAGGGAATTGGGAGCCACGTAAGTGGCTGCGGGAGCGGGGGGGAAAAGGCAGCAACACCATCCCCAGGACTGCAGTGCTCCCTTGGCCAGAGGGGCTCGTTTTTTTACTTACCTCTGGCAGTGGCGGCATCTGGGGAAGTTGGGGAGCCTTGGGGAGCCCCCTGCAGGGCTCCCCAAGCTGCGGAATGCATATACGACATGATCGGGACCCAGTTTCGCGATCGTGTTGTAAACGAGTTCCGTGGCTCGGGGAGCCCTGCGGGGGGTCCCCAGGACTCCCCACCTTCCCCAGATGCCACCGCTGCCAGGAGTAAGTAAACAACTGGCCAAGGCAGCAGCGTGATCCTGGGGGTAGTGCTTCAGCTTTTCCCCCTCCCTGCCCCTTAAAGGGGCAGAGACCAGTGCCTTCCAAGGAGGTGGGTCATGACCCACCACTTTGGGAACCACTGCTGTAGACAGTTACCTGGGAGCAAGTCCAATTAAACTCAAAAGGATACATTTCTGAGTAGACATGCATAGGATTAGACTTTTAGGGCATTACCTTAATATGAACATGCATGCACATGCACTCACCATCAGTGCAAACCACATGCAGGCACTACCATCAGCAAAGACCGAGGAATCAGAGTTAGATGTAATGAAAGCACACAGAGAGTAGAGCAGAATTCAGGGAGTAGCAGGGTGGGGGAGGACAAATTCTCAATATTTCAAAAATATTTCCAAATTTTCCTATTACAATGTTCATTTGATAACATCAGTATATTAAGTACGTGACAAAACTGAATATTGTTTTATTACCCAAGCTAAAGCACTAACACTTGGCCAAATTAGGCTACAGTCAGACACTTTCCTGGGAGTAAGCCCCACTGAACACAATGGGACTTACTTCTGAGTAGACACGCATAGGCTTGCACTGCTAACTTGCTTGCTTGTTGGAGAAAAGATATACATGTTTCCCAGCCTAACAGAACACACGAACGCATGCCTGCTCCCAAAGATGAGAAGCCTCCAATGAGTCACTTCAAAACACACACACACACACACACAGTTTGGAGATCATGTAATGAGATATCAACACACGTTGTTTGTGTATTACAGCTAAATACACAAACAGTCTTTAACACATGAAAAGACATTTCCACCAAACAGAGCTAGAAAAATAAGTTTACTTACTACAGTAAAAGAGCCAGTTACATATGACAACGTGTGCATAAAAGTATTAAAGCATTGTTGAATCAATCATAATAAGATAGGTTGTTTTCCCTCCTTATTAGGGCAATGTAAGCATTAGGTCTGCAAGATTGTCTTGCACCTTTTCGAAGGAGAGTGTAATACAGAAGGTCAAATTCCAATCAACATGACAAAGGCTTGCATATTCATGATGTTTCATGAATATGTTTATTTTGTTCCAGCTGAAGTAAGAATCAAGCTAGACAGGTTTAATCAGAAGCCTGCATTTTGACTCATTCAAGTGTTGTTGTTTTTTAAGAACACCATCCCCAGCAATTTATTTTGGTTTTGAATTGGAATACAAAATGCCACTATTACACACCAAGAAGCAGTACAAACTGCCACTAGCAGTTTAAAAAAAAAAATGAATCCCCATCATGATATTAATGATCATTTGATATTTCTTTTAAAATAAGGGAAGGGGGAAAACTAAAATAGGGCAGAATACATAGGTGGTGAACACCCAAAATCAATTAAAGTTAGTAAGATATTACAAAGTACACATGAGTTGAACAAATACATCGTTCCCAAATCCAGTGACAATAAAGTGTGTGAGAACAGGTGGAATAGTAAATTACTTTTCCATAAGACTATGAAAATATTTTCTGGACAGATAATTCAATGCTTGCTTCACTTTCAAGGTATTTTGACTATCCGCATACTGATGAAAGCTCAGTAAGAGGACATGATGGCAGGAAGAACAAAAATTCTGGGTAGCAAACTCTGTTGGGTTTGAGAACTAAAGAGAATAAGCTACCACATTAAAAGGGAATATATATAGAGAGAGGTCAAACTACAGTTGAAGGAATCGCAAGTGACTGTGAATTGCTTATGAACACAGACTACACTGAATTTAATGTAACTATAAATACAAAGCTTCTCAGATGGATACAGCTGATTTAATAACTGGCACCACACCCATTGAACAGACTTTCACATTAACAGGAGCCCTGAACCGTATGTGTTCCTTAGAAAAGAATGCTTGACAAAAACTAATTACATGTGTACAATTAAAAAGAAACCGTTGACAATCAGTACGATAAGCAACTCAGAGCACAATCAAAACCCCGGGCTGGAATGGGCAGGCTGACACGCCTGCCCCATATCCAGCCCGGAACGGATTCCCCTTCCCCCGGGGTAGCGTACAGTGGCCCGGATGAGACTATTTGGAGCTGCACCGCTAAATAGGTGGCACAACTCTGTGCAGCTGAATCAGGGCCGCCCAGGCCAGAGGGTAGGATCCGGTCCAGAGGCCAGATCCTGTATCAACACACACCCGGGCCAGGCCACCCAGGGCCCACCCGTTCCCTGTCTTCCACAGTCCTGTTCCGCCGTTCCCCCTGCCCTGTTCTGCCTCCTGCCGCCCTACCGGAGTCCCTGTGCTAGCCAAAGAAGGCTGGCCTTACCTTCAGGCCTCCAAGCCCAGGTGATGGGGCAGCAAGGCCAGTGCACACCCATGAGCTGGTCTATCTCCTCTGAGAATGGCACAAATGCATTTGACAGCACACATCCCTTGTGCCAGCCTTTCAGCACGTTTGGATTGCGTTGCCAACCATATTGAACACAACACCAGGATATTCTGCAATT
The DNA here is from genome assembly GCA_029204185.1 of Lerista edwardsae. NCBI lineage: Eukaryota > Metazoa > Chordata > Lepidosauria > Squamata > Scincidae > Lerista > Lerista edwardsae. The sequence continues at coordinate 3,888,172 of JAJKFI010000021.1, forward strand.
GGTTGGGCTCTCCCAATATCTTTTCCAGATGGAATCATATAAATTGCCATTCCTACATCAGGTCTCATTCTCAACTCATATCTTACAAAACAAATTTATTTAAGTCCCAAATACTTAACTAATTTCACTTAACTAAACATCAATTTTATTCAGAATGTGTTCAACGAATGCAGAAAGAGAAGGGACGTTACCTTGATTGTTTTATCCATATCACCATAACACAAGGAGTTGAGAGAGATTTTAAATGGTCTCCAGACAGGGTTCAAGTTATTTTTAATAACCTAAACAAATACAAAATAAAAATATGCGTTTTAACATATATCAAAGTACTTTGCAGTGACCATCTTTGATAAATATTGCTGTTCAGTCATCCACACAGCTATCAGGGAGAATCATGTACATGTCAGGGAGCCGCCTTTATTCCAGTAAAGCATCAATGCAGCTGCTGTCCTTGTACAAGCCAGTGGTGCTCTGAGAATCAGAATAACTATAAGCACTAAAATAGGTTGTGAGTTAAAGTTAACACAGTATGTTACGAGAGAAGTAAACCCTTACTTCTGTTCTGTGTACCATCACCCAGTTTCCTTCAGAGGTCTGTTTGTGAAATTCCAAATAAGGATCAGATTTGCCAAATAAATCCTGCAATTAAAAACAGGCTATTATTTAAAGTTGTCTTAAGCAGGAGGGTTTTTGCAAGCATTACTTTATATTGTCAGCAGTTCAAAGCAGGCACTAGTGGTACCCAACATTCAGCCCATACACTTCTCTTTTCCAGCAGCACTGCACAACTGTGGTTCCATTCACATCAATGCTCCTTTTGAAATGCAGCTCCATTCAGCACAACAGTTTTGGGAGTTCCTCAAAATATGGACTGAAATAACAGAAGCAGCAAGCGGGACCATCAAACACTACCAGTCAGGAAACACAAGCATGTAAGGAAGCCACACACACAACTGCAATGACACACCAATCAAATCTAAAGCAAGAGCAAATCGCACCAGAGCGATAGTTGTGTGCATCCTTAATGCACTGAAAGACTGATGTAAATACTAACGCTTTCATGGCTGGCATTCATAGCAGTAAAATTAATATTGGTAGGGTGGAAAGGCCGCAGTGGAATAAAACAGTTGCTTCCTAACGAGTATTTCCACTCTTCGATGCATTTGCTGCAACAGACTACTGCAACCAGTTTATTTCAACATAAGGGTTTGTGAACTGCAATTCAAATGCAGAATTTCATCAACTAATTCAGTGTTACACCCTGACTTTTTCAGGTGTGAAGAGGAATGTTACCTATTTGTTGGCTATGGAAAATGCAATCATGTTTATTTACACCCAGAGGTTAGTCCTGGGGTGTCAAACTCATTTCATACAGCAGGCCAAATAGCACTTTTTCCTCTGCCATTAGCTGCAAATGACGGAAGACAAATCTTGATCATCTTCTCAAGATATAGAAAGGCCCAATTATCATGCAGTGACACCTCAGCACAGCTCAGCAGCTGATGGTGGGGCTGGGAGAGACCGAGGGCCAAATAAAGAACTTCCAAGGGCCGCATCCAGTCCCCGGGCCTTATGTTTGACACCCCTGGGTTAGTCTATTCAACAGGACAAGAATAGCTTGAACACAACATTATAACATGAAAGACCAGTGATATAGTAAAAAATAGTTATATACCACTTTTCAAGAAAAAATAAAGTTCAAAGTAGCTTGCAGAAAAGAATCAAATGGCTCCCTGTCCTAAAAGGGTTTATCATCTTTAAAAAATGCAGAAGAAACACCAGCAAGCAGCCACTAGAAAAGATACAGTACTGGTAAATACAGACAATTGCTCTCCCCCTGATAAACATAAGAGAAGCACAACTTGAAAAGTACTTGTAATATATATAGAACAATGATTCCCAAACTGGGGGTCAGGACCCAATTTTTGGTGGGTTGCAAAACTGACAAGGTGATGTCCGACAAGGAAAATATATTGAGCCCTATGGAAACAGAAACAGAGCAGCACGTGAATAGGTGAATATGCAGATGCAGGGGAGTGGCAACAATATGCATCTAGTTGTCTTGTGTACTCCCTGAGGTATCTGGTGGGCCACTGTGAGATACAGGAAGCTGGACTAGATGGGCCCTTGGCCTGATCCAGTGGGGCTCTTCTTATGTTCTAAAGCCTTAGTCCACTTCGAGGGGCAGGCTGAGGGGTATCCACTGTCACTAGAATTGCCCTGATCCAATGAACACAGAGCTGAAATGCTCCAGAAGGTGCCCCCTCATCATAGCAAAAAAGATAAAATTAGAGGCTTGAATGGTAGGTAAAGTGAAACTTTTTTTTTTTAAAAAAAAAGTCTTGTACAGCCAGGTGGGACCCAATACAGTGTTGTTTTAAAAAGTGGGTTCCAGTGTGAAAAGGTTTGGGAACCATGGATATAAAAGAATGAGGATATAGAAAGCCTCATCAAAGATAAAATCCTAAAGCATGTAGAGGAACAAGTGTTGCTGAAGATAAGTCAGCATGGCTTCTGTAAGGGTAAGTCTTGCCTCACAAACCTTTTAGAATTCTTTGAAAAAGTCAATAGGCATGTAGATGTGGGAGAACCTGTGGATAGCATATACAGTATCTGGATTTTCAGAAAGTGTTTGACACAGTTCCCTGCCAAAGGCTGCTGAGGAAACTTCACAGTCAGGGAATAAGAGGGCAGGTCCTCTTATGGATTCAGAATTGGTTGAGGGCCAGGAAACAAAGAGTGGGGGTCAATGGGCAATTTTCACAATGGAGAGAGGTGAAAAGTGGAGTGCCCCAGGGATCTGTCTTGGGGCCGGTGCTTTTCAACTTGTTCATAAATGACCTGGAGACTGGCATAAGCAGCGAGGTGGCCAAGTTTGCGGATGACACAAAACTTTTCCGGATGGTGAAAACCAGAAGGGATTGTGAGGAGCCCCAGAAGGATCTCTCCAAGTTGGGGGAATGGGCAGCAAAATGGCAGATGCGTTTCAACGTAGACAAGTGTAAAGTGATGCACATTGGGGCAAAAAATCAAAACTTCACATATAGGCTTATGGGTTCTGAGTTGTCTGCAACAGCTCAGGAGAATATTGCATACAGTTCCGGTCACCACATCTCAAAAAGGACATAGTGGAGCTAGAAAAGTTGCAGAAGAGAGCAACAAAAATGATTATGGGGCTGAGGCATCTCTCTTATGAAGAAAGTGAAGTGTTTGGGGCTCTTTAGTCTGGAAAAAAGATGCCTGGGGGGACATGATTGAGACATACAAAATTATGCATGGAAGGGATGGATGTTCTTTTGCCTCTCTCACAACACCAGAACCAGGGGACATCCACTGAAACTGAGTGTTGGGAGAGTTAAAACAGATAAAAGGAAATGCGTTTTTACCCAGCGGGTAGTTAAACTGTGGAACTCCTTGCCACAGGAGGTGGTGATGGCATCTGGCCTAGATGCCTTTAAAAGGGAATTGGGCAGATTTTTGTGGTCCCGTGTTCCTTTCCTTTCCCAGGAATTACTATTGCTTACATGGATACAATAGCTGATGTTCACCCCAGGCACACACACTGCAAACCAGAATTCCAACTATACAGTCTTTACTGTACGGTCCTGGATTGCATTAACCATAGTTTGTCCAGACAACAGCATATAGGTCCACCCTGTTTATCCATGGGTTCAGAATCACAGTGGAGGGCCTGACCTGAGCTCGGAAAGGCCCTTGGAAGCGTGTTTATGAAAACCAGAAGTGCCTCTCTGGGGAACATTTGAGGTCTGGATATACCATGCGCAACTTCTCCAAGCCTCAAAAAGCCTCTGGACGCAACCAGAAAGCACTTTCTGGTCATGTTTGGAGGTTAGGACATAGTGTGTGTAAGGAAAGTGCACAGCAAAGGGGCTGCTCATGTAATGCCTACCATGATCTGAACAAGGGTGGAGATTTCCAGTGACCTCCCCTTCCCTCTGCCCCACCCATTTCTGCTCTTGGGGGTTGGGGGATTGTCAGGAGCAAAATTCAGGGGGGCAGTAAAGAGAGGAGAGATCAGTGAAATCATCCTTTCAGCAAACAGAAGCAGCACCAAGGTGGGACTCTTCAGTTGTTACATGTTTTAGCAGATAAATGAATTAAAATGACTGATCATATTGTTTATCATGAGGAAACACACAATTAGGCACCTTATTATCCAATTTCCTTGCTTCAAATTCAAACATGACCACTCTGTTATCTTTTACTTCTTCAGCTGAAATCTGGGTAGAGATAAAAAAACAAAACACAAATATTCACCATGATTAGATTCTGAATGTGAATAAAGCAGGCACCTTCTGGTGAAAGGTCTGACAATTTTAGAAGGTTTTTGTGTAAAGTGAATTTAATATTCCTCCTGTTTTCCAAAAGAATACAAATATATTGATAGCAGAGTCTTCGGAAATGCAGCTAAGACAAAGGGTGGTGCCATGAAAATTTACATATCAAGCTGAGAGAAGCTTTTTGTTTAAAAAAAATTAACATTTTGCAACCCAAGTAGGAGAGAAGGAATGCTTCCCCCTTCCCATTTTAGAACATTAAAGGTTTGGATGCACCCAAATTAATGTTTGGTTTTATTCCCACTGTATTGTATTTTATTTCTACTATATACCTACAGCATCATATCACAAAACTGCTCTTGAAAATTCTTTTCTGTAAATTCAAAATTATTTGTCACTTGTCACTCGGGGCTGCGGCTTGAAAAACATACATCAAGAATTGCCTGGGGCGGGCGAAAGTAGTTGTGTAGTCTATGAATCAGCGGCGGCATTCAGCCGGTACGCTGGTGGGACTTACCTTTGAGCGGCAGTCGGCCTGTTGCATCACGCCACGTTCTGCCGCTTTCCTGCCCGCCGGGGCAGGCGGGAAAGCGGCAGAACACGGCGTGACGCAACGGGCGGACTGCCGCTCAAAGGTAAGTCCCGCCAGCGTACCGGCTGAATGCCGCCGCTGCTATGAATCCAGGTCATTTTTTACATTTTAAAAAATTGTCATAAACCCAAAAAGGTACGCAACAAACTGGATTTAAGTATACAGTACAGCTCTGTACACTGCAATCCTGTGCATTTTGACTCAGAAATAAGTCCCAGTGCGGTCAGTGGGGGTTATTTCCAGGTATGCATGAACAGAATTGAAGATTCAACCCCATTAATGGGAATTCACTGGACTTTCAGCACACAGCTTTCCCCTTGATTACTTTTATTTTATTCTGCTCAGGATTTTTTTTTTTTAAAAAAAAACTACCCAAGAATCAAAATCTTTGTCAAAAGACATACCAAAAGTAGCAAGCAAACTATGCTTTCATACCGTAATTCTTCCTTTGCCTGCAGGTTTGCCATTTCTCTGTAGCAGTGGCCTAGTAATGGTCTTGCTAGAAACGATCTGTAAAAAACCATACAATACTCATAACAGTTAAAGAACTTTTCTAATCCATAATATGTGTCAATTGTCATTTACTGAGACCTTATGAAGAACTTGTAAAGGATGGGGAGGAAGCATAAGGTATGATTTCCTACAATAATTTTTTTTTTATTTACTCGCTGCACTGCCATCAGAAACTGAGAGCTTTTTACGGGAAATTCCACAAGATTCCCCATGCAGATAGATGCTGCCCTTGTGGACAGGGGCATAGCGAGACGATCGCCCATTCTCTTCTCTACTGCCCTTTCTATGTTGAGATTCGCGAACGTTTCCTGGTCCCCATTCTGAGAACAAGACAGGGCCTTTCTGATGTGGCTAAATTATGCTATCTCTTATCTCAGTTATTTCAGGTTGAAATAACCGAAAGGGTGGCAACCTTCCTGCATAAGTTAACTGATTTGTGCATTCAAAAAACTGAATTATGCCTTGAATGATTTAATGTGTGTGTTTGCTTTTGCTCTTTTGTCTGTCTATGTTATGCCTGTCTTATGCCAATAAAGGATATATATGATACTACAATAAAAACAAGAATTTTTGCCCAAATTACAGCCCATCTTTGAAATGCCAAAGAGTTCTCAAAGCAGTTTTCTTAGCAAAGATTAGATAAGATTGTTCGCTATCCCAAAGGGCTTCGAAATTTAAAGGACTCAAAAAAGACCCTAGCAAACAGTCAATGAAAGAAATACTATGCAGAAATGAACACGCTGCATCACCCCTGCTAAATATAAGGAAACCCCCACTTTAAAAAGTGGTCTTCTGCAAAAAAGAAAAATAATCACAGGCATGCTCTGGTATCCACTGATTCGGGATCTATGGTTTCACTTATGCTCAGATACCATGGATACTTGGATGTCTATTAAAAAGGTAGCGGAACATTAAACAAATCTCTTTTTTTCCCTTGTAGCAGTGACATCACTGATGTTCCCCTATTTTTAAAAAGGTGGCCCCAGGATCTATGGTTTCAGGTATCCACGGGGGGGGGGGGGAGAACAGAACCCCAGCAGATACCAGGGCATGCCTGTATTTGTGTGATTATTTCACAATTAAATAATTAACTTGAAAAGGCGTCAAGTATTTTTGTCTTTTGCATAGCTATACCTAGATATATGCACTTACATGTACTTATGCTTGTATTTTTATTTATCTTTGCCCAGGGCTATCATCTAAGGTTTGGTGTTGACTAAAGGGCAAAAAACCTATTGTATTAAAATTCTCCATTGCATTTGTATGTGGAGAAACAACATAAACTCTTATGCTAGATTATCCAAGTAAATAAGGCACTAAAGTTGCAATCATATGCACATTTTACTAAAAGTAAGCCCTATTAGTTACAAGGGTCTTATTTCTGGAAAAAATGCATGGGATTGCACTGCAAGTAGTTAAAACTATAGCGAGTAGATCTTGTTATCTCAAATACCAGAGAGTCAGCCTAAGAGGAAGAGGGTATACTACTTTCTTGTGGACAAGCAAGTGGCATTTACAAAATTAGAACCTGCAACATGCAATTTTTTCCTAACCTTGATCATTTTTATTCTGGTGTCGACTGTCAAAACAGGAATAAGTTAGTAGTTATAAATCTTAGGTGAATTTCATTTCTGTGGGCAAAACAAAATTAATGGCAACAGAAACAACTAGAACAATCCTCTGGACGGCTATAGAGTCTATCCAGAAGCAATTACACCTACCTGCCCCAGTGTGCATTCGAATTCTCCTAGGAAATCATCATCGCTCAAATCAACAGTTTTGTTGTCAATATCATAAATCCCAAATTTGAGCTTCTGGACTAGCTCAAAATAATAATCAATGAGGAACCTCTTGGAAAACTTGGGGTCCAAACAGTTCTTGATTCTTTCTGTGCGATCAACCTGGAAAGAAGCCCCAGAGTTTCATCACATGGTGGCTCAAGTTATGGCATCTTCCATAACTGGCTTCAAATATTATTTGAGTACCTGAAAGTTTCTGCCCTCCCTCACAAAAAATAGGAACATGTAAAATCTAGCAAGGCACCAAAACAGAAAAAATTTTTCCTAGGTACTCAAGAGATAGCAAAAATTACCACAGTTATGGATCGCTATTTGAATGCCCTCCCTCCTCCACCAAAATACGTACTAAACTGGCGTGTATGCTGGCAAACTAAAGAAATTTATATAGAAAATAAATAAATGATACAACTTCAGCAAATAGTTCTAAAACACATTTGCGGCATAATCCTATGCATATTTACTCAGAACTAATTTGCCTTGTGTTCAGTGAGGCTTACTTCCTGGTAGCTATGCACAGGACTGCAGCCTGAATTAGAAGCAAACCCCATTTATTTCAGTGGAACTTACTTCCAGGTAAACATGGCTTGGGGATTGCAACATTTTTCAGCTTACAGTGCTTTTTAACTAAACAGTGCTTTTAGAGTGGTGTTTAGACTAATTGAAAACCAATGCCAACAATTAAGTTCTCTTAAACATATACAAGCTAAACACACCTCAAACAGGAGCAAGAGACTAAAAGGAAACAATTGCTGTTCAGTGGCAATGACATACCTGGGGGTGGTCAGGGAGGCGAATGCCCCAGGGCGTCAGGCAGGGAGGAGTGGCAAAATCGCCCCCTCCCGCCCTTGGCTGTGCCCTCACCATAGCCATTCCACTCCTGGGGATGCCCTTCTCCTCCACCACTTGTTCTTTAAGTGGAGGGGGAGGAAAGTCGCTCTGGAGGACCTGCTGAGATCCGGGGAAGCTGTGCACAGCCCTCAGAACGCCTTTGGGGGGAAGAAGCAGGCATGTGGGTTAGCACCTGCAGATGGGGGCGTTTTTTTTGGCACCTCTTGATATATGCCCCTGTGCGCCACCCCCACCCCAGGAACTCAACTGTGCAATGGACATCCCTGGATCAGTTTTGGTACAGCACAGCCCTTGCCAAATGTTCTAAATATGCACAGAAAAAAAGATGGTCAAGTCTTCCTGCACTTGCTAAGCACATACACCACTGGGAGGAAAGGATAGCACAGCAGCAAGATCCCAGAGGCCCACCAAATATTCTTCTACACACATGGTTTGCCTGAAGACAGTTAAGAAGTAATTAAAATGTTGATTGTTTTATTATTTTCATCTTCATTCTCTACTTAGATTAGGACCTAAATCTTTTAATATGAACAACTTCCTTTAGGGTGTAAAAATATCCATTTCAATCAGAATGATTCAATAAGAACATAGAACAAAACAAAAAGAGGCAGGGTTGATTTCAAAGACACTTGAATAGGTGCACATTCAAGTTAATACAGAAGGGTGTGTCTCTCATTAACACACACATTTGACTTTTTAAAGAAATGTGGTCTTAATACCTGAAGGGCAGAGGTGAAGGAAGAATTGCAGAAGTTAACGTTTCCTATTAAAAATGGAATTAAAATGAGGAACTTAACCAGGCAGCTATTAGATGGCATCAGGTGCCAAGGGAATTAGACAAGCATCATCATGCTGTACCTCATACCACTGCTGTCCACTTGTGTGCTGAAGAAGTACACAAAGAGGGTCGGACTTGGAACCAACATCTTTATCCAGGAGATTGCTACAGGAGATGGTCAGCTCCACCTTTGTGACGCACTGCGCCGCCATCTGCTACTGTAGATAAGAAAACATCCAGAATACTTTCATGTTCATGGGGGTGGGGAACAGACACTGATTCTAATTGCAAACAGTCAATGGCCTAATTCAACACAGATTTAAACACGCTTAAGCCCAATGAAATATTGTGGTTTGATTGTGGTCCTGAGAACCCACGCAGCATGACAAAACTTCATATCTAAAAGCCATCTGATAGCAGTGGGCTGCATTAATATAAACACATTAGTTTCCAAGTTAAAGAGGTAAGGACTCTTCTTTGATATCAGGCAGGGTGCAATCCTAATCTGGAGTTAGGCTGGCACAAGACCCTTGTGCCGGTCTAGGAGTGTCACAAACGCATTGTAAAGCGCGTTTGCACCACTCTTGGAGTCAGGGACGCTCCGTGAACAGTAGTGACTGGTTGTGGACATGCACCATCCTCCCTGACTCCAAGAGTGGTCCAGACATGCTTTACAGTGTATTTATGACACTCCTACTGGGACTTGTACTGGCCTAACTCCAGATTAGGATTACACCTTCAGTCTTGCTCCAATGGTCTTAAAGTTAGTTATTATTTTTTATTATTTATTGAATTTATACCCCACCTTTCTGCCCCATGGGCACCCAAGGTGGCTTACAACATCAAAAAAAATATTAAAATAAAAATACAGAATGAGACAGTTTAAACTGTATTAAAACAGTATTTAAAACAATTTTAAAAATTTAAAATGAACAGACCCCATGGATCCCATAATTGTAATTTAAAATGCCAGCCTGCATGTCAGCAGTTAAAAGCTTGTTTAAATAAAAAGGTTTTCAGGCTCCGCCGAAAAATTGTCAAAGAGGAAGCAGTTCTGAATTCTAAGGGTATTCTAAGGATTATATTCCACAATCGTGGCGCCACCACCGAGAAGGCCCTCTTCCTGGCCGCCATCCCCCTCATTTCTCCTGGTGGCGGCACAGTCAGAAGGGCCCCCCCAGATTACCTAAGAGTACGAGTAGGATTGTATGGAAGGAGGCGGTCCCTCAAATACCCCAGACCCAAGCCGTAAAGGGCTTTAAAAGTCAAAACTAGCACTTTGAAGCGGGCCCAGAAAGGAACCGGCAGCCAGTGCAGCCGCTGAAGCAACGGCCCGACTGAGTCGAACCGACGAGCCACAGCAACCACACGGGCAGCTGCGTTCTGCACTAGCTGAAGTCTCCGGACCATCTTCAGAGGCAGCCCCACGTAGAACACATTGCAATAATCTAAGCTAGATGTCACTAGGGCATGGGTCACCGTGGCCAGGTCTAAGCAACCCAGGTATGGTCGCAGCTGGCAAATCAGCCAAAGCTGAGCAAAGGCTCCCCTGGCCATAGCCACCACCTGGGAATCCAGGAGCAGCTGTGAATCCAGGAGAATCCCCAAGTTGCGGACCTGCTCCTTCAGAGGGAGTGCAACCCCATTCAGAGCACGGTGATAGTCCAGTATCCAAGTTGTGGTTTTCCAGACCTGGAGCACCTCTGTCTTATCTGGATTTAATTTCAGCTTGTTTGCCCACATGCAGCCTCCAAGTGCCTCCAGGCAACGATCCAGGACCTCGGCTGCCTCCTCAGAATCAGGGGGAAAGGAGAGATAGGGTTGGGTGTCATCAGCATATTGATGGCACCCTACCCCAAACCCCCGGATGACCTCTCCCAGCGGCTTCATGTAGATATTAAATAGCATGGGGGATAAGATGGACCCTTGAGGCACCCCAAACCCAAGAGGCCAGGATGCCAAACAAGCATCCCCCAGCACCATCTTCTGGGATCTGTCAGCCAGGAAGGAGCGGAACTACTGCAAAACAGTGCCCCCGAGCCAGTGGTGAAATTCAGCCAGTTCTCACCTATCCTGCAGAACCAGTTGCTAATTTTAGGTTGGGAGAAGGAAGAAAGGCAGCGGATGGCCCTGAAGGCCACCCTGAAGGACATAAAACCAGTTGTTAATTTATTTGAATCTTACCACTGCCCCAAGCCCCAACTCAGCCAACCAACCCAGAAGGACACTACACCATGGTCGATGGTGTTGAAGGCCACCGAGAGGTCCAGCAGGACTAACAGGGACGCACTCCCCCTGTGCATTCCTCGGCTTACGTCATCCACCAAGGCAGTCTCTGTCCCGAAACCCAGCCTGAAGCCAGATTGGAATGGGTCCAGATAATCCTCTTCCTCCAGGACCCTCCAAAGCTGGGATGCCACCACCCGCTCAATCATCTTGCCCAAAAAAGGGATATCTGAGACTGGCCGAAAGTTGTGGGTCTTAAGCAAACAGGTAATAAACTCTAAATTTTGAAATAGTACAGCTGATGCTAAAACGTAAAATATCCAAAATATACAATGAAGGCAAGTCTCATACAATGACTTATTACATTCACAGAAATGTAAAAGAAAAAAAATCAAAAAATGTCATTTAGAACGCAATCCTACACTACTGACATAAGCTAAGCCAGCAAAGTCATAAACTAAGCCAGCACAAGGACCACCATAAAGCATTTTTGGACCACTCTCGGAGTCAGGGAGGATGGCTCACATCTGTGTACTGGCTTCTCTGACTCAGAGAGTGGTCCAAACATACTTTACAGTGTCCCTTGTGCAGGCCAAACTTTGTTGCCTTAGTTTATGCCGGCCTAACTCATTTTAGGATGGCGCCCTCAATATTAGATTTCAGTTTTAAACTTTTACTGGGATCTTTTGGAAACATTTTGAGGAGGAATTTTTGTTCTCTCAGATCTTTACTCATATATACTCAAACAGCTGCTGGGTATGACCCACCCTCAGGCACTTATTGTTCTGAAGGTAAAGGCAGGTAAGAATTGCACAGCCAGACAATAGAATATCTAACTGCCATCACTTAGCAACTCAAGGGCAGCACAGTCCAAACCCGCGCTGGAACAGGGAGGCCAACTTGCCTGCCCCATGTGGGACCGAATGTGGTGCAATGTAGGGTAAAGGGAATTTATTCCCCTTACTTCGTGTCACATGGCAGCCTTCCGAATAGGGCACCTTGGAGCTGTGCAAGTGAAATTGCCAACGCAATTCTGAAGGGTCCAGGGAAGGCCAGCCAGGCTGGGGGATTGGATCTGGCCTATGTTGGCAAAGCCACTCCCTTCCCTCCCTGGGTCGATCAGCCCACAGTCCACCTACAGCCCTCTATCCCCACACCCTGTTCTACCTTCCCCAATCTCCCATGATGTCTTCCCTAGGCCAGCCTTACCTGTTGCAGTTTCACATCTCACAGTCCAGAACTGGTTGAAACTGGCATTCCGTCTCTCCGTCTCAGGATCAGATAGAACACCTGTGTGTCCTTCGAGCCGGAAGCTTCCCAGCTTGTTAGAGCAACTAGCTTGGACAGTAGTTGTACTCCCTTTCTGATAGTGTAAAATAAGCAGGCAGTTTCACACGGGAAGCCCTGGCTGCAAAACACTGCACATTCCCATGAGCTCATAGTGTTCTAAGGGTCACCCCATTGGGTAAGATGGGGCACAAGGGGTCTTCAGGTATCCACCTACCAGATACACTCTGGCTGCATCCCTTTGTTCTGTTGTTAGAAGGAGTTATTCACTGTGTGTGCTTAAGATGTAAAAGCTGCACTTAAACGCCGCCTGCGAGCGGCAAGAAGACTTCACCGGCTTTCCCAGCCGGCAGATTGAACCTTTGTACCTTTCTCACTTTCGCTACAATAAAGAGACTTTGTTATGGAAATGTGGCGATTGCTTCAATCCTTCGCTTCGGAGCGCTAAGGCAAGCGCTGGAATGGGTCTCCAAGCCCCCAACTCTGCTGCTATTCACACAAATACACAACA
>JAJKFI010000021.1:3903957-3932097 GCA_029204185.1 Lerista edwardsae
CGGCGATGATCTGAGTCAGCCATATTGTTACGCTCATGGCTTCAAGAAAACGATATCATGTCCTCTCCTGTTATCTTACCTTCATGGGTGGATAGGCTTGCGGAACCTGCTTCCGGCGTGGGCGGGGTTTGGAATCAGCTGACTCTGACTGTAAAAGGGGTTTGTACCAAGAACCTTAAGGTTTGTACCATGGCGGCTTCTGTTAAGGTGGTCACGGCAGCGCGACATTTACAGAGGGGCAGCTTTTGGACGGGGACGCGGCTTCCCTACGAGGCTCGAGGAGCGAGGGTCGGTTGGAGGAGCCAAACTTCTTCGGGGCAAGGAGCTGCCGGAGGAAGCAAGGTGCGTGCATCCCGTCTGGTCTTCCCCTTGTTTCCTTTCAGCGTGACTTGGGACGATTCCCGAGCAAACGCAGGTGGGGTTGATGTCTGTAGGCAGATGATGTCACGTGGAAGGCTCCATTCTCGCCCCCTGAGTTCTTTGCTGCCGGCCAGCAAAGGTTGTAGCTTTCGGTTATGTTGTGGAAGCTTCACGTTTCTGGGCAGCCGATTCTGTCCATGCTTCCTCTGTGTTGAGCCCCACTGTTTCCCATGTTACCCACTCCCAAGTAAGCCTGCATAGGAGTGCAGGAATTCGTTTTTTCCTAATAAGTTGTTACTAATTGAAATGCTCATCCATCAGGTTGTTCTGCAAAACTGTTGTCTGCAGGTCTTCTATTTCTCTTGCCAACCCCTCCCCTAGGATGCTGTTGTATTGGCCTAGAAGGATGACAAAGCCTTCATTTCCTTCAGTCTGTCTTCTTTGTTACCAGTGTGAAATTATCTGGGATATGATTGGGGGGGGGCGAGCTCTTTATATATGTTGAATATAATAAAAATTTAAATAACACCACCAGTGATGCAAAATGGGAAAGAAGCAGGCAATGGGAAAGAGGGCAGATACTTCCATGGTTGATCTGATGTGTTTGATTTGCAGTTCAAACAATGACCTTTTAGTACTAGTTTAATTGATTTTAATTGAGTTGATTAAAAAAAAATTAGTTGGCGTAAGTATCATTGCAGAGCCATGGTTAGAATGCTCCAGATTGCATTACCTGGGAGTGATGGCGCAATCCTAACCAACTTTCCAGCACCAGGGTAAGGGCAATGCAGCACTAACATAAGGGAACAAGCATTTCCTTACCTTGAGAAGGCCTCCACGATTATTACTCCACTACAGGATGCAGAACATGCCCAATCAGCAGAGCTGTGTCAGTGTTGGAAAGCTGGTTAGGATTGCACCCTGAGTCTGATTAAAAACCTTATATTAGGACTTACTTCTGAGTGAGCATGCATACAATTGCACAGTTACATCTTATACCTTTGTACAGTTAGAATATATCTTTATGGAACATGCATGCCATCAGAGCTTGAAATATACAGAATGTATATGAACAGCCCACTCTATAGTTACACAGAAAGTTCTGTATATTTCATTGAAAATTACTCCAAGTAGATTGGTTTGGGATTGAAGCCTGTCTGTGTTTGTTCATCAGGTGCTTGGAAAATCTAGATTTTTCAGAAGAGGATTTACATTGTCAGCATTGTCTGTCTTGGGTTATGAAGCATATACATTATTCTGTCAGTCTGCTGTGGTTCAAGCAGAAGCTCAAGGTAAGGCATTGTAAGTCTTAAAGCTTCCAAAGACAGTTTTGGATCTTGATTCATGGCATTCGCAAATATTTTTGCAAACCTTCAATGTTTGTGTTTGGTTTTGTAGTGCTATGAATGGAAATAGAAAAAAGAAAATAGATTTCTAAAGCGAAGTTGGAATTACAATGTCAAGAGTTGTATTATTATTGCTAAACTTGCAGTTTTCTGTTTGGCACTAGGTGAGCACAAATAAGGCACAAAGTATTTGAGTGATTGTATTTTAATAAGAGCTTCATTTTCAATGTAAGGCACTAGATATTGCTGCTCATATACAAGCTCAGCCAAAAGGCTGGGTATCTGACTTCTTTCACAGAATCAATTCTGTTGCCATGGACTTTCCTTTTCACATATTCACATAACAGTGTGTGACAGATTGTAACTTCTGTACCTGTATGTTGAAGTCTGCAATCCCATGCATACTTATATGGGAGAAAATTTCATTGACTGCAGTGACGTTTATTTCTGAATAGACATGCCTCTAATCCAGCCACAGTTTGGAAACCTATACCCATTCATATATTTGAAATTTCAAAGATCAGAACTATAGGAAGGAGAAACTCCTTCCCCTCCCTCTTTTCTATTAATCCTCCCATTCACACTTTAAAAAGGGCCTCTGGGCCACAATTAGGGCCCTCCTTCTCTTGAAGCTACTGATATACCTGTAAGAGATTCTGTACTCATGCTTTTTTCTGTTTTTATCCTTTCTAAGTTGATGAAGTTCTAGATCAAGCGGATTACCTGTATGGGAGTGGAGAAACTGAAAAGCTTTATCAGTTGCTAGACCAACACAAAAACAGGTACCTCATTCTGCGTTACCCACCTGCTGGTACTAAATTATGCCTTTAATTTATGTCTACCTTTCTTCAATCTTCCTAGGGCACAATCCTAACCAATTTTCCAGCACCGGGGTAAGAGCAATGCAGCTCTGAGACATTCCCTTACCTTGAGGAGGCCTCCATGCCTACTGGTCCACTGCAGAATGCAGAACATGCCCGTTGGCACATCTATGTCAGTGCTGGAAAGTTTTAGGATTGTGCCCTTTTTTTAACACAGCTGTAAGGCGCTCATCTTTTTTTCTTGTTTGTGGCAATATGCAAAACACTTGAGGGCTTGGGAAGGCTAAGAGAAATGCCAACCATAGTGTTTATTTGCTTTCTCCTGGCTCTGTCTAAATCAATTGTCATGGCTGTACCTTGAGGTAGTGAATGCCACGTTAGAACTGCTTCACATAACAGATAATTATTTCTTGTTTGCACTGAATCAGGTGACCTCAGGCCACCTAGTGAGTTCATGGCTGAGGAAAGATTAACGGGTTCTCAGTGACTGTGATGCTGCTGAGTAGAGATAGTTTTACCCTGCCATATATAAAGAACATGAATAGATACAGAATAGAAAAGCAATGAAGATGGAATGTAGTCCAAGATTGTAATTGCTTAAATGAAATTATTTGTCGGCAATATTTTTAAGAGAATAGCTTGCATATCAGTAGCCTTCCTTATAGTGGCTTTTTTGTCATTTGCGTTCAGAGCTTTATGAATTTATTTAGTAGTTTGACACTACCAGATATAATTTATTATGGCATCACAAGTTTAGGAAGACATAGTCACTGGCTAAATAAGGAACAAAGAAAATATATCAGGATGTTGAATAATATTAAAGATGAAAGTTTGCTGTTGTGTGCGTTGTACGTACTGTAGCATCTACATTGCTATTTGAGAATTAAAAAAATTCATTCCAGGAAGAAAGTTGCTAATGAGATCAGGGAATTGCAAGAACCTTCTTTTCTTCAGGTCTTACATGCTCACTGAAGTGTGCAGCACATTAAAAGTTCTTTGTTGCTGTCACTGACCTGTGGTCTTTTAACATCATAAAATGATACAGAAATGGTTGACATTGGGCTTTAGTTTCCCATCATCTACAATTTAAGAACTGATGTATAGTGACATATAGATTACGTGTCTCCATTAGAGGATAAGAGCCCTTTCTAGGAAAATGTATCTGTGATACTGTGTAACTAGCAAGAAAGAGATTTTGCAGCTAACGTTTCTGTATTTGGCTCAACTCTTAATGATTCCAAAAGCTCTATTATCTAGCTCAGTGACCTCACCAGCCTTGACTTCTGGTTTGTTGCTAATACTACTGATAACTACAGAAAACTGAGAAACTCCCATACGAAATTGACAGCTACATCAATGGAGATGTTATCCTGAAAATTATGGTATCTGGACCTTTCAGTCCCAGAAATGCTGGATATTGCAATAGCTGTAATATCTACTGTTTTTTTTTTCCATCTCTTGTCTGTTCAGTTGAACTCCTCCTCGTTACTATTCTTGGAGCGTGTCATTTTGTTTGTTGAATTCATATAGCGTTTGAATCTTTTCCATCTGTTTATGATGTGAAATGACAGATATTATGTAAGTACTAACAGGTTGTGAATTCATTTGGTTAACAACAAATATTTTATGATGATGCAGATGTAACACTTCTACACTTCTAACTGCATATAGGAGATGGATGTGCTCCTTCTGCTTCTCCTGCATACAAATTCTTCCTTCCCTTTGTTGTTAACCATGGATGGCTGAAATCACACTGCCTTAGCTCATTTCTAACCATGGTTGCAATTTTGCTTGACGCTAACTGTGGCTAGTGAAAATATTTATGCAAATGTAATGCTGCACTATGTGTTCTGATTATGAAGACGTGAGGGTAGGAATTTTATACACTAAGGAAAATAATGCATGAACTTTTTAGGGATTCTGAATTTCCTAAATGTATTTCTGTTTGTACTGGCTGTTGTCGGGGATCATGTTAATGGGTTAATATACCCTGTTTTATTTCTTTATAATTAGTGAGAATGCAGAGATACTGTGGCGCCTGGCACGAGCACTGCGTGACTTAGCTCAGCTTAGTCAAACTTCTGAAGAGAAAAAGAAACAATTGACATATGAAGCCCTTGATTATGCAAAAAAGGCTCTAGAAAAAGATCCATCAATTTTTGCAGTGCATAAGGTGAGCCAAGCAGAATAATTAAATTGAAATTGTGCTAGTGCCCGTTCTGTGACATGTAGAAATAAAAAGAAAATGGTTATAATTCTGCTTTACTTTTTAAACATTCATTACATTTAGTGGAAAATAGCCTAGTTGAGTTAATTGGAGTCACTTGGATTAAAATGATCTGTAGAACAAACTCCAATAAAGGACTTCATCATCCTTAGAAAGTCTGAAGATTCATTTATTTATTAAATCCTTCACTGACTTTCTACAGCTGATGATGGTACTTTTACTGCAATTTGTTCTACAGATCGTTTTAATCTTCAGATGACTCCAGTTAACTCAACTAGGCTATTTTCCACTAAGGACCCAATCCTATTGATCCCAGCACCGGCAGTATACTCATACCACTTGTGCTTGGTGCCATAAAAATGCCATAAGGCACTCTGGCACTTGCAATGAGAATGCAGCACCAGCACTGAGGTATGAGTTGGTGCTGGGCCTCAACGTCAGGATGATGTATCGCTTGAGTGCCAGCTAGTAAGTTGCACCACCAACCAGATGTGAGGCTTCTTGGGGTGGGAGGAGGGCGATCGGGCCTGAGAATCCTGTGCCTCCTCTTGCACCTGAAAGGCTGGCAAAGGCCTTCTTGGTTCTGTGCCAATTAAAAGGTGGGTGCAGCTCCAAACCACAATGGAGTGAAAACTAATTTAAACATCTGTTCAATTAAAAATGTTTTCACTCAGTGTCAAAAATTAGTATGGAGGGGGGCCAAATGAAGGAGAGTTCCAGAGCTTGGAGGCAGTGAACCAGTTATTGGACTGGCTATTTTAAACATAAAGAGAAACTTAAATTTGTTGCTTCCTTAATTATTCAGGGTTTTTTTGTAAACCCAAAACTTTCAGAATTCCTAAATATCCCTTTAACTTCTGTTTTGTTTAGTGGTATGCAATTTGCATCAGTGATGTGGGAGATTATGAAGGAATAAAGACAAAAATTGCAAATGCGTTCATTATCAAGGAACACTTTCAGGTAATTCTGCGAAAGTTTTACTTATACTAAGAACCCAATATTTGGCGTTTCCAAGTTCCACACTTGGAAACTTGTCCCTTAGGATAAGCTTCCAACTGTTCCTAAAAATAAATGAAGGGGGGGACCCTAAAACACAAGCCTAAATATGCAATGGACAACTTGAGAAACCTGTTCTGTCTGTTTTCACTGACCATGACCTCTCTTTCTGGAGGTCTTCCAAGATGGGACCACTCCAACAGATGCTCTTAGCTATGGATTTCCTGCATCAATCAGGGGTTGGATTTGATGGCCTAGAACAGTGGTCTTCAACCAGAGGCGTTTCTACAGGGATGGCAAAGCTCTAAGTTTTGCAAGAAGCCTTACCCTGTCATGTAAATCCCTCCTCTCCCTTGCTGCTGTAGCCAGTAAGCAACGCCAAGATTGGCTAAAACGGTGCAGGAGAGGAGTGATTTCCACTGCAAGGTAAGGCTTCTTGCAAAACTTAGAGCTTTGCCATCCCTGTAGAAACGCCACTGTCTTCAACCTTTTTTTAGGTCACGACCCCAATTTAAAAATAAAATATGAGACTAGGGACCCCTCTGTCAATCCTACCCCCTCCCCTTCTGTCTTATAGACAGAACAGAAAAAGCTACCACAAAGCCTGGCACTAGTGAAAGCTATGTTAACACATAGTAGAGAGCCTGGGACACCATCTCCTGATACTTGAAGGGGTACACCCGATGCCTCCCCCTTTACCTGGTGGTGCTCTAGTCCAGTGGTCTTCAACCTTTTTCATTCCCATAAGTTGCCAGGACCCCACAACTGAGGCTTTGTGACTCCATTGGCGTCCCGACCCCAAGGTTGAAGATCACTGGCCTAGAAGGCCTTTTATTTCTCCAGCTTTGTAATTCTATTGGCATGCAGCCTGGAATTCATTGTTGTCTCCTTTGGTCTGGTGTATCTAAATTGCTGTTTAACACCTTCCATTCATCTCATAGCATTGCTAAAATTATTCATTTTTCCATTTCCCTATTGATTTATGCTCATATTTATCTTGTTTTATCCTAGTTTTCTCCTCAGTAGCATTCCTTCCCGTCCCCATTGTTCCTCTGGGAATTCTGTTACAAGAGTCTTCCATCTTGTTAGCCAGTCTAACCATATTCCAGATATTCCTGTTTTCTTCCTGGCTTGTCTTTTCATATCAGCGCAACTATCTCACATTTGTCTTAAAACTACTTAGAAGCCTTTTATGAGGTCTGTACTGAACACTTACAGTACACCGAACATCTTAGGAGATTATTCTTCCTTTTCTCCCCCCCCCCCGCCCCCAAACAAGCAACACTGGGGGGGCGGGTGTTGAATGTTGAAAATTGTTTAAAAGCACATTTATCCTTGTTTGCTGTCAAAATCTCTTTTATTATGTCTCTGAGGGCAAATGACACAATATCACTCTACGGGTACAATCCTAACCTGGAGTTAGGCCAGCAAAGTTTGGCCAGCACCTTAAAGTTTGGGACACCTTAAAGTATGTTTGGACCATTCTGAGTCAGAGAGGCCAGCACACAGAGGTGTGCCATCCGCCCTGACTTCAATAGTGGTCCAAACGTGCTTTATAGTGGCCCTGGTGCCGGCCAAACTTTGCTGGCCTAACTGTGCTAGCCTAACTCCAGGTTAGGATTGTGCCCTAAATGGTGTTGAGTTGGGGGTGCGTTCCTGTTGCTGAGACAAACAGACTGATGTACTCTCTCCCTTGTTGTACTGCTGTTGATTCATTCACTACCCTTTGCACAGTGGAATTAAGCTAGATAGGAAGTGTCCACCCATTTGCCTTGGCAGTAGGAGCACATTCTTTCCCTCCCATGTACACAGTCGGTGAACGTTGTTTGCCTCCTTGTGCAATACCCTGTGAAGGATTTTGTACAGCATGCAAAAATGTTACACGTACAGAGTCGGTGAGTATTTTAGGTCAGTTCTACTGACTGCTCTATCTGTGATGACTGGAGACTGGCCCTTCCTCTCCTGCTGTCCACTTGAATTAACAACTTTCCTATAAATGGAAGATACTTGCTTCATCACTTGCTGCTGCTTTTTCAGCTGTAACTAGTTTTGCTGTATTTTGTAACAGTAAATTTAAAGACCACATGTATAAACTATTGAACTTATCTGCATTGACTGTGGCCTGAGGAGGACATTTAAACCTTGAAGAAAATTGTTTCAGGCCACATTTGATTATTTTTCAGGGGCACCTTCGCTCTCTAGTTTTTAAAACTCCCACTAACTATTGCTTTTAAAACTATTTACTTGTTTTAAAAGTAACTCCACCAAACTTGTAGCAAATATGTCCCTGTCCCTTCTAGCCTGCCTGCTTGTTTCCTATTAAAGCAAGAGACATAAGTTATTGCAAGCCTACTTGTTTGCTACTTGTTGCCTACAAGCAAACATGTTTGCTATGCAGTCCTATGCATATCTGCTCAGAAATCCCACTGTGCAACGGGGCATACCCCCAAGAAATTGTGTGCATGATTGTTGACAAAGTGATTTAGGGTGCAATCCTAACCAACTTCCTAGCCTTTGGGTAAGGGCAATTACAGCTCTGACGTAATGTTCCCTTACCTTAAGGAGGCCTCCGTGACTGCCCCCCCCCAACTGCAGGATGCAGCATATGCCCCATTGACACAGCTTTGTCAGTACTAGAAAGTCAATTAGGATTATGCTCTTGATCATGTATATCAGTACTGCCATTAAGGTATAAAGCGATAAGTGTTACTGAGCAAGTGGGGAATTTTCTTTCCTGCAATCTGTAAGCTCACTGTTTCCTCCAGACAGGTGAAAACTCCCAGGAATGTGATCTTTTTATGGTTGCAGGTTGGGTGGGAGATGGAGTCGGGTGACTATTAAGCCAGATCTGGAAGAGCAGGCTTCTCATGTGTTACTTTCTTGGCTTCGCAGAAAGCAATTGAATTGAATCCTAAGGATGCTACATCACTTCACCTTATGGGCATCTGGTAAGATATTCTCCTCAAACAAAAACTTATATATGCCACCACCATCTTTTCATTCCAGAGGAGTGCAACACACGTGTACAGTGTACATGCAATCCTTTTGTGTACTATTTTTTTTCACACTGATTTAAAAGCTATGTTACAAAATTCCCTTTCAATATAGGTTGAGTGGAAAGTGTCTGGATTTTGGACTTATACTGGAAAGTGTCTGGATTTTGGATTTGTCTGGATTTTGGAATGCTTGCATAAATGTTAATGAGAAATGCTCTTTTCACTGTTACCCATTTGGGTGTCTGCTGGCCTGTTTGGCATTTCTCAACAATGTCTGTATAGGTACACACCACAGAGCATAGAACAAAACTTACAGCCTGTGTACCTGCACTGTATATGGGAATGAGCACAAGATCTTCTTATTACAGAAAACACTACAGAAGTGCTCCTTCTATTCACAATGCATACACATTCCACAAATGTTCCTTCTGCAGTGCTCAATGTATTGCGTGCTCCACTTTGTCCTTTGCCACTTTCTGCTCTTAAAAAAAAGTCTGAAACAAAAATATTTGGATTTTAGTATAAGGGATAGTCTACCTTCAATAGCATCCTGTGATAAATCAAGTGTATATCAGCCAGCATGATATGCTTTAACAGCTAAAAACACTACATTCCATTTTAGGGACTTGGCAACACTAGTGTTGCTATTTGATATGGATACTTGTTTACTCTGCAAAAGCTTTCTCACACCCCCTTTTATGTCTGAATTAGAGATTTTCCCAGTTCCCCCAATTAGAAGTGTTTTAAAAAGTCCTCTCCTTCCTATTCTGCCTAATACAGTAATCAAACTTTAATTCAATTTACCCTTCATTAGCACAAGAAATGTTGGTGCTTGATTGGCTTTTCTCAAGATTTGCCTTTTTCTACCATAAAGTATTTGTTGATTCATGTCTCAGAAAATAGCTTTTTTGCCTAGTCTTGTGCTGGGTGATGGTTTTGGTTTTGTTTCAAAAAGCAAGACCAGGACTTTTTCTCCTAATGCCTGCTGAAAAGATGAAACTGTTGAATTGGCTACAAGTGGGACATGGTCTGGCAACCTTATGGCTACAGCCATTTCAAAATTGCTTGGACAGAGATTCTTTAAAACTGGGGAACCAAAGTAACTAGAAGGACAAATGCTGAAGCTCAAATACTTTGGCCACCTCATGAGAAGAGAGGATTCTTTTTTTCTAAAAAGACCTTCATGCTGGGAAAGATTGAAGGCAAAAGGAGAAGGGGGTGGCAGAGGATGAGATGGTTAGATAATGTCACCGAAGCAATGAACATGAAACTGGGCAACTCCAAAAGCTAGTGGAGGACAGGGAGGCCTGGCGTGCTGTGGCCCATGGGGGTCGCAAAGAGTTGGACATGATTTAGCGACTGAACAACAGCAAACCAAAGTAAGCCCGGACCTAACAAAAGTAGGTGAGATTAAGAAGAGGAGGCAAGAATACACAGAGGAACTATATAACATCGATCTAAATGTTCCTTATAACCTTATAACCACAATAGTGCGGTCACTGAGCTTGAACCTGGAGTGTGTGTGTGTGTGTGGAGTGGGCCTTAGAAAGCATCACTAACAACAAAGCTAGTGGAGGTGATAGCATCATGCTTGGAAAGATCGAAGACAAAAGGAGAAGGGGGCAGCAGAGGATGAGATGGTTAGTGTCACCGAAGCAATGAATGTGAAGTTGGGCGAACTCCGGAACCTAGTGGAGGACAGGGAGGCCTGGCATGCTGTGGTCCGTGGGGTCACGAAGAGTTGGACACGACTTAGCGACTAACCAACAACAAAAACCAAAGTACAGATTGTCCCTCATTATCCACTGATTCGAAAACCACTGATTTGACTTGCCTCTGATACCAGAGTCCACCTTTAAATGCCTTGTAACGGGGGTGGGGTGGGGGTGGAAGGGCCCAAATCCCATTTCCTACCTTTCTACATTTCATAGATTGCCATTCACCCCATTTAGTGGCTGAATGCAGTATTACTAATGCATTCTAGTATGACAGTGGAGGAACAGGAAGCCTGGAAGAAGGGTCTTTAAAGGTATATTGGTATCCAGTGGGGTTTCTGGGATGGATAACAAGGCATGACTGTATGTACTCTTATGTCCCTTGTTATGGCATAAAGGCCATTGTGCTTGTATTGCCTCCCCCATTTGCTTTTATCCAAAAGCAGGGGGCGGGGGAGAGCTCTAAATTTGAGCAGGAGTGTGGAGGAGGTATTTAACCCTTACTCCTTCCTGTATTTCCTAACTAATTACTGACATAAAACTGCTGTTAGCCTCACAGAGGGAGAATACAGGTTAGTTTTCTATCTTGGGTTGTGGGGTGTGTGTTTTTGGAATTGGAAAGAAATTTTCACATAATGTATCACACTGGATTTTCAAAAACATTTTTATAGCATGATGTAGCTTATTATTATTTTATTTTTTTATTGGATTTATATCCCGCCTTTCTGCCCGAAGGCACCCAAGGCGGCATTACAACACAACAAGACACAATAAAATACAGAATTTAACATTAAAAAATAATTTAAAAACAATATTAAAACAATACAATTTAAAAAACAACAAGCCCCATGGATCATAAGATATAATCAAGATATAAAAGTGTAAAAACCAGCCAGCCTGTCAAAGTCAAAAGCTTTTTGAAATAAAAAGGTCTTCAGCCCCTGCCAAAATGTTAACAAAGAAGGAGCAGTTCTCAATTCTAAGGGGAGGGTATTCCAAAGTTGGGGGGCCACCACTGAGAAGGCCCTCTTCCTGACCTTCTAATGTTAACTTCTTTGACTTGTGTGTCCTTTTAGCCTTTTCCAGGCATGTGAAGATCCAATCCACTCTTCCAAAGTATGTAAATAAAATTAACAGGTATAAATGTGTCCTTGCTTTTACTGTAGGTGTTACACATTTGCTGAAATGCCATGGTATCAGAGAAAAATTGCTGCAGTTATATTCGCAACACCACCAAGCTCTACCTATGAGGAGGTACTCTGCATATAAACTTCTCTTTGTTAGTGTATTCTTGTTATTAAAATGCTGTAAAAAGTGTGTCAGGTGAACCTTTTAAATTGTAAGGTTGTATTGCACCCTTGCATTGTATTGCAGTAAAATGAAACATGATGGTTCAAACAACACTGAATTTTGGTGGGAAATGTAGATTAGTTGAGGTTGATAGCTGTCAAACTTTACATAAAAATTATTATTTGTTATTACAAACTTCATGAAACACTGATATTGAGTAATTGATGCAAGTCTCGCCTGAGACTAGATATCAACTAGATATTGGCACAGTATGTACAATATACTTAAAACAGCCATTTTTTGCTGATCTGATGGTGTTATTTCAGAAAGCTGTAATTTGTTTATTATTAATGGCTATTATGTATCACTTTTCAACAAACGTGTACAAAGTAATTGCAGTCAAAGTCAAATTAACAGACACTTGTTAAACAATATTTTATAGTTAACGTGTATACATCCTGAATCTTCTACACGTCCTTTAAAAGAAATAGGGGGAGGAGATAAGAACATGCTTTGGACAACAAAATTTTTTATAAAGCATGGTTGGTTATTCTCCAGTTTTAACTGTCTGGACTTGGATGATTTGAAGACGTATTCTAACTTCATTGCTAATCTTTTGCAGGCTTTACGCTACTTTCAGAAGGCTGAAGATGGTAAGTGATGTAGTATTTGTAGGACAAATAATGCACTGGGTGGGTATTTAAACATCTTAAACCAAAACACTAGTAATACCATGTAGGGCTCATGTGAGTTGGTTTAACCTCAGAAATATTGTGGCAGGCAACATGTACAGATATTTTCTCTAGTAAAGGGATTTTCTCCCCTTTCCCTAAATTGTCTTAATAGCGTAGGTCTTGTGTGAAAATCAAGAATTTATTTTCTTGCACACACCAAAGAGTGTACTAAAACAGAAAGTAGTAAATGTGCTGAACTGAATACTGATAACTTGGGATCAGTATGGTATTCTTATCTCTTGAAATTATTAAGGTCTGCATCTTGAACTCTGAGAGTGGGAGAGAAAAGCATAAAGCATCTCTTCAAAGCAGTATGCATTTGTGCATGTAAACACACGTTACTGTGTGTGAGTTGCAGACAAAATAAGAGAGGTGTATGATGCTTCAGGGACCGGGGCAGGGCTTCCTGCAAAATGTATGCATATATGTTGCAAAGCAACATAATCAAGAATTGATTTTAAAAGTAAGATAACGTAGAAATAGGCAATTATAGAGTTTCTAGTCTGAAACAGAAACTGGTTAACTGGTACAGATTATGAGGTGTAAAGCAAAACTTTGACAAAGTTTGACAAACATTATTATATCTTGCAATATAATGAAAAAGAGCAAACTATTCCATATTCTGAGGTCATAACACTGGTTTTGTCTAAAGCAAAACCAACACACAATTTTAACATAGCAGTTAGGTTTTGGACTACAAAATAGAAACTTTTTTTCTTGTGTTGCCTCTTTTGTGCAGTTGAGCCCAATTTCTATAGCAAAAACATGCTCTTCTTGGGAAAGACCTACATGAAGTTAAACAACACAAAGATGGCCCTGTTGTGGTTGACAAAGGCCAAAGAACGGCTAGTACATACAGAGGAGGATATGCAGGTAAACTGATAGTTTTAGTTGCAAATGTGTATAAGAACACCTGAAATATTGCAAAATGCTTAAAAAAAATATGGGTGCAATAAAAACTGTTACCCTCAAAGCTTAGTTATTAAAGCCTGAGTGCTTGGAAATGTGTGTGATAAATTGAAAAGCTAAATATAAACTCATAAGCTGGTTTATGCATTGTGTCTGTACTAAAATATTTTATCCTGTCATTCTAATTTCATCAATAGGATGCCCAAAGTGGCTAAGAAACCAGTTAAAATATATTCACATGCTGACTACCCCCCAGTGTCTTGGTGAAATATTGTTCAGCCTTAAACAGAAATATTGTATTTCACCAGTTAAAATGTTTACTAATCTTTCTGTCTAGAAGCATTATCATATTCAAATCCTAATCCACGCCTATCAAATTTAGCTTCTGAGTCAGGACCACTCCCAAGCTTTTTTTCCTCTTTGTGCATGTTTCCTCTTATCTGTATGTTCCTAACGGTGCAATCCTAACACTCTGCTGGGATAGGTAGACCAACTGGCCTGCCCCATATCCAGCACAGGGCTGGGACTGGCAGTGGTGCAACTCATGGCAAGAGAAATTAGTTCCACGTATCCTGGGTAACACGGCAGAAGCCCGAATGGGGCTACTTAATGTCCCAAAATCAATAGCAAAAATCTAAGTAGCCCAGAGCGAGGCCAGGCCTCCTGGGATGGGAATTAGGGTCCAGCCTCAGTGCCAGATCCTGGCACCACGATCACCCACAAGCCCTCCCTCCGCCACCTTCTCTGCCCCACTCCGCTTTCCCTCCTCCTTCCCCAACACCTCCCCCACCCGTGTCGTTCTCTTGCATTCAGTCAGATACACTAGTCATGTACAGTATTCAGATTTCGTTGCTCAACTTTGTCAAAATGAAAGCCAAGGTTTTCAAATTCAAACCTTGAATTTTAGGATCTCAGTGTTGAGGAGAGAGAATTACAATGAAAGGGCAAGGTGAATAACCCTCTTTTTCATTTTAGGTACAAAAAGAAGCTGTGGAATTGCTAAATTCTATATGACAAGTTGAAAGAGTACAAATGGCTGTGACTGAGTCCTTTCTGCGCTTCTGGTATCTTTTTAACGTGCACCAGTTCAGTTTGGAGAGATGTGGCATTTTTCTATCTTCAATTAAAGCAACCTCTACGTGGCTTGGGACTGGAATACCTTAAAGACTGCCTGCTCCCATATGTGCTCTGCCATGCATTTGGTTTAGCATCTGAAGCACTGCTCTGGATCTCTGACAAACTAAACTTCAGTGATGAGAGGTTATGAGAGGCAGGACTTTTTCAGTTGTGGTAGCAACACTGGATATCTGTACAGGGTGGCCTGACCCCTATGTGCCTTCAGAGATCAGGTGAAAGCATGTTTTTTGTTTGTTTTAAAGGTCTTTTGTGAGCAGGTCTATTGTACTACATTTTGCTTTAATATATATTCTTCTCTTTCATTTTGTCATTGCGTTTCCTGAAAAGCAGGACAAATGTTTTAAAAAATAAGGTGGTGGGTATGATTTGTTAAAACATAAAATGTACCTCCATTGCTGTATCCTAGGAAGCATGTCTGCCTATAACTTTCTGCCACATGCCTTACCGAAGTATGGAGTTGGGAGGAGGGGAGAAAAAAGATATTGTGAATTCAAGGTCTTCCTAGTGAAAAGTTCTAGCAGAAGTCAAGGCATCTAAAATATAGAGGCAAAATCTCTCCCCTGGTTCTCATATGTCTGATTTCCAGGTCTACTGACAGTTGCACCAAATTCAAGGTAATTGGGTAAATATATTCTCGTAGACTTTTTTCTGCATCTGTGTTACAGTTTTTCACAGTTGTGAAGGTATGGATGTAGACTAATACATTGGAAAAAATGGGATTTCCTTACTTATGAATTCCTGTTCCTAACTGTATGCGAATCCCCTCACATCAGCACAAGGAAGGGTCAGTTGATTAATGAGGTCTTCTCGGGGGGGGGTTGGGGCTTTCTGTGAAAACAGGAATTTTACTTACCATGTGAATTCTTGTTCCTGGTAGAGGGTCATTCCGTGAAATTGGGAAGCTGCTTGCACCACAATGAGGTAGGGTCAACTGTTAAATGGCTCCCTAGTGGTGCGGGGATGACCGTTTCTCCAGAATCCATACCTGAGCTGTAAAAACAATCACTCCACCACTTTGTTCATAATGAAATCTTGTACCCCTTCCAACCAACTTGAAGTGCTAAACTGGAACAGAGGTGAGTGGAATGATCTTCCTCTACCAGGAACAAGAATTCACGTGGTAAGTAAAATTCCCGTTTTCTCTGGCAGAGGAAGGGCGTTCCATTAAACTGGGATGTATCAGAGCGGTACCTTCATTTCTCAAGCTAAGCGCTTCAAATCTTATCGTTCCAGCACTTGCTGTAACACCTTCCTTCCAAGTGATGCATCCACAGGGGCCCACCTCTGTATCTTGTAATGTTTTATAAATGTATCAACAGAGGACCTTGCTACTTACTGCCTTACAGATGTCTGATAGTGAAATAGTATCCTCAAAAGCTGCAGACATCGCAGCCCCACTTGTAGAATGAGCCTGAGTTCCCTGTGGAATGTCTAGACCAGCAATTTTCAACCAGTGTCTCGTGGCACATTGGTGTGCTGCAAATGGTCCACAGGTGTGTCGTGGGAGTTTGAGGAATGTCATTTATTAATAGGGCCATTGGGAGATGTGATACCACCTCTCCCAACAGCATGGTGTGCCTTGTCAATTGTCAAAAAACCTGATGGTGTGCCTTAACTATTTTAGTGCCTTGTTAGTGTGCTGTGAGATGAAAAAGATTGAAAACCACTGCGCTAGACCACTAGTAACATAAGCCTCTGTAATACAATCCTTTATCCATCTAGTAATGGTCATTTGAAGACACTCTGTGCCCTACCCTTCATCCCTCATAAGAGATAAATAGTGCTTCAGTTTTACAGAAGCCCTTTGTCCTCTCAGTTTAAAATTGAAGTGCCCTCTGCAATTCCAATTTATGCCATTCTTTTTCCCTTGATTGCATAGGATTAGGGCAGAATAAAAGCAACACCAACTGTTGTTGTCTATGAAAAAATGTATTTACTTTCGGGTTTGTTTTTTTTAAAGTTGGATCTATCCTGAGACCTACCCTGATCTTGTGGAAGATGCATAAGTCTAGATTTATTAACTGTACTCTGAGCTCCAAAACTCTCCTTGCTGATGTACTTGCTACCAAAAGGCAGTTTTCATAGACAATATTTTTAATAAAATTGTAGCCAATGGCTGAAAAGGAGATTTAACCAAAGCTTGCAGAACCTTAATCAAATACCATGGAGGATATCTATGAATTGCAGGTGGACTCGGATTTTTATACCTCTCAAAAACCTCATAAAATACTTCTTTGTGTGGGTGAGTAGATACATGAACATCATCCATAACCCCTACAACAGCCTGTATCGCTGCTACCTTTCTCTGCAGAATACTCACACTCAACTTTTTAATCCACGTCTTCCTGTAAAAAAGCAAATATGTGTGGTATTCCTCTGTATTCAGAATTACTCCCTTATTCATGCACCATTTATAGAATACCCTCCTCATAGTCGTATTCTTCTTTTGCATAGATGGTCTAGCTGCCAAAATAGTGTTAACCTTCTGAATGACCTTCATTCAACCTCCAAACTGTGAATTGAAACTTCTGAGGCCTTGGATGGTTTAGAGGACTCTGTGTTGGCAAATCTTCTCTGAGTGGCAGCTTCCACTGGACCAAGTCTGGGTACCAAGGTCTCCTTGCCCATGCAGGTGCGATTAACACTACATCTGCCTTTAACAAGCACACCTCCTTATAAACTGCATACTCAGCTGTAAGAAGAAACACATTTATAGCAGCCTTCTTGGCCAGTCTGCCAACATTACATCTATGCCCTTTGTTCTCCTTCTAACAGGACATAAATCTGGCCACTTGAGCATTTTCCCTTGTAGCAAACAGATCCACAGCAGGGGTTCCAAATCTATTCACTGATTTGTTCACTTGCCGACTCAACTGCCATTCTCAGTCCCTCATTTGTTTTTGACTTTTAACCAGTCTGCCACCTCGTTTCTCACTCTGACCACATGTTCTGCTTTTGATTTTAGATTTCTCTCTGCCCACTTCAAGAGTTTTGTTGTTTCCTTCAGCATGCCCTATGATCTTGCACCTCCCTGCCAATTTGCTGCTACATTGTCTGTTCAAATTAGAACATGACCGTTTCTTACCTTTTTCCTGAATTTCCACAATGCTAACCTTAAAACGTTTATATGATGATCCAACATCCTTAATAAACAAGCCAGCACTGTTAGGTCCATTGTCAAGACCTGCATCCTACGTCTCAACAGATCTAGAAGCCTTTGCTTGCTTCTGTCAATGACACCCACAACAGAATAGTATTTATGTGTACACCTATATCATCTAACACCTGTGATGGTATTAACAAGCTCTTCCAATTCACAAATCTGTGTTTCTGCTGACACTATGGTCACCTGAGTATGCTTTTGTGCCTGCTCCCTTGCTGAAGCTCTTACCAGAATGTCAACCAATTAGGGGTATACAGTATACAAAAATCTTCCTGTCTGAGGCAAGCAACAATGGCCACCAAAAACCCTTGGGGTGCTTTCACACCCAAAAGGAGGAGCCCTATACTGCTAGTGCCTACTTCCATACGGGAATCGAAGATCCTGCCTGTGCCTTTTGCTGATTGGCAAATGAAGTCTTGAAAAGGTCAATAGATGTCATATAGTCGACTTGGCTGTTTCCATCTTGAATTTCCAAGTACATACCCACAGATTCAGCCATTTTAAGTTTAAAAAAATTCTGAGCTCTGTTTTTCTTGAGTACCAGAAACAAAACTGAATAAACCCCTTGCCTCTTTTTTTTTTTTAGAGGCACTACCGCTGTGGCCCCTGTGAAACTACCACAACTATTTGGTGTTGTTACCAGTCTAGCCTGGGAACCAAGTTAGGGTTAACTGGCAAGGCACTTAGTTCAGAAACTCTTCTTACCGATGTCACTGCTACCAAAAACACTCTTTTCTTAGATAACGTTACCAAATAAAAGGAATTTTAGCCACTGGCTCAAAAGGATGTTTCATCAATGCTTTCAATATAATTGTAAGATCCCAACAGGAAATCTATGAATGAGAGGAGGCTTAACACATCTCAAAAATCTTTTAACATGAGGGTGTGTATAAACCTTAAAGGAACCGGATACAACAAGCGCTTCCTGCTAACTGACCTTTTTGAATACTTCTACCTCTATTTCTCCCTTCCTTTTCAGTTAAGAATTATTGCATCATCTCTTTCATCATTACCTTCATCTGCTCCTCTAATTGCCGAGAAAAGGTGGTGTTAATCTGTGTAGGAGTCTCTTTCCATGGAGGCAACTTCTGATCAGACATCATTACACCAAAAAATCAGTCAGTCACAGACTTACCATCCATCAAAATATAGGGTTGGTGCTCTCTACCACTCACTGCAGCACACTCAGTCCAGACTCGGCAACCAGCACGGTGTAGGGTCAGTGCTTTCTGATAATTTACCAGTCACTTGCACCATACTCAGTCCAGACTAACTAACCAGCAGAGTATAGGCTCAGTATTCCATTCATGTGCACAAACCAAAGTGGCACTCAAATCAATGTCTCCACAACATGGGCACTGGCTCTAATACACCACCAAATGAATACCAGGGGTGATCAGCCAAAAAAAAAAACAAAAAAAAACCTACTGCTCCAAATCTTCAGCTACTGCCACTGCAAATAAGTGTGCCAGCAAGCTGCCAGACTCCCATTAGCCTGCTGCTGTTGTGGGCCTGTTGAGGCAAAATTGGACTCCAAACACTTGCCACTGCCTTGTATTGGGCGCATTAGGGTAAAGCTCGGCCGGCATTAAAACACCTGTTGCTGTGTGCCGAGGTAAAAGGTAACTGATGTTCTGAACCCAGCTGGGTGCAGCAAGCCAATTGAAGGTGAAGTCGGTAATAGCTAGGCTCAGCAAGCTTCACTGACTTCTGCTGCAATCTTTGTCCATTTCAAAAAAGGAGTTCTGAGTAAAACAAAAAAACGGAATTCTTACCTGTGAAGGTCCTGTTCTTGGAAGAGGGAGGAGGGCATTCTCTCACCAAGTGGGAAGCCCCCCCCCCCCCGCTCGGGGAGGCAGAGTTGGGCCTGCTTGAAAACTCCTCTCCTGGTGTGGGAGGCGCTCCCAACCCAGTCTGGATCTGAAGAGCTGGAACTGAAAGTCTCCCACACACAGGAAGAACACTTCTACAAGTGTTAAAGGCAAACGTAGTGTTAATCGCACCTGCGTGGGCAAGGAGACCTTGGTACCCAGACTTGGTACAGTTGTTCATACAGGAACCATGGAAGCTGCCACTCAGAGAAGATTTGCCAGCACAGAGTCCTCTAAACCATCCAAGGCCTCAGAAGTTTCAATTCACAGTTTGGAGGTTGAATGAAGGTCACTCAGAAGGTTAACACTATTTTGTTAATAGTGCAGCAACATCGGCTGGCACTATCTTTTGGCAGAGAAACCAATTTCAAATCTAAAATAGCTCTCATCTCCCCGTTTCTCTTCAGAACAAGAACACTGAGTACACTCCCCTCTGCCTGGGAGGGACAGGCTGAATAGCCCATATGCCCAATAGATGCGCTATGGCCACCAGTTTCTGAAGGTGCCACTGATTGTCCCTGGAGACAAGGCATCCTCCAAACCCTGTTTCTGGGCTTCCGAATGAACTCTAAGGAATAACCCTGAGAGACTGTGCGAAGGACCCAGGCGTCAGAGGTGCTTTTGCGCCAGTGGTCTGCGAAGCCAAGGAGGTGCCCCCCTATAGGGGAGTGGGCCTCTTCTGGCCTGGCATCACGCTCTGTGATCCTTGGCAGTTTTGGTGACTGATGGTGAAGATCCTTGGATCTTGAAAAGATCCTGCCCTTGTTCCACCTATGCTTGTTTGAGGACCAGTTAAATTTTTGTGACTCATGACCTCAAAAAACAGAAATTAGTAGTTCTTGGACAAATCTGGCTCTGAAAGTACCAACTACTCGGCTCAAATGAAAGCTGCCTGGGACATGATTGAATTAGCAGCGGATGCCTGAAATGCCAGTGCAGTGACCTGAAAATTTCTCTTAAGGGAAAAATCAACCTTTTTATCGCAACTGTCTTTGGGGCCTCCCTCCCCCTCAGACAGAATGACTGCATTAGAAGATATTGCTGCAACAGGGCCATCAACCACTGGAAGCTTCAATGCTTGCATAACCCGATCAGGAAGTGAATACATTGTGTCAAACATGTGTGTACCATGTCTCAACTGCAGAGGAGTATCCCATTCCTTATCCACTATCTTTTGAAAGGCATCAGGAAAAGGAAAAACCTCAGGCTTATCCGGGCCCTGGAGAAACAAACCCTTATGCGCCCTTTTAACAGTGGCCAACTCTTCTTGTTCCTCAGATTCCAAATCCAGTCTGGGTTGCTTTGCACAGCATGCGAGGAAAACAATCAATAGGGAATAACCTGTCAAATTTTTGAGGTTGGCTATCATTTTCGTCACCAAATAGCTCTTCCCTCCTTCCTACCAGAGTCTGAAGATGAATCAGAAGAATCATAGAAAAGGGTACGCTCACGTCTCGCATGAGATCTCTTGGATCTTTTATGCTTATCGGACTTAGTAAAGCCTTTAACATCCTTAACACCATGCCTCTTCCTCTGACCACCTTTTTACCTTGGGGTGGGTGGGGAATCCTCTGAGGAAACAGAGGAAGAGCAATACGAAGAAGACTCCAGGGTAGAAAAGACTGGACTAGGCGACCTCCCCCTTTTGGGGGGCCTTTGCCTTTCTAAGAGTCTTCTTAATAAGAGCTGAATGTGCTGCTTAAAAGCCCCATCTACGGCAATCTTTACTGCCTCAGAAATCTGAGCCCCTGAATCAGTCACCTCCCCCAACAAAGGAGTCACAACCGGGTCATTGCCTGCATTATCAAGCACAGGCACAGCACTCTCGTCCGCCATTTTGATTTTCACAGCAAATACGACGACCTTTTTTTCCCTGTCATACCAAAAATGAAAGCTCTCAGGGAAGCAACCAGACGAAAAAATCAACTCACAAGAGGAAAAAAAAGGCAGTGGGCTACGAGCCCCAACTGCTGATGTCCTATCTGCTAATGTCGAGCAGAGTTCTTCAAATGGTGGGTCATGACCCACCATAGGAAGAAGAAAGGGGCCATTTTCCCTTAAGGGGAGTGGCCCCAGAAATAACTGCCAACAGCAGCACCACAATTGAGTCACCACAATTGCAGAGCCACAGGCATTTAGAGGCAAGTGCTCTGCCTGGATGGGGTCCTTGGGGTGTGCAGAGGGTTGGGAAGGCCTGCTGGCACCTCCGTGGGCCTCCCTGATGCTACAAATAGCTACTTTGCAAGGTCGGAGC
Organism: Lerista edwardsae; assembly: GCA_029204185.1. Taxonomy (NCBI): domain Eukaryota; kingdom Metazoa; phylum Chordata; class Lepidosauria; order Squamata; family Scincidae; genus Lerista; species Lerista edwardsae. The sequence goes on from JAJKFI010000021.1 coordinate 3,925,777, forward strand.
TAACGTCCTGTTTGGACGCTAACTTTCTTTGCTCCTTTGGCCTGAAAGAAAAGTTGTTGAAAGTTAACTGACAAAAGGACTGCTGACAAAAAGGATGATGAAACTTTCCCTTTCCCTCATCTTTCCTCAGTGCTGGCAGACCATTTTTCTTGTTATTTTGTTCCAAAACTGGTTCTAAAACATCCCCAAACAACTTTCCACCTACAAAGGGAATAACCACTACACGTGCATGATTCCCTCAGTTACTTCTTTTGCTTTTTCCCTTTAATTCTTGCAATCTTTCCTTAGCAGGGGAGTGCTCAGATGAAACTGGGAAACCTCTAAATGAGGAAACAGAAGAGGAAGAAGACCTAGTACCCCTGTGATCAGAAGTATCTCATTGCTCTCGAGTTAGCACATATCCCTTTTTTTACTCTGGTTTTCAGAGACAAATCATTTCTTGCATTATTGTTTTAATATATCCATAGCCTGCTTTTTGTCCACAGGCACTAATTTCAAATCTGCTGCTGTCCCCACTCCAGTAGACATGGTCTTCCTCTGCATCTGTAACTTAGACCTTTTACTACCAAGATATTTCGCACTCCTAATGCTTTCTTCCTCTGGTCTCCTGAGCCTTGTCTCCAAGCTGCTTAACAGGCAGAGAGACACTTAACTCAGAAAATCCCCTAAATGAACAGATGGAAAAGGAGGAGTTTGATGCTACAGAGGGAAGGGAAAACCCCAGAGGGGAATGGTAAAGAACCTGGTGTTTAGCAGAGTGTGGTTCTCTCCCCCTTTTTTTGTAGAACCCCTGAGGCCCATCCTGTCTCTCCCTTCCTGCACAATGCTAGTATTCTGGCATCCTTCCTGATCAATGTCAGCATCTCAATTGTCATCTCTGGAGCCAATGTCTAAGTAACAGAGGGACATTTCCAAACCAGACTTCCCCTCCCCAGACAACACATCTTCCTGTACCAGGGAATGTGAGTTGAACAGGTGTGCTCAAGTTAGGTCCTGTTGAGGTGCACCCAGAAGCATTGGGATCATGAGGCCTGTCAGCTCCCAAAAGTTTACCCATGCTGAAGGGTGCAGGTAAACTAAGCCCTCCTGGGGTGCAGCATGCCAGAAAGCAGCAAAACCAAACAGCGTGTGGCAGAGCATGCTTCAGGGGCTTCCCCTGCCTGACGGACTTGGGCTGTGTGGTACAGCAGCGAGACTATTACCTGCAAATGATTGCATGCAGTTAGCCCTGAGGTGTTGCAGTTATAAGTGCTCTCCTTCCCTTGAAAGGCCCAAGCCCTATATATGAAAAAGGAGAGGTTGAAAGGAGACAAGAAAAATTGTGTCTTTGAGCAATGGGCCCAAAAGCTGACATCCATACTCTCAAGATAGGGCCGGACTGAGGTTAATGGTCAGCCCTCCATGCAGAGATCTCATTATTCATCTGACCCTACCTCATGCATGCATGAGGGCATTTCCGTACACTGATGCACTAGCTGAAAGCTTTCCTGAGGAAAGTAGGCTTGGCTACAGTGATCCATACCTTTCTCACATCGTTAGCTTACCATAACACACTTTACTTGGGGCTACCCTCTAGCAACTCTAGCTAGTTTAGAATGCAACTATGGTTTCTTGAAAAACTTGGTCAGAACATGTTAGACTGGTGAACCTTGAGCTGCAGTGCCTTCCAGTATGTTTCTGGGCACAATTGGGTGTGTGGAGTCAGCCGTTCTCAAACTTTTTGAGCCCTTAAAGGAGTCTCAGGGAGCCCCACCGGCACACATATGGAGACGGGGCAGATAGTGGCACTTTTGGTGTTCTTCAAACAGGCAGTTAAGATGTTTTTCCTTTCATCTCGTTTCCCTTTGATTACTCTGCTGTTTAGTTTTAGTTTGCTCATGCTGTGCCCTGTTTTGTTTCGATATTTTCTTTATTAAATTGTTCTTGAAATTGTAAGCTTGTCAGCTCCTTTTTACTGGTGTAGAAAGGCAACTGCTAGCTCTTTCAAATCTTTTGTCACCTTCCGGTTTCAAAACCTAGCAACATATTTGTCATCTTCCAGTTTCAAAACCTAGCATACAACCACTGCCTACATAAATATAAAAGCAAACAAAAGAAACCTGGAAACTATAAAATCCAATTGCGCATCAAATAAAAATACATAGACCAGCTCAAAAAAAAAAAAAGCCAGAAGAATTCTGCCAGGAATCTCATCTTTGCCTGACACTACCTTTGATCACCTTTATGCCAAGGGGACTATTAGTCAGCCGGGTCCCAGGATCAAATGTAGAAAAAAAGATACTCTTTTGCAATAGAAGATTATGACCTCCGCTGTTACCATGTCACTTTATTCTCCATCTATTTTGCAAATTGTATTATAGCAATATTTAATAAGTAGGGAATGCAGTTTAAAAGTTTGGGTATTTAGACTTTGCATGTTACATACAAACAGTGGTGAAATTCAGCCAGTTCTCACCAGGTCTGCAGAACCAGTTGCTAATTTTAGGTTGGGAAAGGGAAGAAAGGCAGCGGATGGCCCTGAAGGCCGCCCTGAAGGCCATAGAACCGGTTATTAATTTATTTGAATCCCACCACTGCATACAAATGTTAGTAAAACATGCTGATAAAGAAAAACAGGATAAGTGTGACCCTTTAGATTTCATTCATGTAAAGAATGTAATTTATCTACATCAGTGTCACACATGGAGAAGATCTTTTGGGGGGGTTAGGGTTAGGGCATCCTATCACACAGAGGGCAAACATTCTTTTCAAGAAGATCTTTCTGCCAATAATGAAATGGAACAAAGAACCTCCAGAAAAGCTGGTCACCAACTCCCATGGTTAAAAATCAAGTATTTGCATTTTCGCTCTATTTTGCATGAAAAAGCATGCAAATTGAATTTCAAGGAAAAATAAAACTAATGTATTTTCCCACCTAATCTCCCAGTGAATAAATTTTGACTCAAAGTTCATTTGCTCCTCCTTCTCACAACTCCTTTTTCTGAGGGGAGAGGAACTGATAAGTCAAATAATTAACAAAGTACATTTTGTGATGCACTGTCTTTGTCTTTTATTTTGTTAATTACCAATGTACAAGATTAGCTTTTGCAATGATTCTCCCAGTCATTCATTAGTGCAAATTAATAAGTGTTTGTACTGAACGTAATTCTCCATTTTTAATTGGTATTTAGGCAAGCCACACTTTTTTTTCTCATTGACACTTTTTAAAGCTCTTTTCCATATAAACTAACATGAATAATTCAGGTAAATTCCAAACTTCATTATTTTTCCTAGGAAAACAGTTTGAAGATGTTTCTTCTTGTATATTGTGGGAGAAAAACCTAAGATTAAAACCATCTTGATATGTGTAGGGCAACTAACAAGGTAGGCTGAAGGTCTGCTAATAAATTCAGTGCTTTTATCAAAGCATTCACAAGTTAATATTCATGAATAAGAAAGTGTAACAATATGTAGAAAAATAAGATTTTGGCAGAATTTAACTGCTATATCGAGAAAATGAAAGTAAATATAGCAGAGTCGTACTGCACTTTATAGTTTTTGCAGTTTGATATGTTACAGAAATGTTAATTCTAGGAAATCTGTTTCATGTGTGTACAAAACTGTATAAGTTAAATTTAATGGAATTTACAGTGAATATTGAAAGCATGATACAAATGGTAATTTAAAACGTTTCTCTAATAAGGAAGCACAATCCGCTAAAAGTAGCATTTAATAATTCACATAAGTTTCAGAACTTATTACACATCTTTGTATTTCAGCAAATACCCTCAATACTGCTAAAACAATTTAAATGTTATATATATTGTGCACTTATGACAAATAAGCCTTGGACTATATAAAAAAAACAAAATTTAGAGATGCTTAATTAGGAGCATCTGAATTTTTTCATGAACTTAATAAGGGCTGAAAATAATTAACACTAATAAAAAAATTAGTTTAGTTGTGCAAAGCATATGTAACTGTATTTCCATTTGGATTATCTAGATCCATACCCAAAAGCAAGAAGAGCAGTTCACATTACTTTTTTATACCCTCCTAATCACAAATTATCCTATGAAATTGAAGTATATCACAGATCTCTTTTCAAAATGCCTGCAAGATACCAGACCAGGAGAGAATAGATAAGAACCTTTTATTTTTTCCTTGACGATTACCTACTGTCCTCTTGGAAATAACCCAAGGTAATTATGTAAACATTTTTTTTTCAATGCTGCTTAATGAGTTAGAATAGTCTGTTCAGCTTCTACAGTAAGTCAGAACAGTGGCACCAATGTCTTAACATTAATCACATTCATCTTATTGTACATTACTCTTGTGCAAGTAATAAAGGCTTTATTCATGACCTTGGCTAGAGAAGGTTATCAGCTATTACAATTCTATAAAATTAAGCTGACAGAATATCACATTCCATCATCTTGAAAAGCCAGCAGCATTTCTCTACGTAGTGAGGATACGTTTGGCCTAAGCCTTTAACACCTTTTATAACAGCCATGCATTAGAAATAACCTTGGAGATGTTGCATAAGTGAGAAGAACACAGAGCAGTCTGCATATTTTCTGAACCAAACCAAGAACGACTCCTGGCTCTTCTGAATGGCTGTGACTGTTTCAAAAGTTTAAAGCTCTATAAAACTAGAGCTCAATTAGTGTATTTATATACACAAATATATTTTTAAATAAAGTCTTTCTGCTTCAATTTTATTCTGGCCAGTCTTTGGGGGTGGGGGAAATAAATAAAATAGGGAAGTTTGAACTGTTTTGCATATCCTTGTGGAAGAACAGAGAAAGTATATTTTAGAGTTCCAGAAAAATCACTGTACAGAAGAAACAGCTTATATACAACTAACTGTGCAATTTAGTTGTGCCAGCCTGTCTGTTAAAAAAAGCTCAATTTCACTGATTAGAATTTGCTTTTACTCTTGTCCAAATCCTTCCGTTTCCTCAATTGCAAAAAGTAGCTTCTCTTTTAGCTGTTCATAGCTTTTGTATGGTGGCAGATCCAAACGATTAAAACTGGGGAAAGAAAAATAAAATCAGCTTTCATCTATGTTTTCAAAAATGTTGCATAACATTTTCATAAATGTTGCTTAACTTTTCATAAATGTTGCATAACTACAGAATTACCTGCTTCAGTCCATCAGCAGTTATCTTTCTAATAGTAAGAAAATTGCATATGAAATTGTATTTATATCCCATGTGAATGTTGATAATACTTTGGGTCCATTTGGAAAGCAGCAGGTATATTTCCCTTGAGTTTTGCAATGTAGAAAATGATCATCCTGTTGTCTGCAGCTATAGGCCTTACCGAAGGACGTACAGATGTTTGGCATCATAAAGCACGTTTGCATCACTCTCCAAGTCAGGGAGGCAGGCACATGGATGTATGCAATCCTTGCTGAGTGTTGTCCATTTGAGACACTTCAAGTTAGGATTTCACCCTAATTCACATATTTATTTAATATTTACTTTCCCTGACAGAAGCCAAGAGAATTCATTGCAAAAAATGAATTTTTGTTGGGTGACTCATGATGCAAATGGACTTTTTCGATCATCTGAAATAGACTGGAACGTATTATAAGATGGGCAGGTTTTGTTCCTACCTCAACTGCATTTCTGATGGCAGTTAGTCAACTTTTGCCCAAGCAAATCAACGGACTATAGTTAGAAATGCAACTGGGGTGGGAGCAAAATTGCCAGTCCCCAAATAACACAGAGACTCAATTCAGATGATTCAGTAATTTGTTACATCATGAAGAAGCCTACTACTGTGACTCCCCTTTTGTGGCCAACTGAATTACACATCCTGTTTCATAAACCACAATTCATTGTGCAGTCCACATCAGAGGACTGTCTAAGTACATAGCCGTTCTACATCTTTTTCTCACTGTCTTTTTCCAGCAGTGCTTTTCAAACAGTTATCCAGGATTAAGCTGTTGGGGGCAAGGCTTTATTATGATAGCAGAACTCTTCCGGTGTCATAAAATGACTGCCAACAGAACATGCAGCACTCTACTTGTCATTTTGCAAGTACTGCCACAAAAGATGGCATGCGTCAACTTCGCTGCTAGACCAGGTAGACCACTGGACTAGGAAAGGCTGTGGTAGGGGCATGGTGGCTGGGCAGAGAAGGAGTGGATCTGGTGGTAATAGACCATGCTAGATCCTATGCCATCTTTTTCAAGCTTCCCTGCTCCTTTCTATTCCTTGGATTTACACCAGGGCTTGTGATGCAGGTCCAAGAAGACCCATTGCAAAGTGGGAGGCTTCTGGAGAATTCTCCTTTCCTCTCCAAAACGTCTCAATCTGCCTCCCCCCCCCCCCC
>JAJKFI010000021.1:3932107-3998620 GCA_029204185.1 Lerista edwardsae
GCACAAAGTTTAGAGAAGTTAGGTGATGAAGATGACAGGCTGCTCCACAGAATGGTAAGCTCCATTCATACAGAGGGCAGATTTTCTGTTGAGCAGTGGTCCGTGGTTTGGAGACTGCTGCTCTAGAAGACACAAAGGTAAATAGCACATAGTGACTAAAAGAGGAAAATACTTTTGTTATAGCTACTTACCAAGTATGACTTCTTGGCAGCCAGGTTTCTTTGCCAACCTTTTCAATGCAGAATTTCTGGGGACCGTTACTTCCTGAATAATAAAGATACAATTTTTTTTGTGATAATATCTCACAAGCCAATGTTTATAAAAACCACAGATTGTGACAGTATGAATTATAATTACGTACATACCCATGAGCTCAGCAAATCCTCCTAGGGGTAATCGGCAAGTACCAGTGACAAACTGCATCAGTCGCATACGGACTTCATTATCAGCTTCTTTTATGAACTAACGGTAGAAATTGAAATGGTTTGTTTCATTACACTGAAATGCAAGCTAGCGTTATCTTCTCTATCTACTGCTAATAGTTGTTTCATCATATTAAAAGGTACATTTCACGTATTTGTTTCCGATACTGATAAAACAAAATGCTACAGCAGTCTTATAGCTTTGCTTGGCTAGAATACAGTGCTGTTGTATATATCAACAAACTGGTATCTTCAAGTATATTACATATGGTTTAAAACAAACTGCTGTCTTATTTTGAGAACAGTAAGAGATATTATACCAGAGGGATATCGGATGTAACAAATTCTCTCCTAACTTCTTTCTTCCCATTCTAACTGAAAGGACATTCCATTTCTGACCCCTCTCTTTATGCTGGTGAAGAGAAAAAGAGAGATAACTAATATAGGAATGCTATAATTGACCAGCATAAACTACTAGATATGCAATAACTGAATCCTGTTGTAAATTTCCCCATTGTATCAGCTGGAGGTGTTCCAGCCTTCTTTTCCTTTTTATGTAAGTGCACAAAGCAATACCAGGAAGGTTACAGTATTTTCTATTGCTTATCTTTACAGCATCAGTCTGAAACAGACTGAACCAGAAAAACATAAAGCAAGATCGTGATACTACACCCTTTGTTTTACAGATCCACCGGTTAGCTAAGCAAACAGAAGCTCTAGGAGCTTGCGAAAGTTCTGCAGTTGGCCTGGCATAAACATTTCAATTTTGGAACAACAGAGAAGTCTCAAAGAAATTATTGCATTATTTCTAAAATAAAAACTTGAAAGATGCAAAGATGTCATCATTTTTCATAATTAATAATACCTGCCAGAACCATATTATTTGCTTGCTATTTCTTGTATAGTGACGATAGACAGTGTTCCTCTGCCAGTCTGCCAAGTCAACCTCTTGCATGCCACAAAGCATAACCTAGAAAAAGACCACAAGGTTTACCACAAGTACTTCCGGAACTGGACATACAAGTATTTCATTGATAATAAAGATGTTTCATAACACATTTAAGATCTGCTTCCTTTCTGTTTCTGTAATTTGCTTATATTTTGGGTCCTTTTTACCTTCAAGCTCTACATCCACAGATCCAATCAAATGCCGATTGAATTTTTTAAAAAAAAATTCCCCTCACTGCCTACTTTCTTCCTTTCTCCTTCCCAGCCACCAGCACTGCCCTTTGAAGCTCACCTTGTGCAACTGCAGGCTCTGGCTCGCCATGCTCTCTTCACTGCCTCTTGCAGTGCCTCACCTGGCAGGTGCGTCCCGCCCAGAGAGGCTTCAACACAGGAGAGGCCAAGCAGCCTGCCACTCAAGCAGGGTGCCTCTGAGTCCTAAAGCCTGTCATCTACAAATAGTATGCTGTATAAACATTCTTGCAGGAGCTCAACAGCTAGCCACTATGCTCCAAGAATCTAGAATTAGTCATTAGTTCAATTTGTACCCTGACTTTCTTCCCCAAAGGGCACCCAAGGCAGCTAACAACCAATTAAAATGCAACATCTAGAATCCAACTCCAACTCCTTTTCCGAAGCTAAAAATAGTGCTTTAACGCGCTATAGCGATGGTTTGCTTCACGGAGAAAACGGAAGACCCGACTGGTGCGTACACGGCAAAGGCCAGTCTGGGATACTTCCGGGCGCCCCTCCCCTCAGGAAGACCTTGAACTGGCCTGCCTGCCTAAGGAGGAGTTGCTACCCAGAAGGAAGGACTGTGTGCCTGCTGTGAGGCACCGGAGAATCTCACCTCCAACTCCTTTTCATCAAAATACTGTAACCACTGAAGAGGAACAACTTCATTAAATCCATCTAGGAAAGCTTTGGTTTGTTCTCGTACTCCTCGTGAAAACCGCCACTCTGCCATAAGGCTGAAACAGATAAAGTGGGAACTTATTTTTTTAAATGCTGTTACTCCAACATTTGAATAAATGTTTTAACTTATTTATTTAAAACAAAATACCGCATGTCAATATCTTGATCTTCATATGCCTCCCTATCCACATTTTATGCATTACAACTAGTTTGCAGTCTGAGCCTCACAATTAAAGCACTTTGAAGAAATGGCCACTATTAATTCATAAGTAAATCTATCAGATGTTCTTGACACAATGATACTAAGAACACTGCAGAAATCTTGCATGTTAAGTTCATAACAGTATGAATTTATTTACCCATCCTTAACTACGATAAGAAGTTACTAAAATTATTTTTTTAAAGGAACGCCAACCAGATAGATGTTCCATTCCCAGAGGCGTACCAGGGTGAAACCGCGCCCATGGCACACAATGTCATTACGTCACAACGTTGTGACGTCATGACGTTGAGGGGTGTGGCTTCTCTCCATGCAGAGAGAAGCCACACACACCCTTGGCCCCAGTGGCAGCTGGAGAAACTGGGCGCCTTGCTGGCTGGAGGGGGGGGAGGCGCATGGCTTCCCTCAGCCTCCGATTGGGCAGTTGTGCCCAAACGCTGGCTGGGAGGAAACATGCGCCTTCCCCCACCCCCATCCCCAGCCAGAGAGGCGCGCGTTTCCTCCCAGCCGGGGATCGGGCAAAACTCCCAATTGGAGGCTGGCTGGCGAGCTGGGGGGCGCATCTTCCCTCTGATGCAGCTTTGGGGCATTGTGCTGGGGGGGGGGGCTGAGGGCAATTGGCACCCCCTTGGTAAACGGCGCCCATTGCTCTTGCCCCCCCACGTAATGCCCTAAATACGCCACTGTCCATTCCAACACTAAAACTGTTCATGTTTAACATGATTTTTTTACAGATGTACATACACACACAACTCTACAATTCAAAATGTGATAAACAGCAAGCATGAATAAATGCTGTTTACAGTTCTTTTATCTCCATACCCAATGTATTCTTCTTTGTTTTCTTCTGTTACAAGTAAGTTTGAACCTCCAGATTTCAGCTCATGTGATGTAACTTTCCCTAGTAGTTCCATGTCAACACAGAAGTACATTTCTAAGTTACATTCTTCAATGTTGTTGTCTCTAGGAGGAACAAAGTAAGATTAACCAGATGTAATCATTTTACCAAGATTATGGGGAAAATGGTGAGCATCTGGAAAAGATGTACAAACCTTATCCAAATTAGGGAATTATAAAATTCAGTATCAATAGATTCCAAATCCTTTATTGTAAGTTTCTTATTTAGCATGCGCTTGTAGAATGGCAGGGAAAACCCAGTGTCAATGAATTTGCCATGAAACAATGCCTGTTGAGGATAAAAAATCAGTTCGGTATTCAATTCAAAACAGCTGAGTATATTGTTCATGGCATAAAAAGTAATTGCTGCTCTAAAAGTTTCAGAGCAGACGTTCATAAAAAGCAAGCACAGAGAAATAACATATAATGAAATGAAAACACTACATCAAGTACTGAGTAACATGGTCGTTTTATTTATTGTCTCTGTCTCCATAACATTCCATAAGGTCCTGGAAATGTCTACGCATGTAATGTTTTGCTTTTTAATTGCTTAGCTGGGGAAACCCCCAAGAATGTAAAAATTGCTACCATATTTTGGGAAGTCTGTTTTTCTTTCAAACTGATAAGCACTGCATCAACCAAGTTCACCCTGGGCATTATTATTTGTTCTCTAACTTATTTCCTACCAGCAGAACTTATGTCAATTTCCCCCCGAAACCACTGCCAATCCTTCAAACAAAGTGTATGACAGTGTCAGTTGGGCAAGGTAGAAAAGTCCTATTCCAGAAATTCACAAACCTTTTGAATGATTCTATTTAAGAAGCAGTTCCTTTATTATCATTTTTTTCTGCCACCATTGGTTATGGAATGCTTCTTTCCAATCAGAGCAGCAGTGCTTACTTATGAGGTTTCAGTTAATCTAAGCAAAAAAATATTTTTTCTAGATTGTAAAGTGTTGCAATAGCTTGCTTCTCTTGCTTCTTCTTTTTCTCTGATGTTAGGAGACGGCAGCAGCTCAGCGCAGGGCAAGGGGATATGTGCCCCGGTGGAAAGCCCCAGCCAGTTCTACGGGGCTGCTCAGATCTGCGCCAGCAGAACAGCAGGCACAAGTCCATGCAGCCAGGAGCAGTCCGAATCGAGGGGCCCAGCCCAGGAACAGGGGTTAGGATATGGCCTAACAGCTGTTTCCCGTCTCCGTCACCTCTTTACCTGTTATGCCCCCTGCCCGCCTCTGGCACGCCCTTGACATGGCCCTGTGCCGGCAGAACTAAGCCAGTGCACAGCCGACGCGGCTAACAGGCGCAGCAATGCACGTGTGCCAGCGCTGCTGCTTGTGCTGGCCCAGCAACCGAATCCATGGTGCAGATGCGCCTTATGGCACGTTTGCAACAGCACTGGTCTGGCGCAAGAGTGCTGCGCTGGCAGGCTGCCAGGTTCAGATTGCACCCCCAATGTGTTGCTGAAATTGGAGAAAGAACTAAACATTGAGTTTAGCAATGAATGCAAACGAAGAGTCCCACACCCCTATTACGTACAAAAGGCTCAACATTTCTGAGCAAAGAACAAACCTTATCTCCTTGTCTGACATACACTATTTCTTGAGGTATCTTGTTGCTACCCATGTGTGAAAACACATTTAACAACTTGAGTCACACCACTAGTTCTAGTTTTAATAGGGCTTTTCTTCAGTGTATTATTCTCTGTAACAGGGCCTATTCAAAGGGTTCCAATTTGTCATCATCCCCTATTCTTTTTTTTTATACTAGCACAGAAAAATCTACACTATAAAGTAAACAACGAGGAAAGGGGTTGTCAAAAAAGTCATCCATTTGTACCATGCTGCGTTCCATGTCACTGTCAGGGGGCTTCCAGTCTTCAGATGGGAGGCGAACAGACTGGGGAAGCAACATTTGGGAGGAAGTTTGAAGAAAGATCTCTTGACTTAGTACACTCACGCGAAGGACACAATCCACAGAATTTGGCTTTGTAGGATGCTACATGCTGAACTATTGTTTCCTATGAATCAAAAGTTCCTTTCCCCGATAGTCATTATCTGCTAGGGTTAGGTGCAAAGGATACCTTATCTGTCATCAGAGGAATCCAGCAGACCCTAAGGAAGCCAGCAGAGTACAGCAGCAAGTGCCAAAAGATCTCTTAATGCTACAGACACCTTCCAGAGGCTGCAGGGATCTTCACAATGGCACCTGTGACCAGCATGGACCCCTTAAACATGGTCAGTTAATGCTTCTACCAGCCATTTTAAAGGGGTTAGCACTGGTTGCATATGCCATTCTGAAGGTCCCCACAGCTTTTACAAGGCCTCTATATAGTGGATAACAAAGACAGAGGCGCAGATGAGGTAAGAAGCAATTCTGCCTCTCGCAGATAAGCCAATTAGCACATAGCAAGTTTGCATATAAAGAGGACTGACTGGAGTTACAATTAATATAGACCAATCATCATGTGAATGTTTATCACTTTTCATTTGCATTGAACCTACTCAGCAGTTTGAAGAAAACGTTTTGAGCCAAATGTTCACTTACACCTGCTATAATGTTATTGCTTTATCCATATTATGATAATACATGGTCAGAACAAGGCATTTCACCTTGCTTTGAAAGCCTGATGCCCAAAAGCTGAAAAATAGAATTCGAACTCTAATGAAGAAAGTACACCAATTCCTTTTTTGCATATTTCTTATAATTATCCTGAGGAATACTTTTTTTAATACAATAAAATGTCAATCTTACCATGGCAATAAACCGTCCAATGAAACAGAAATATGAAAGATGATCTGGATTTATTGTTGATGCTGGATTTATCTGCAGACAGTAGTTGCTCTTTCCAGCATATTCAAACAGGCAGTACATAGGGTTCAGTACTTCATGAGAAAGCAAGAAGAACCATTCTCTACAAAAAATTTACAATAGAATAAGATACAACAATCTGACAATGCTGTCCAAGTAGTGCAAAAAAGAATTTAAATACAAGGAATTTAAGCAACTACAAGCTGAAAAAAAGACTGCAGAAGGTATTTTTCCAGCCCTTCTCCCCAACACAGATCTCCTAGGCTCCAAACAGCTGCTTGTGAGGGCCCTTGGAAAGATGACATGTGCCTTGGGGAGCTGTATATATAGAGGGGAATCCACTGAAACCAGATGGAGGCACACTGCAAGAGCACAGCTGCGCTGAGAATCCATGACCTTCCTTCTGACTGTGGCTGTTTAGGCATATGTGCAGGCTTCTTGAATCTGTGCCAGCGATGTAAATAGCACAAGAAGCCTGATTGAACAGTTGGAGGCTTTGCCTCAGGGTAAGGGAACCAATGTCCCTTTACTCGAAGGAGATCTCCATTCTGCTTGCATCCAGCATAGGGTTCAGCAATGGCTGTTTGGAGCTGCTACTCCTATGCTGGACAGAATTGAGCCCCTAGTGTATTAAAATTACATAATAAACACAAAAAACCCAGGTGAGTTAGTTAGAAAGCACAGAGCGCAATCCTAGCTTGCACTGGAGCAGGTCGGCCAGCTGACCTGCGATGTATCCTAATGCCGGCTGGGAGGCAGCTGCAGCTCACCACGGGCCAGGGGATATGTTTCCCTTGCCCTGGGGTAAGCCCCAGCCAGTTCTATGGGGCTTTTTGGATCTGCACCTGCAAAATAGCAGGTGCAAGTCCGAGCAGCCAGAAGCGGCTCAGATCAGGGCCTGCTCCGCCCCCCTCCACCCATGGGTTCGCCCTCCCTCCGCCCTGTAATGCCTTCCACAGAACTAAGCCAGTGCATGGCCAGCGCAGCTGGCAGGCTGCATGACGCACATTCACTGGCGCTGCTGCCTGCGCTGACCCAGTGACCAAATCCACAGTGCAGACATGCCTTATGGCACATTTGCGACAGCACTGATCCAGTGCAAGAGCGCTGCGCCAGTGCAATGCCAGGTTAGGATTGCGCTCTGAGAACCTTAGTTTGATATGCTTATGTAACTGCCTTTATCCAATTGGAAACCATAAGTTTTTCTGGACTGTAAATATTTTCACCATGGCAGGATTGTTGCAAGCATTCTGCAGTTAAGGCTCCCCCGCCCCCACCAACATATACATTATTGCATGATCTTGAAGCGTTGAAATTACTTCCTGTCATATACATTCAACAGTCAATCAAATTCCAGTTTTTCTTCTCTAAAAATGTGATGCATATGCACAGCTGGGGTTTACCACTGAGCACTGCAGTGTTTTGAAGCATTTCCTAACAGTTCAGAGGTTAAGACCCTGATTCTCATGATTTGTGCAGCTGTTCATGCAGCTGACAGAGCTAAGCAACTTCCTTTATTATTCTTGCTATCTGCAGGCTGCATCATCCACATGTAGACACTGAAAAGACCAAATTGGGAGCCTGGGTACGTTATGAAACAACTGTTATTTCAGAAGAGGAGGATGGGGATAGAATAACCTCCTCACACCACTAGGGACTGGGCTCACAGAATGCATTTCACACTGAAAAGTGTGCAAGGCATAGTAGGGACAAAGGAAGAGAGTTGGCTCAATAGAAGGGTCATCCCTCAGAACAATTCCTCACACCAAATGACAGACTTGCCAGTGTCATTGCCCTTTCCTTCCAAAAGAAGACAGAATGAGAGATTGGGCTCAGAGGCAGGACTTCTTCCTACACTCGTGACAGAGAAGGTTAAGAAGACTCATGTTTTCTCCTTCACTTCTAAAATAATTGTGGTGTTTGACAGTTTCAATACATTCTACAGTGTGTGAATTTCCACTGGTTCCCCCCCCCCCCGCCTCTTACCGCCTCTCTAAACAAACAGATTCTCCTAAGGCAATGGTTTAAGAATGCTTTTACCTGGCTAAACCTCCATAATCCAGTCCTTCTTCTCCTCTGAATATGACATACAATCGTCTCCTTAAGTCATACGGTTTTAAAGCCATGATCTAGATGTAAAATTTTGAAAAAGTAACTTTGAATCAACCACAGTAGATTTTCAACAAAAATGTTACACTATTTGGTTATGGTTATGGAAACCTTTATTGGCATAACGTTACACTATTTTATCATAGTATATATCCAAGTTTTCAACAAAAAATTTTCATGAACTGTTTTTTATTACAAAGAAAAAAAAATGGTTCCATGACACACACATTTTTTTTTAAGTGTCATGTCCCATTTTGAGGCACTTTATTTTGGGGAGAGAACTATATGAAAATTTCATATATAAAAACTTTCAAAGCAAAAAGGGGAGTGGTAGAGTATTTCTACAAACAGAACATATAATCCCAAAATATAAGTATTTGTACGCACTGAGTTTCTCCTCTCTCCTTTCACTTCCCTAGTATTATTTTTACTTCTTCAAAATGCGGTCCCAGTCAATTACGGATCACATAGTCAATAAGATCATATCTCAGTGCTATAGAATCGGATCTGGCTATAAAAACCATCACTGAAAAGGCCTTCTCAGTGGTGGTATGCCAATTGTGGAATTCCCTCTTTTTGGAATTAAGAACAGCTCCCGCTTGGAGACCTTTTGGCAAGGCATTAAGGCCTTTTTTCAGAATGGAATTCAATAGCTGACGTGATGGACTGATGTTTTAAATGTAATTTTTAATATTTTTCTGTGAACCATTAGGATTTTGTCCTGTTGTATCATTTTATATGTCTTAAATATTTTATTATTGCTATGTTTTAAATTTTGTAAGTTGCCTTACCAGGACCAAGGTAGGGTAGAAATTCTTTAAATAAATGAAATGAGGCAGCACTAAAATAGTGGGCAAGGGTGTGAGAATTTATCCCTATGTTGCCATGGGAAATAAAACAAGGACTCGGGACTTACCACATTGTGCTTTGAAAGGGATGTTTCTTTGCTCCCCCCAGTGCAGTAATATAGGAAACATCAATTCTCCATATCTTTTTGCACTACGAGGGGCATTAAAGCCACCCTTAAGGCACTACGCAGGAACACAGGCATCAATGTGGCGATACAGTCCCTTCTGCCAAACAATGGGCAATATTTTGCCCCTATTCACATACCAGCCAAAAGATCCACAAAGTTAGCATTGTGAGGTGCGAGAGTTTTTGTGAAAAGGTAGCTGAGCCTTAATTGTATATGTTACAGGCTAACTACTGTACACAAAAGCACTTTCTCTGTAGTAGATGAAAAATTGTTAGACAAAATTCTAATCACTAAAATTTAAGAAATTAAAAGTTATCTGGCAGCTTTACAGCTATAACACAATTTTAGGATTTATTTTTATAAGACATTTTTCTAGCTATGTTGTGTGAACTGTTAACAACACCTTCCTCTACACACTGTTTGATGTTCATGTTTAATATTGTAAATATTTTTACCTGTTGGAAGGAATCCTCAAACAACGTTTGTCTGGATACATTGATCTTCACATGGCTTGGCAGAGCATTTGACTACAAACAAACATTAAAATATTAAAACACCTACTTTAAAAAAAATTAAAATTTACACAATGATTTGATTAGCATTTCAATACCTGACACAAGTAGCGGAAATGAGCTAGTTTCCACCTAAAGCTGCGTTCATAAGCAATTTGTGGTCCTTTATTTCTGCAAAGGAATAAAACCAAATTTATTAACATTTAATAACATTTCATAGCACTTTCAACTGATTGCAAATTAAACCTGTTTCATACAATTTCAGAAATAGTGAGAGCATGGCAAATTCATATGCAGTCATGTTCTGAGGTAGTCTCTAAAATTGTGTCATCTAATCTTTACAAGTCCATGTACTCCTTGATTCCTGAAGGAAGGCCAGCTCTCATATCAACCTGCCCAATGAACTGAGATTGCCCTCAGAGGCTCTCATGCAGGTACCTTCACCATCAGACCCAAGCTGGATGGTGATTAAAAGGAGATGGCCTTTTCTATTGTGGCACTTTGGTAGTAGATTGCCCCCCACCCAAGAGATTTGCCTGTGCCTATACCATACTGTTGGGATAGTGAAATGGGGCAGAGGAAATTTACAGACTTGTATGGTAGGTTTCTGCCTGGAGACATGGAGCCCGAATGGCAACATGAGATTCTGCCCAATTATATGAGTAAATGGCAACATGAGATTCTGCCCAGTGATATGAGTAAATGGTAACATAGAGATCTGCCTGGAGATAAGAGTTAAAATGGTAACATGTGAATTTGCCCAGAGACAGTGGAGAGTTTGCCTGGTGATAAGGTCATGTGATCGTGATGACTGGGGAGTATATAAAGACCAGGGATACAAGTTACCATTTAGTTTGGAGAGTTTAGAGGTTTAACTGTCAGTTACAGAGAGAGTTTGAAGTGTGTGTGCTTGAGAGAAGTCTTTGGGATGAGAGGTTTTGTTAAAGAAGTCTCTGAGTTATTTCTTGTCAGTGATCATCAGTGTTGGAGCTCTGAGTAAACCACTCTGCAGGAGGAGAAGCAGCATATTCATATTTATATATTATTCCTCCATATCTCAAAAAATATATAACAACACGTACTCCAGCAATCAATGAGAACCTTTTCAACCCCTGCTAACTGGACAAGAGGCACTTTTTCCAGTGGTGTTCCTCTTATATTTAGCAGGGGGAGAGTAACTGTCCCTCTTCACCCCTGCGCAGTCTTTCTAGTGGCTGTTGCTGGCGGTCTGCCTTTTTTTAGATTGTGAGCCCTTTTGGGACAGGGAGCCATTTAACTTTATTATTACTATTTGCCTGTAAACCGCTTTGTGAACTTCGTATTGAAAAGCAGTATATAAGTACCTGTTGACTGATTGATTGATCGATTGATTGATTTTCATTATACTCTCAGGCATCAGGTTTACGTTTTTTATAACTAATTTTATTGTTGTTTTAAATGTTTTTGTTATATTTATAAATTGCTGTGGTAATTCTTTTTGAAAAGATGAAATCCTCAAATAAAATAATCATATACCACCAAAAAGGTCTGGTGTCCAGCTCAATAATTATAATACTTACCTGATCATTTCAAACATTCCCACACAGATTCAGTATTCCACAAACATAAATAGATTTGAATTCCATCAAGATAGCACTTACACAGAGGATTTACCAGTACGAGGATCATTGAAGGTAGTTGTTCGCGTATTATGATCAACAAAGTATCTAACACCCTCTCTAGTGTATCTGATTTCCCAGCCTTCAGGAAGGGGATCCTCATTTTGTAAGCTGCATGAAAAATTAAATATCATAAACCTCTTTAAAAACCCAAGTTATTTTACATCTAATTTCGTTTCATTTAATTTATACACATTACTACAAAGTATCAATACACATACCCTTGAGTCCGTGGGTCTTCCCATTGTGTTGTCTTTGTGTTGTGGTTTACAAAATATACTCTATCATTTGAATCTACTCTCCTTTCTGCAATAAAAAAAATCAATAATGTAAAAACAAAAGTTGAAACATACATGGGTGTTTGAATAAAACAGGTATGTTTTTTTTACCCCAGCCTGGTGGCAAAGGACCAAGTGGATCATTTTCTGCAGTCAGCATTGAGGCCTAGTGAAAATGAGAAAGAAGATGAAATTAGGTGTGTGCTAAATGTAAACAAACCAAGGAAAAACTGCAAAAGCATTTCTATGCTTGCTAAATTACCTTTTGCAATGGAAGATACTACACTTAAAAGTCTTGGACATTCCATTTATCATGCCATACCAGGAAGACGTGACTTCTCCTCTTGTCCTGCTAACCCCTGCTAACTGGACAAGAGGCACTTTTTCAAGTGGTGCTCCTCTTATATTTAGCAGGGGGAGAGTAACTGTCCCTCTTCACCCCTGCGCAGTCTTTCTAGTGGCTGTTGCTGGCGGTCTGCCTTTTTTTTTAGATTGTGAGCCCTTTTGGGACAGGGAGCCATTTAACTTTATTATTACTATTTGCCTGTAAACCGCTTTGTGAACTTCGTGTTGAAAAGCGGTATATAAGTACCTGTTGATTGATTGATTCTCTGACATAGCCTGGAGGAATATATGTTGAATAATAATGTACTTTGCCACAGACAGAGCCCGATTCTGTGCTGCCATAGGAGGAGCGGTGCCAAAATGGGCACCACTGCTTTCTGTGGGAGTGGCAGCAACCGCTAGCATCTGCCAGGGTCTCCATGGGAGAAGGGGGCTTTCATCCCCTTCCCCCAAGGAAAGCTGCAGAACCTACAGTGCAGGTGGAGACTTTTGCAGGTGGAAACTTCCAAGACCCAGCCCCCTCCAGGGCCGTTCCTCCCCTCCCCTCGTCCCACCTTCCCCACGCCCTCCCTACACCTTCCCCATGCCCTCCCACCATCCCCAAAACCTGCACCACTTGCCCACGGTAACTCTTACTGCGGTCGGTGGCAGCTCAGTGCCAAAGATGCTTGGCCCAGTGTGGGTGGTAGTCCTCGATAGTGCCACAGACAAGCTTTATAGTGCATTTGCGACACTTTTAGCCAGCGATACGGAAGTATCACTTTGGAGGCAAAGCCTCCTGCAAGCAGCACAGGGTCTCCGTGGGTCTGAACAGGAGGCTCCGCCATTCCTCATCTGGCGTGTGGCAAGAACAGGAGGCTTCACCTCCCAAGCCTAGCTCTGCAAGAGCCGTGTCCAGGTGCTTGGCAACATAAACACCACCCAGCCCCTTTAGACAAAAAGGCTTCCTACAGCTAGGCTTGGGAGTGAAGTCTCTTGCTCTGTTTGCTAGATGCCAGATGGGGTATGGCGGAGCCGCCTGTTCAGACTCGTGGAGTCCCTGTGCCACTTGCAGGAGGCTTGCCTCCAAAGCCAAGCTCCATACAGGTTGTTTTCATCTGCTCATCCAAGCCTACATGGATGAAAACATTCATCCATTTTTTTACTTTTGTCATTAGTCTGGTCCCTAAATAGATACAAGTTCAGGGCTGTGTGCAGTTTCACATGTGTGTTTGCAAGTGCATATTAAGAAAGGTAGAAATATTCCATGAAAGACAAAACCCAGGTATCAAAAACAGCACTGAGGTTTTAAGGTTTTAATAAAACAGAAAGGATCCTGATATACTTCACAAAACAAACCCAAATTATCTACTTCTGAAGATGCAAATGAAAACACAGGTTTCAATTCAAGGGTCTCAATCTAATATTATTTCAGCAAGGTGGTGCCACAGGCAGTCTTTCTAAGCTTTGCGGCGTGATGCAAGTCTGAAAAGACTGTCAATCACATCAGCTGTTAACGCTTAAGACACAATGACATCAGTGCATTGCAGAATTCCACACATGCAGTAATGACAAGCTACAGAAATGCATAAGCCCTTTGAATTTATTTTGGATGCCAAATTAAAATTCAAATGTACTCATTAGTAGGTTTTTAGCAATTTTGTTTTTTTAAGTGTGCTGAACTGACACAATATGCATATGCACAGGTCTCAAATCCACTGCCCTGAACCTTAATGATGCACATTACTCATAGGCAGAATTCCAACTGGCTACCTTCTCTTAGCCTCTTCTCCTACATGTTGAGAGCTGTGCGCAATAATGCTCAAAGTGCTGCACCCAGTTCTATTTAAGATACAGTTAAGGATTCTCTTAATTTTAGAAAATCCTGCTTAAAAAGCAATTTATCAATGGAACGAAGTAGTTTGAAAAAAGATTATATTAATCTTTGAGGGCTGAGACACAGATAACCCTATTCCACAAAAGTTTGGGACTAGATGGTATTGAGGCCTTTTGTTCAATCTTGATGATCAGGGTTCTTCCAAAGCTAAAAATGGCACATACTGTGGGCCTGCCTGCTGTTTCGCCAACCAATAGACAATAAACATGAATGAGATAGGACAGTGGTTCCCAAAGTTTTTTGACTGGCGGCTCCCTTGACCTACTGGGCCATTGTCTGTGGCTCCCCATTAGGGCTACAATCCTATACATTGTGTAGGATAGCAGGGTTTTCGTGAGGATTTTGCAGCTCACACAGCTCTCTAGAGAGCCATGACTCACAATCTGGGAACCTCTGAATTACATGATTCAAGCAAAGGAACAAGAAACCTGCACATATCATGGCTAGGTCTTAAGATGCACTATTAAAGTAATGCTTTTTTAATAGTTAGGGCTGCTTTGGTTAGTTTTTTTGGGGGGGAGGGTGGTTAGCACTGGTTTTGTATGGTTTATGTTCAACTACATTGTCCTTACCCGGCATTGCCCGAGTATTTATGTATCTCAAGCTTGTGTTAGACAGGAAAAGGAATGAATTCTATCTATAGTGTAAAATCGAAGTAATTTGATGTACAGGAAATTAAAAGTATTATAAAGTAAAATCTTTTACAAATTCACTATAATATTAATGATTATAATATTCAAAACTTGATTATAAATAAATCTACATCTATCAATCACCATACTACAATCTCATAGATTCCTTATGATCTACAATTCAATTACAGTATAATTTCAATGTCATATGTACATAATCTCTTATATTCAATTACTTAAATTTTTTTCCCAATCTTGGAGTTTCAATTAAGTCAGTTTAATCCAGTCATAAAATAATTCCCAATATCATCATATCTCATCTTGATATTTATCTTTTTAGAAATACCTCTAATCCTGTCTGATGGGAAATTGATGACCGCATAGGCATCTACTACAGTACTGATAGACTTGTATTCAGTGACTACTCCTGGTAAAATGGCAAGTATTTGATTGGAGTCCAAGACCGGGGCATAATGATTTCTAAAAATTTCCAGAAGGTTCTACAGAGTTCTATTCAACTACACTTGGACTTAAATGTCATCGGGACTGTCACTAATCAGCTTAGCGGCCCTGAAAACTATGGATTTGACAGTAATGTCCGTCATTTTGGACATTTTCACCCCTTCTCACCCCCTATGCTGATGGGGGCTAAACGTGGACTTAAACAGCATCGGGAGTGTCACTATTCATCTCAGCGACCCCGGAAACTATGGATTTGACACTAGTATCGGCCGTTTTCGAGTATTTTTACATGGCACCCCCTTCCCACCCCCACCCCTAGGGGTGCTAGGGTGGTCTTACCCCCACAGTATTTCTAGAAGTGGGATGAGTTGTGAAATCTGAAATCAAATGGGGCCCTCTACGCCACCATCAGCGTGCTGCGGATATTCTATTTCCAGCGTGCTGCGGATATTCTATTTCTAAGCACTGTATCTTGCACCCCTTCTCACCCCCCACGCCGATGGGGGCCGAACCTGGACTCAAACGGCATTGCGAGCGTCACCGTTCATCTCGGCGACTCCGGAAACTATGGATTCGACACCGATATCGGGCATTTTCGAGTACTGTTACATGGCACCCCCTTCGCACCCCCACCCGAAGGGTTGCTAGGGGGGGTCTTACCCCCGCAGTATTTCAGAGCCTATGTGGAACATACACACATACATCCTTTTTTTTATCAATTTTTGGTATTACTGTGACTGCCTCACATGCCCAAAAGGACAGAAAGATAAGCAATACATTTAAAACACAAGTACTAAAAAACCAAAAAAAAAAAATCACAGCACATTAGATACTATAAAATAAAACGCTGAATTAGTGAATTCACCCAAACAGATATCAGTATATAAAAAAGTCTCATTGCATAGCTGTATAATGTTATGTGCATTAAATAGCAAATGAAAGAGAGAAAAAATCTAAACTTATCATTCCATATAATTACCGAGTAGAGGTATCGTTGGTTAAATTGTTGCATAGCTCCCTGCAGTTGATTACGCTGAGACTGCCATTGCTCAAAATTCCTGACCGATTCCATTGTTGGTCGCTGCCATGTTGTTGTTCGTGTATTATGATCCACATAATAAACCCTTCCACGATCATCGACCCTCCTTTCCCAACTATCAAACAAAATATCAATATTAAAAGTTACTTTCTTTGAGATCATTATACAAAAAATACTACAGACAACTGAAATTTCTTTGCCAATAATATTTTGCATTGGAACTTGAAGTCTCCAAAAATTTTAAAAAAGTATAAAATTCAAGGAAAAATATCAGAAAATATATTAGTCTCAGTGTATCTGTCAGTTACAGTATGCCTCTACAAGGCTGATATAGTATCATATTTTAATATTCTTGCAGTGAGAAAAGTGGCACGTTAGTCTTAAAATTCTAAAATGATGGCTGCTGTTATGAATGAACTTTTAACCAATTAGCTTTTGAAAACAAGGGTTTCAGGCCTGACAGTAACTACACCTAAGTACATGTAAATGAAGTAAACATCTCTCCCTGTGCTGAATTTTTGATTGTACACTGCTCAAAGCCTGCTACTTATTCTTCCACTTTAGAGCAAGTTGTTAGTTCAGCAATGAGCCTTTCTACTTGTGGATCTGCAAGAAATGTATGATTTCCACTTACTCCCCTGATATATGAGGTCTCCTATGTCATATCCCAGGAAGCAACAGTTAGAACTGGACATGGAACAACTGATTGGTTTAAAATTGGGAAAGGCGTACGACAAGGCTGTACACTGTCACCCTGCTTATTTAACTGATACGCAGAGTATATCATGAGAAAGGCTGGGCTGGAGGATTCACGCTGGAATCAAGATTGCTGGGACAACAACTTCAGATATGCAGATGATATCACTCTAATGACAGAAAGTGAGGAAGACCTAAAGAACCTTCTGATGAGGGTGAAAGGGGGAAGTGCAAAAATTGGCTTGAAGCTCAACATTAAGATCATGGCAACCACTCCCATCACTTCCTGGCAAATAGAAGGAGAAGAAATGGAAGCAGTGACATACTTTATTTTCCTGGGCTCCAAGATCACCGCAGATGGTGACTGCAGCCATGAAATTAAAAGACGTTTACTTCTTGGGAGGAAAGCTATGGCGAACCTAGACAATTTAATAAAAAGCCGAGTCATCATCCTGCCAACAAAGGTTCGCATAGTCAAAGCTATGGTTTTCCCAGTAGCAATGTATGGCTGTGAGAGCTGGACCATAAGAAAGGCAGAGCGCCGAAGAATAGATGCTTTTGAACTATGGTGTTGGAGAAGCCTCTTGAGAGTCCCCTGGACTGCAAGGAGATCCAATCGGGCAGTCCTCCAGGAAGTCAAGCCTGATTGCTCCCTGGAAGGACAAATCCTGAAGCTGAAGCTCCAATACTTTGGCCACCCCATGAGAAGAGAGGACTCTTTAGAAAAGACCCTCATGCTGGGAAAGACTGAAGGCAAAAGGAGAAGGGGGCGGCAGAGGATGAGATGGTTAGATAGTGTAACCGAAGCGATGAACATGAAATTGGGTGAACTCCGGAAGCTAGTGGATGACAGGGAGGCCTGGTGTGCTGTGGTCCATGGGGTCGCGAAGAGTCAGACACAACTTAGCAACTGAACAACAACAACGTCATATCCCACACCATTCATGAAGTCCCTTCACCCCTCAGGATCTGCTTTTTGGTGAGTGCTAGGGCTGCTGTTCAGAGTAGGGGGCAGGAAATCCTTTTTCGGCAAGCAGAACACTGCTTACAGTTTTTTAGGGCACAAGTCACAATAACTATTTTCTGTTTCATTTCCACAATAGTATAAAAGGGGGAAAAGCATAACAGTCTCTGTGCACGAAAGTAAAAGGGACTTGGCATACACTGATAGCATTATCATAAATACACAGCAAAGCTATGAACCTCTCTTGTGAAATTTATTAGTATATTTAACAAGACTATGCTACCAAGCAATTAAACAGAGGATTCCATTGCACAACATATCTGAGGCAAACGCCATAAAAAATAACATTTGTGCATTTTGTTAAGAGAGAGAGATTTTAAAAACCTGTACCACTTTATTGATGAAAATATAGAACTTGTTACCCGGGTGGCAAAGGTTGTGGCCTTTCCCAGGTTGTAGTTCTTGTGTTGTGATCAACATAATATGTTCTACCATGAAGATCTTTTCTCTGTTCCCACCTTTAAACACAAGGAAAGTAAAACACCATTAACACAAAATATAATATTGCCACTGTAATGTAATGAAATGTAATGAAAAGCGGTTCATTAATACCCTGATGGATTGCTATGTTTATGCTGAAGGTTTTTGCAAAAGACAAACATAAAACAAAGATTTTCCTAGAAATGTTACTTTATTTCTAGACCTAGCACCTTCAAATCAGTAACAAGAACTTCAGAGCACAAACAAATAAGATTAATTATGATGAAAAGACATATTCTAAAAGATGCAAAAGCAGTCCAATCTGATAAAAGTTAATCTGAAAACATAAATACATCTTCAAGGAACAGTTGGAAAGGCAGAGAAGAGAAAAGTAAATCAAAAAGATTGAGCACAATCCAAGTTCCCCTGCTTCTTTTTCAATTGTGGCAAGAACATTAGATTGAGCTGTCCTACTGCCTCTACTCATGTACACAGCACCGCTCATATTCTGGTTACAAGACATAAAAAGGTAAAGGCTTCCCCATGACCGAATGGTCTAGTCATGACCGACTATAGGGGACGGTGCTCATCTCCGTTTCTAAGCCAAAGAGATGGCATTTGTCCAAGGACAAGCGTCCGTGGTCATGTGGCCGGCAAGACTATATGCCAAGGCACACGGAACGCTGTTACCTTCCCACCAAAGTGGTACCTATTTATCTACTGGCATTTTTAGGTGCTTTCAAACTGCTAGGTTGGCAGCATCTGGGACAAGCAACAGATCACTCCGTTACATGATCTCAAATGCCCAACCTTCCGGTCAGAAAGCCCCAGCAGCAGCGGCCACCATGTCCCTCACTTAGACATACTTAGCCTTTATATATCATAATTAAAATTGTATCTCCTAATTGGTGATTAAATTGGTATCAGGTAGATTAAAATTCCATGCCTACATATACTGTAACATAGTGATGGTGAACCTTTTGGGTTTGCCCTGTCAAAAATGCTTAACTTGACTCTGTTGGTGTGTCACTCCCCACCTCCAGCAAAAGAGAAACAATTGTTTACATATTCATTTATTTTAAAAAATACAGTCCAATCATGTGTGGGGCTATTCATTGTATTAAAAAAATCAAATTGTTTAAAAATCATTACAAATCATTACAAATAAATCCACAGTTGTTGTTGGGTGTTGGTGGCTGGCATGTCACCCAAAAGGTTGTAGCCGCTGTCACCTTTGACATGCGTGTTATAGGTTTGCCATCACTGCTGTAACATGTTCTGTCCAGATATTATTACATCATTAATAAAAATGAATTCTACATACCCTGGGGGCAAAGGTTCTATGCTGCTATTACCAGGTTGTTGCCTTATAGCTTCCCCAGATACATTTGAAGATTCCCTTGGTTTTGCTGCCTCTGCAGCTGTATCGTTTGTTGTATCAGAAGGTCCAGGGTCTGTGGGAACAACAGTTTCATGTCCAGCAGGTACACTGGGGGTAGCTGTAGATGTGCTGCTTTCTGAGTTACTAGTAGCTTCTGGTGCTGAAGGAGGTTCGGCAATAGTGGCAGCACAATCTGCAGTTACAGAGGAGGTTTCTGCAGAATCCATAGGCATCTCAGAAGTTGAATGATCATCAGATTCAGTCATGGATGATGCACAATTAACTGGGATACAAATAAAGCAAAGATCTTGTTTTAGTCAGTGGTTTAAATTATTGCATTTGTAGAAAAAAAATATAGGAAACGTGGGACAGAATGTACTCTAATAAAGAGATCGCAAAAATTTGTAAAAGGTAATATTTAAGAACCACAGTGAAAAGTAACTGAGGCTGAGTGATTCGGTGAGGCTGCCATGGCCCACCAAATGAGCAGGATAGGTGCAGCCATGAGGTGGACCAGATCAGTCACTTCATACAACAAACTGGAGGAGAGAGACCAACTGCTGAGCATCCTGTGCTCTGATCTCTTCTCATGCATTGAGTGCAAGAGGATAATACAGTGGCAAACCACCTCTTCCTCCAACAAGCAATTGCAGTGGCAGTGCAGGAGAAAGCAAGTTTCTATCGAAGATAAGATTTTTACAGAAGCTGCGAGACCCCCAGAGGGGTATGTGAGCCCCTCACACCCTGCAGAAGGCCAGCACTGCCCTCAGGTAAATAAAATCACCCCTTGGTAACAGCTATGGTGCAATCACAGCAATGCTATCACCACAGCTCAAAGATTTAGGTGGTTCTCAACATCTGAGTAGGACTTTAAGTACCAATGTACTAACACTAATATACACACAAAGTTGGGGAAAAGAATGGTCTTTGTTTTGAGGCCTGAGGCTCTCTTAAATTGTTCTGCTTCAGTGATGATAAAAAGGGAACTAAAGATTAGGTATTCTTCCTTCACTTGAGGAACTCAACTACACACAGGCTCTCCCACAGACAGAATGCTCAAAAGTAGTTTGCCAGGCCAGCTCTACACATACACAGAACTCCACAAAATGAGATTGCCCAGAAGCCATGAAGAAAAAATGACCTAAACAAGATCTTTTTGATAATTATAATTCAATCTCCTATTCTTAAAGACTTGATCTTTTTCTGGGCATCCAGAATAAAAAGTCAGCAAGAAAAGACCAGTTTTTACTTAAAAACTGGCTTCTTAGAGAATGAGAGATGATCAAAAGGTCTTGAATGTTTTTCATTAGTTTTACAGTGTGCCCTCATTATCCGCAAGCATTCCAGGAACCCCAGTGGATAAGAAAAATAGTGGATATTCAAATCCAGTTTTCAGGAGCTCCCACCCCACCTCTGAACCTGACCAAAGCTGAGCTCTAGTCAGGTCTGGACACATTCTGAAGCCCATAGAAGCCACACATGTCCACCCACAGCCTCTGTGAGCTTCAGAATAAAGCCCAGAGTCATTTAAAGGTGACTTCCAAAAAAAGTAAAAAAGAAGTCACCTTTAAAATGGGTCTGGGAAGATTTCTGAGGCGTGCACAGGCTTCCTGTGGCCTCAGAAAGCTGCTTGGACTATTTAAATGTGATTTATTTTTTTGCAAAAAAAAAATTGCTCTTAAAGGTCAGCAGACCCTTGTAGCAGTATTCAATGCTATGCAAATATACACAGCCAGAAGAAACGAAGAAATCAGTTTGTTCATGCACAGACACGCTTTCTTGCTTCAGCATGGGGATCCTGAAGTCACATCCATAGCAAACTAGTCTCCAAATTAACAAAGTTAATTTGATGTTAGATGTAGTCCATTAGGTTTTTTAAAATAAATTTTTACATTTCCAATTTTTTTCTCATCTGAGAAAGCCTAACCTGTCAGTGGTTTTGGTGTTGGCGTATTTTTGGGTCTGGCTGCAAGATGAGGCGAGGGTGTGCTGTCTCCGCTGTCTCCATTAACTGCATGTATTACAGAGCTGGACGGTGCTTGATTTTCTATTCTGTTAGAAATATAATATGGAAATCTTGTCAAAATAAATATTTTAAATTAGTTCAAATATATACTGTACATATATAACAAAAACTTGCAGAAAATCATTATAGGTAAAAAGCAACCAAATCAGCATCAATTAAATTAGGATGGCAATAACAAGTTATTTAATGATTCTAGATAATTTACCATATATATTCATGTAAGTTGAAAATGCCTTAACACTTGAAGTTGACTTATACACAGGTTATTAGGGAGGGAAGGGCTAGCCTCCTATCCCAGCACCTCATATTCTCCTGCCCATTCCTGGGAGCACTTTGAAAAATCTTTCTATCAGGGCAAAGCAGGGAGGGCAGGAGAGCTAATCTTGTACATCAAGTAATCTTTGGTCACTATTTATTTGGAATCACTGATAAAGAATCAGACTCTGGAGGATTTCAGAAGACATTGAGAGCCACTTTAAACATCTCTTGGGTTACAGCAACAAGAATGGCACTTCCTGGCTCACAGGCTTGTTTTAGTATTCTGTTAAATGAAAATGCACCATATAATTTTAGTTTTTTACTTCTCTTCAATA
Source organism: Lerista edwardsae (assembly GCA_029204185.1). Classification (NCBI taxonomy): domain Eukaryota; kingdom Metazoa; phylum Chordata; class Lepidosauria; order Squamata; family Scincidae; genus Lerista; species Lerista edwardsae. Next base: position 3,954,341 of record JAJKFI010000021.1, read on the forward strand.
AATAGGTAGTCTGTACAGTTCTTAGGTAACAATTACTGTTAAGACCTACCAGGTAAAAAATCAGACAAAATTATCTAATTCAAAGAATTGCATATACTCCTAAGTTTTAGTCTTGATTTATCCATGGGTCATACAAATCCATGATTTTTGGCCCTTGACTTATCCATTATATTTATCCATTAAATATCCATTTTGGCCCTTGACTTATCCATTATATTAATTGTGTATGTATTGCTGTCTATACTTGTGCATATGTCGAGGATATACACAACAAAAGACTGTGTATTACAAATTATACATGGGCAATCATTTAATGAATTTTATTATTTTTGCTCCTCCGCTTACAGAGTAAAATTATTTGGACTTTAGTTTTAATCTGTGTTTCACCCATCTTCAGAAAACTATCAATACACAGCAAGTCTTCATTTACAGTTAACAATAGGTTCTTGGAAACTGCAACTTTAAGCAAAACGACTTATAAACAATTTCACTCTATACATTCCTCAATGGTGCTTACCCCCAGGAACATGTGTACAGGATTGCAGCCCAAAGTGCAGGAAAGGAGGTTTGCAATTTGCAAATGACAGCATGCAAACTACTACATCTCCATCTGCACCAGTCTCCTTGTTGAGGGCACCTTGTTGAGAGCACTGGGCTGCTTTTCATGTAACAAGTCTTCTTCCCCCCCCCCCCCACCGCCCCATCACTGGATTCTTCTTCACAGAGAGACTGTCTTCCAAAACATGTCGAGGTCACAGGTGGGTGGGTAGGTTGATTCTCCTCAAAGAATCCCTTGGATTGCAATGAACATGTGGTTGTAAATCCCAGAAATCCAGGATGCAACCTGTGTTTATTTTTCCACAGAATAATGACACATTTTTCCACAGAATAATGGGCCTTCATGATGAGGTACTTCAGCATAGTATAATTAACAAGACAGGTGGTAACTACTGCTGTATGATGGAGGGAAAAGTGGGTCAATTCCTTGCCCACCCTCCTCACTCCTCCAAGCTACTTCCTGGGAAAAAGAAAGCCCTGTATCCTCATATTGTGTAAAGATCAGTCTGCCTTCTATCTGCAGGAAGAACAGAAGGGTAGACCTGACTCAGGGAAAACAAAGTCTCCTAAGTGGATGAAGAGACATTTATCAGCGTCAGATCCTTTGCTGCTAGGTCAGAGCAAGAGATAATTCACTGGCTGATTTTCAGCCAGAACAGGTGGCAGCCAGAATCTGACCTGGGAGTACTAGCTGCATATGAATCAACATACTTTCCCCAGCAAGTGTTACAGATAAAGATGGGATCCTGCATCCAAGGCAGTGTGTAGTGAAGAATTAGTTGGACCCTCTTTGTAAATTGCAACTACCACCACCCACCAAACAACCAGAAGGTAGCAGTCCAGATACCTTTGTATCTGCTTCTCTTTGCACAGCGTGAGGGTATCTGGACTGCCTTCTCAGACAGTCAAGGCAGGCAGTAGTAAGTCTATGACACATCCCCACTGTTGCCTTTCATTTGGAGAAATGCACTGGCATACGTTCTATAAATAAAACGCTTCCTTTAGTATTTTAAACTATAGCAGAAAGTTCTTGGAAGTACATTACTGTATGCACACATAAATGTCTCCAACTCAGAGACACTTCCCTACATGAAATGCCCTAATACAGCTATTTTCAATCAGTGTGCCAGGGCACACTGGTTGCTGCGAACAGTCCAGAGGTGTGCTGTGGGTCATTTGGGGGAGGGAGGGTCATTGATTAATAGGGCCATTAGAGGATATGAGCCCCACACCAGCAGTGTTGCATGCCCTATCAATTGTCAAAACTCACTGTATGCCTTGACGATTTTAATGCCTCGTCTGTGTGCCATGACATGAAAAAGGTTGAAAATCACTGCTCTGATGCAAAGGGTAATCCCTTTTTATTAATGCACTAGTGTTCAGAGATTGCAACATTTCTTCCACCAATGCCCCATTTGAATTTTGGTAGAACTGCCAAGCTGAGCCTTGAAATGCAACCTCATTTTCTGCAGCGGCTTGTATTGTATTGGTATGATCATATGTTACCATAAATACTTTTCTTTAAAAGAAAACTGACCTGGAAGTGGTCCTTGAAGATGTTTCTCTGTTTTCATGTAAAGCATCACCATTTTGCTGGACCTCTACTAAACAGCAAGATAGAAATTAAATGTTTTCCTTTTTATACCAAGGAATTAATAAACAGCAATTCTTACTTTTCCTAGTTTAACTTACTGGTTACTAGTGAATTGTGATTTGTAAGAGATTCTGGTTCAAGCACCAAACCATCGAGCACAACAATCAGTTCTCCTGTTTGCACCAAGCCACTCTTGTTTTCCAATGAGAGTTTCAACTGTTCTTTGACTCTTTCTACTATAAGGACAAAATAATATTAAAATAACCAATCATGGGATAAAGACAATAAATTTTAACATTAAGACTAACATTAAGACTCATCTTTATTGTTGGAGGCTTTAGAACATTCAATTCAAATATAGAGATTACACTACAGTAACATTCTTAATCAAATCATATAGATGCTTAAAGAAATTTATTTCAATTTTAACAACCAGAATCAATAACAGCTATGTATGTATCTACTAATGATCCAAATACATGCAAATTTTAAAAACAGGGTTGGCTAAAGGAATAAGAAAAACTTGTAACTTACATCTTCTATTATGTATTTCCAAAGCTTGTCTGAGATCTACAGTGGCTTTTCCTAATAAAGCATCAGCTTTTAAAGTATGATGACTCCACACTCTAAATTCCAAAGTGGTCTGTGGAGTCACATTCCTGTGGACAACCAACAAATTTAGTTCCTTTTCTTTTAAAAGATCTATAAATATATCACTATAAAAAGATTAAAGGATCACTACATATACATTGAGTTAACAGCACTTTGCTTAATTTAATGTGGAAGGAAAAGAAAATGAGACAGTATCAAATTGAAGACCTCTTTGGAGCATGAGCACTCTAAGTCCCAACGAACTTGAAATATGTAAGAATAAGGCTACTATGCAGTTCAGCAGCCAGGTGCTTTTTTGTGGGCAAGTAACAAGTAGGAGCATTCACAACATATGTGCAACATTCCATCAGTGGAAGAAACCTGGGCAAAACCCAGATTTCCAATCCTGGTTTGCAGGTTCTGATAAAACTCTAGGTTTACCTCAAACCTAGAAAGGAGGAAATTGCCAAGAAAAAAAGGAGGAAAAGGGAAGGAGGAAGGGAACAGACTGAGGAAATGTGATGTTCAATCATGTTTTTGCAGAGTGGCAGAGCCACTCCAATGTTTAAAGTCTAAGAAAAGACACTACCGCTAAGAGCAACAGTTGTCTGGCAATCATCCAGCTTTGCAATACGGTGATGGAGCCAAGGAGTACTCTGGGAGAGGTATGTCATAGTAAATTAACAAGGAACAGCCAACTAAAAATACAAATATTCTATTATTCCTAAGTCATATTTTAATAGATGTTTAGAAGTACATGTTTGGCAAGGACACTGGAAACAGGCCTACCTCTCACAGGAAATGGAAATGGGTAGAATCCTACTTATTTTACTGAGATGATAGTTGAAAATCAGGAAAGGGGCCTGAAATATGCTTGAGGGGGCAGCATCTCACAAGTTCGACATATATCATATAAAATTATGTAATAAACACATTCACGTTTAACTGATTTAGAAAACTTTACAAAAACTTAAAATTCAAATGGAGGTAATTAGAAATATTCTTGTTTTCCTTGCGCAGGGCAACACATACTTGAGTAAGGGAGAAACACATGCATGAGTAGGGGGAAGGCAGGCAGAGATTTTGGTTTCTATGTTCTAGTCACAAGGAATGATCAAGTTGTTATTTCATTGGCATCTGGATATAGAATTCTATTTGGCTGTTATCCAAGGTTAATAATTCTGTCCTTAGTTTTCCTGTGGACAGGGAATCACATTTCCTACCACATTCCCTACCACAAACATATCCAATTAAATTCTTTACTAGTGACATCAAATCACTGCACAATTCTTGAGAATCACCTGATACCCTGGAGATATGCACTAATGCTCTTACCATAGATGTGTTTACATAGTCAGTCACCTCCATGCAAAAAAAAGTCATTTAATTGGCAAAATAAAGACCCAGCTTACGGATGAGTTTCTTCTTCCTCCCCCCCCCCCACAACCAGTTTTGTCTAAGATACAGCTAACACATTCATGAGGGTGCATACGCTTAAATAATCGGTGAGTATACAGGTTGCTGTACCTGCTGGATAATGGGTTTCACTGAATAATTATCCCACTGCAAATTTTCAAGGGGCACAAAGAAGCTATATACATAAGAAATCAGAATGGGTGGAACTACTTACACAGTCAACTGTTCATCCCATTTTGGATTTGAAGAACTGTTGGATTTAGATGTTTTCTTAACTTCACTATCTGCTTGAAGTTCTGTATAAATAGCAGTTCCACCAAACCAGTTCTTTTTTCTTTTCAGTTTGGCACTGGAAACTAACAAAAATATTGCTTATAACTACTGGAAATATGTCATATTAGAAAATGACATTAGTAATTAAGGTAATCTATTCAAAAGTATGAATGGAAAAACAAGCTTTTTTTTTGCAAATTCTGCTGAAATAACTTAATACACAGTTCAAATTTAAAATAGAGCCACAGCAGATCTATATACAAGTACACAAAGAAAGTCTGAAGGTCATGGCATCACAATCCTCTAAGAAAAGTAACACTTCTGAGGAAGAAATTCATTTTATCGTGTCACAAAAAGCTATCTGAAAACAACAGTTATCATGCCTTTCAAAGAAAACAGCTACTTTCTAATGAAGGTCAGATAAACTTAGGCTAACATTACAAAAAGATTAGCTGTGAACATTTGTTTTAGGTAAGGGAAAGGAAATTTTCTGTTACTTCTCTCATCATTTTAACTTTCTTTAATGTTACTCTCGATAAACCCTTTAACAAAGCTTTAAAGGCTGCTAGACATTGTCTCTTGCTCCTCCTTAGGTTCTTAACCAATTTACATACAAATAAAAACCTACAAAGTAGAAAATACAAATTTACTGTTTAAAAAATTCCAACACATACACATTTCTAACTTGCATGTTCTTTTTCAGAGAAATTATAAACAATAAAGAAAATAATGTTTCAATTAATAAACAAGTTTTTAAACATAAAACTCTGGAAAGAAAATAGCAACTAGAATTGCTCAATTCTCAATTTCTACTTGTGCCAGTGGAGGATCACATTTGGATTTAGTTTCACTTTTCTAGTATTCTGCTCTACCATGAGATGTGCAGTGCTTCTGCAAAGAGGTACCTTCTGCTCAAGGAAGAGGTCTTCTGCACAGGGAAGGGTATCTTTGGATCCAACCAGTGGTAAGAGCAATTCAATATTTAACAAAACTTATGATTTACAGCAAGATATTAACATATTTTAATATACCTAGTTACAAAAAGATGCAACATAAAAATGATGAAATTCAAAAGAAATATTCAGTGTACATGACTCCTTTAAAGCATAGAGGGACTGCATTCAGAATTTTCCTTCAGAAAACACACAAGCTAAAAACATGTGTACTTTAAGTTTAAGAAATATTCTTGAACTTTCTACATCCATACTTTTTTGCACATCATGTTTTCTATATTCTGCTATGAGGTGTTACACTTCCCTTTACTCCAGTCAGAAAATGACTATGGATTCTCATCTTTCTATATAAGTACACAGTGAGACATACAGACATTGACTGCTCTAGTTTTGACATCTGCCAGACACAAACATGAATCTGGGAACTGAAGCATCAAAGCAGCAAGTCTTAAGAGCATTTTTAGTTTCGTTTATACATGCATTTTAAGAATGTCAGCAGGGAAAACAAAGTGAGCTATAGCAATTAAGTGGGCAATTAACAAGGTAACTATTTTATACTTGCTTATCCAGGATTCAACATATTACAGAAAATTATACACACCACATTTATGCCTATTTCAAAATAATCTTCTACCACACAGTTATAACCTGAACCAAAACTAAGCAGAACATCTCCAGGTCTTTCCCCATAGCACCCTCTTAGTAAATGCCTCAACAACTAAATTTTGGGACATAAAAGTAACATCATACTCTATATGCTTTTCACCTAAGCCAAAAGAGGGGCTTTATAAGCCAGGAAAGAAAAAGAGTAAACAAAAGCCTTTTTGAAGTTGTTGCCGCTGAAGTGTGAATGGCAAGTCAATGGAATGTAATTTTCACCTGCTGCTCACTGGCAAGGTCTCTCATCCAAGGCGCTTTCCCTCTCTTTAACAGCCATCCAAAGGCGGAATGTTTTATAAAAATGTTACCACCGCAACACAACTACAAGCATTTACTACAATTTCAAGTAAAAAAACACTAGAAAACAAGAAGTCTTCAATCTTTAGGCTTATAATTGATAAATAAGATTTAGCAGAAGATTTAGCCGAGAGGGTTAATGCCTCCATTTGCCCGAAGATAACAGCTGAAGACCGAAGGTCTTGGGCTTGAAACTACCGGAAATCTCTGTGAGCGGCAGACCTTGCAAAACTGCAGCTGATTAAAAGCGCTGAGTTCCAGCTGCCTCGTGTGAGAGGGAGTGTGCTGGTCAGCTGCGTCTCTGGGGGAGCAGGGAAGCCTATTATCAGCCAGCAGAAGACAGACGGGTGGCTACGAAAGAAGGCTAAATCCAGAAAGATCCATCTGTATGAGTGTTGTTCTTGAAAGAATGTTTCTGTAAATTGTAAAAACCTTCAGGTTTGTGAATAAAGTCAGCCTATGTAAACCGCCTTGAGTTACAGTCATTAGAGAAATCTAGTATTATTATTATTATTATATTTGCATATATCTGTATAAACTGTAACCTTTCAAAATACTCTCAATGTTTGTTTCTTTTTTACATAATACACTGTTCATTCTGACTCAAAGTTCTTAATATAATACCTTGTATGACACTAGAAAAAAAATAGAGCTAGAGATCAGCAACATGCAGTGAGGTCCAGGCACAGCTACATGAATTCGCTCTTCACTCTCTTTCTCACTCTCAGTGGATCGTACCTTCCTTGAAACATAAACTGTCTTTCCCCCCCCCCAGAATTTTTTTTTAAACTTCACCTTCCCTCCACTCAAAGCTCAACAGCACACCAACTGAGGCAACTGGAAAATTGCCTTTCTGGTGCTTTAGTGAGGGCAGGTTCTTTGTGCAGGCTCCCTGCTTTTTTCATAGCTTTTGTCAACTAGAATGGAGGCAACTCTTCCTGTTGTCTCCCCAGAACTTGTTGATGCAGGTGTCCTGCAATTTTGTGATTGGAAGCCAGTCACCCTGCATTTTTTATTGGAAGCTAGCCATGATGACAGCTTAACCTGCTGAAGCAAATCTTCCTGCTGCCTCCCCAGAGATTGCTGACACAGGCAGCCTGCCAAGTCCAGAGTTACAACTTCTCTTTTTGAGGGGGCAGGAGCAGTGGTGTCATTCAAATGATTTAGGAACAGGAACTCACTTTTGAGTTCAAATTCAAATGCTGAAAAAACAACAACCCCGGAAGCAGCCACTGAGCCCGTTAGGATCCGGAACGCCCGTTCTGGTCCGTTCCCCCTGAATGATATCACTGGGCAGGAGCCTGCCTTTGTCACAGAGTAGAACTGTGATGTCTCATTAAAACAAAAATATCTGCAACTGACTCCTGAAGGTGAGGATGTGTGAACCATTTTTTGCCAACGTTTATCTTTTGGGTTGCTGCAAGATCAATCACAGCCTCTTTAGCTACTAAGGGAGATAGTAAGGTGGGGTTCCATCTATCTTTTATCACTGCACACGCTCCCCATACACCTTATAAGGTCTCCCAGATGCACCTGGAATTGTTCCCTGATGTTTCAGAAATTCACCAAAAATAAGCAAAATAAGCATTTCAGAACTTTGGTGAAAACAGGGGGGGGAAAACAGGGAAAAAAATTTCAGAAATTCGCCGAACTGGAAGTGCCTTCCAGATGCCTTCTGAGGGGCAGGGCGGGGGGCATGCACGGTCTCCTTGTTCCTTAGAAAGCCTTCTGGTCATGTCCAGAAGGCCCTTCCTGTTTTTTGGCAAGCGAAGTCCTTGATCAGCCCGCATTGAATCAAATCCGCAGGCGCAGAACCCATGAATAAGGAGGGCCTACTGTAACCATGTTTATGCTAAGCCTGCAAAATACCACAGCTGCTCTTTTAGCATACACCTCAACTGCAAAAAGGATTTTTTTTTCTCCAGGTTTTTCTAATTCAAGGAGCTACCCACCCACCTTACTCTGCAAGATCCTGCAAGGGGTGCAAAATCCTGCAAAGGTCCTGGAGCTGTGTGGTCACTAAAAAAAATGAGTTTTATTTCCCTTAGGAAAAGGCAGTTTCTGACTATGATAGGGAGCTATACAGAAGTACTACAGACAGCACCATAAAGTCAGGTAAACCTCTGGAGCCTTGGTGGCAACAGCTCACAGCTTTGGCAAACTACATTCCTATAGATTTCTGTAGTTTGTGCTGGCAAGCTTTTTGGCTAAAGAAGGTCTAAGCAGAGCCCCCTCCCTTCATTCCCCCACCTGTTCCAAGTTGCTGCCTTTGGAAGGTAAATTTCAAGAAAATGGACATGCAAATAGGAAAGGAAAGCTTAGAATAGTCCAAGCTTATTTACAATCAAACCCAAAATTTGACAAGATTTTGGTGTGGCATGCAAAGAATAATTCTGAGAGGGGCTCCTGAACCCCATCCCCAAATCTGAAACTTGACAACATTATAGAAATGTTTAAAAATACAAGTGCTTTCTAAAGGGGCAGCAAAAAGAACCTCAACTACTGTATATAAACTGACTGACACCATTTTTTGACTCCTACCCAAAGGCTAAAAGATGCACTTCAATAGAACCTCTGATAACTTCGCATAAGAATACATGTATGAGATCCCCCAACATCAAGCTAAATTTCATGAAGTGATAAACAACTATGAAAAGGAACCAAGATAATAAACAAACAAACAAAACACAAGATGTCCTGTATTTTGTTTACATTGTCCTTCAGGTGACAGAAAAGATAAATTTGAAGGAATGGCAACAAACTGAAGTTGATAACAGAGTCTGGCAGTTTTCCACACCAGAAAATGTGGAAACTATTGTTAACAACATGAAAGCCTTGACCAAGCACTATTTATTCTAATGTTTGCCTAAATTATTTTGCCATCTTCAATCTTTACTAAACTAGTAAAGAGCAGTACAGAAACATGATACACTGTTTATTTGTGAAGCAATAGCCTACAAATAACATTAAATATACTATGGCTGCAATCCAGAATAGCAAGGTAACAGCTTGATAGACTGGTGAGAATTATTTTCTTTAGCAGTACTCACGGCAGCAGCCTTGTATAATTAAGAGCACAGTCCTAGGTCCACTCAGAACCCCACTGAATTTTATGGGAGTTAATATAAATTGATGTAAAATACAAGTTAGATGATGCAACTACTAGATGCTGTTTGGATAACTGAACAGAAAGAGTGTTCATTGATGGCTCCTCATCAATCTTAAAAGCAGTCTCAAGCAGAGTATCCCAAGACTCTGTATTGGGACCAGTTCCATTCCATATGTTTATCAATTATTTGGATCAGCAGGTGCCAAACCCTGGCCCAGTGATGGCGAACCTATGACACGTGTCAAAGGTGACACACCACAGCATTTGGGGTGACACACCAGCGTTCACCAATACCTGACAAAAACTAAGTTTATTTAACTCATTTTTCATTTTTATAATTATTTGTTGTTTCTTTATATAATACACAGCCCCACACATGATTGGACTGTATTTTTTGTTTAAATAAATGAATATCAAGAATTGTTTCACTTTTGTTTGGGAGGGGGGTTGACACACCAGCAGACTCAAGTTAAAGATTTTCTGAAGTTTTGACAAGCCAAGCCCAAAAGGTTTGCCATCACTGCCCTGGCCCATGGGCTGGATCCAGCGCTCGCTGCGGTCCTTCCCTTTGATAAACGGAGCTTACCATTCCACCTGGGGTCCTCCCTGCTACACCCTGAGTTTCAAATCACCCCTAAAGTTCGCACTGGCCTGCTGATTCTGGAGTCTGCTGTCTCAGCAGGCTTTGTGCCCGCATTTCCAAGCGTGCGTGGCAGGCCGCCATGAACAATGGGGGCTGTCTGCAGTGTGACAGGGAGGCCCCCAGACAAAACTCCGTCCACGTCAGGGACTCCTTTACCAGTGCATAGCAGTCTCCACTTTGGAGACTGCAGACAAGGTGAAGGGAAACTTGCAGATGACACTGAGCCAATGTTCTTCACTTGTGGGTCACAAACCCAATGGAATAGCAAAGCCTCATTTACGGGGGTCGCAATAACCTTTCAAAGCCTGCACAAGAGAGGACTTGGATTAAATTCAGTCATGGTACTGCATTATTAAAACAGAGTTCTTGATATAGTCTCTTTTCGCTGTGTTGCCCCACAGCTTGTAAAGCCAGCCCTGGTCAGGCTGCTACTTCACAGGGTTGTTGTGAAGATATAAAAATTAGAGGAAACAGGGCAGTTGGGAGTGGAAGGTGGGCAGTGACTGATGAAGGAGTAAATAGGATCCTAAGAAGAGGCGGGATTGGCAGTGAATCCCCAGTCTCAGGCTCTCTTTATGTATGCATTTATTTATGGGGGTTATGGCCTGAAAAAGGTTGAAAACCATTGCACTAAACTATGAGAAATAGCTAACACCACAAAGGAAAGTAGAAGCATTTGGGGGACCTTGATACAATGGAATACTGAAATGAAACTTAACAAAATCAAGTTCAACAGAGGTCGTGCACTTAGAAAAAAACACACATCAAAGGCCACAGGCACAGCCAGCTTGGCGGTAGAACATTTGAAAGGGATCTTAGTAGATCACAATGAATCTTGCAGTAGAGCACAAGTTGACCATGAGTTGGAAGTGTGACTCTGCAGAAGAAAATGCCACTTTAAGTTGCATTAATTTGCATCATGTTAATTTGCATTAAGTTGCATTACCCCTGCTAACTGGGCAAGAGACACTTTTTCCAAGTGGTGTTCCTCTTATATTTAGCAGGGGGAGGGTAATTGTCCCTATTCATCCCAGCATACTGTCTTTTCTAGTGGCTGCTGCTGCTGGTGTTCTGCATTTTTTGTTTTAATTGTGAGCCCTTTTGGGACAGAGAGCCATTTAACTTTATTATTATTATTTACCTGTAAACCACTTTGTGAACTTTGTGTTGAAAAGCGGTATATAAATACTGCTGATTGATTGATTGAACTATAGCGTCCAAGGCGCAGAAGTAGCAAATTCACTTTACTCTGTTCAGAACTCATCTATTGTGCCCAATTTGGGGTATCATGCTTTAAGAAGGATGCAAAGAAGAATAAAGATGGTCAGGGGTCTGGAATATAAATCCAAGGAGGAAAGGTTGAAGGAACCTGGTATATTTACCCTGGAGAAGAAAAGGCTAAGATGGTGGGGGGAATCCACAACACCCAGCAGAAGAGGAGATTTTGGCTGAATATCAGGAAACATTTCTTAACAGTAAGAGCTTTTCAACAATGGAACCATTAATGGAAGCAATAGATTCATTCTCCTAAAGGTTTTCCAGCAGAGCTTAATAGGCATCATTTGGAGAATGCTGCAGAGAGGATTTTCATGCTTCAAGCAGCAGGCTGTACTAGATGGCCTTGAAGGCCCTTCACAACTCTGATTCTATGACTTACCCCAAAGCATACATAAGATTGCAGAATTAAAAGCAGAAGCATCCAACATCTGGTGTATGCATGTGAGTATATATGTCCCACAGAGAATGCTCTCAAAGCTCTAGGCAACTACAGAGCTCTAGAACACATCCCTAAGCTCTAGAACAGAAATTTCCAACCACTGTGCCATAGCATATTGGTGTGTTGCAAATGGTCTGCAGGTATGCAGCAAGAGTTTGGTTATATATTATAACAGGAGGATGATATATTACTAAGGTCATTGGGGGATGTGAGCCCCAGCTGGCAGCTTGGTGTGGCTTGTCAATTGTCTTGATTATTTTAGTGCCTTCTCAGTGTACCATAAGATGAAAATGTTGAAAATTGCTTCTCTAAACAACTCTCTTGTTCTCTCTTACACCAAACAGTTTACTGGTATACTTCCCATTCCATATCAAGTACAATAGAATAAAATAACGTTCTCAGTGCTTCTATATATGTATTATAGCTAGTGAGTAATAGCCCAAACCTAAGGTGCCGGGCCCCCGTAGGAGCAGCAGTGCCAAAATGGCTACTGCTGCATAGTATGGGCACCACAGTAGCCATAATTGGCACCTCGGGAGAAGGGGACATTTGTCCCTTCCCCTGGGTAAGGACCCTGGCCATCAATGGGCCTCCTCAAGTCAGCACCAGCTGTTTTGCTGCATGGCCTGACATGGAACATAGGATATGGGGGTGGAGACCACAGCAGGTTCCACCCCCACTCTACTTCTCCCCCATTTCCGCCCTCTCCCTGCCCCCCAAAAGCTCACCGCTGGCTAGCTCTTCGTGTGTCCTCCTGGCCCTGGCCTGGCACCAGCGGTAAGCCCTTACCACCAGTGGTAGAAGTGCCTTATGGCACTTTTGCAAGACTGGCACCAGCAGTAAGGGCTTATCCCTAGCGCTAGGCCTGATAGTATTGGGTCCTAAATAGCATTCTAAGAATAGTAGCCATTAGCAGTGTACCAAAAAATATCTTGTACCCTAAAGGTTATTTAATGAAAGAAAAGAAAACCAATTCTTGACCAAGATCACAAGATTTAAACAGAAAATCAAGGGCCAGGGGTAAGGATGGAGGAATCTATCATTTTACTTCTATTTTGAGGCCATTCCAAAAGGCACTATTCTTTCCAGAGCAGAAAAACTCTTGCATTACTGGTATACATTCAAATTATCACAGGCAAAAAATCTTTGGTCCATATGGCTGTTTTATTTAAATAGAATTTGAAAGTTGTACTAGGTATGCATCATTTCTATTTTTTATTTTGAAGGACAAGATTCAGTGCAGAAAATGCAAGCCACTACTCTTCGTCATCCACTGGTAATCTGGGACAATTTTTGCTCACAACAGATGAACGGGAAAGTGGTTAACTACAAGTTTGGTCCAACCAGTGTCAGGACATAGGATTAAGCACACAATGAGCAGAATTTTACTTACTAGTTACTTGCATTTGTAGTCTTCCATTATAGTTATTACTGCTTCCAGATCTTGGGGAGGCTGTGGCCATGTCAAAGGCTGCAACTTCAGCCTATTTTTAAAATAAAATAAAATATTTGACTACATATAACACTTCAAAATATAGGCATTATACAAAAACAACTTTTTAAATTTTTTTCTGTCAGCTTTTAAAATCTATACAGAAAAATTTACTAGTTCTCAAAAAACAGAATTGCCCACATATATGCTCATCATAAATTACTTATTAAACCAAAAAATTAATACAGGTAGCCTGAGTTGACTAAACATCAGCAGTAAATCTATAACCACAATTTTCAGGCCACATTCTAAAGACTTCTTCCTTCATCTCCTAGATAACCACATTCTCCCCGATATTCATACTCTGTTTCACTCAGTATACATACCCAATATATATACTCTATGCTTTCATCACACTCTCCTTCTAAACAGAGTAGCAAAAAAGTGTGTCTAATTAAAAAGCTGTTTACAGCAATTTCTCAACTTCTCCTGCTAAATGGAAGCTATATTGGCAATACCTACAAATAGACAGTGTTCAGAACTTTCTCTAAACATTGTACAGTCCAATAGAAGAGTACATGTTTTGAATGCAGAAGACCTCAATTCAATTCCCAGCATCTCAAGATAAAGAAGGATCAGGCAGCAGGACTAAAACCCTGGACAGCTGCTGCTAGCCAGAGTTTAATACAGGGAAAGATGAACCAACAGTCTGACAGTTTCATTTGCTCCTTACAGTACCAGAGAGGAAAAAATTAACCAGTTCTTATCCCAAACAATATAGATACACTGGATTGAGGGGGAAAAAATTCTTATTTCAAATGATCGGGTCATTTTATGTAAGGCTGCAATTCTAGCAGGACTTTCTTCTAAGTAAACATTATTAGGACTGTACTATAAGCCTCCTCATTCTAAATCTAATGTTTATCTTGCCTACTCAGAAAAGTTTAAGACAGAAAGTGTCTTGCAATAAGGTAACGGTTTCCCCACGACCGAATGGTCTAGTCGTAACTGACTGTAGAGGGCGGTGCTCATCTCCGTTTCAAAGCCTGTAGAGCCGGCGTTTTGTCCAAGGACAAGCTTCCGTGATCATGTGGCCAGCATGACTATACACCGTAGTGCACAGAACGCCGTTACCTTCCCACCAAAGTGGTCCCTATTTATCTACTTGCATTTAGGTGCTTTCGAACTGCTAGGTTGGCAGGAGCTGGGACAAGCAACGGGAGCTCATTGTCGCGCAGTCTTGAACTCCCAACCTTCCGGTCGGAAAGCCCAGCAGCAGCGGTTTAACCCGCTGCGCCACCACGTCCACAATGTCTTGCAATACATCTGATTAATTTCAACAGAACCACAAAACACATTTTTTTAAAAAAGTTAAATAGCCAAACCGAAACGAAAATCCAAATTGTTGTGCTCTACGCTGCCTTTAGAGCAGGAGATGCTGCAAATATGTGAAATAAATAAGATTCTATTCCATATCAGATGAGTAATCACAAATTATGTGATTGACTATCTTGGGAAAGAAAACCAATGTAACTCAGAAAAGGTATTTATGAGGCAATAATGAGGATATGATCAGGACTGGTGGCATCCTATGATTTCAAAAATGGAAACTGCCAACTTGAACAAGATCTAAAAATTTTCTAACCTCATTTTCTTTAAAAAGGCAAATGCTGAGTTTGAACAGTTGTGGGGGTCACTTTTGACAACATCATGAAGGAAATGCATGAAAATTAGCTTTGCAGTCTTATATGGGTAACCATTTGTGGGACGGGGTGGCACTGCGGGTTAAACCGCTGCTGCTGGGCTTTCCAACCAAAAGGTTGGGAGTTCAAGACTGCATGACAGAGCGAGCTCCCGTTGCTTGTCCCAGTTCCTGCCAACCTAGCAGTTCGAAAGCACCTAAATGCAAATAGATAAATAGGGACCACTTTGGTGGGAAGTAATGGCGTTCCGTGCGCTACAGTGTATAGTCATGCTGGCCACATGACCACGGAAGCTTGTCCTTGGACAAAACGCCGGCTCTACAGGCTTTGAAATGGAGATGAGCACCTCCCCCTACAGTCGGTCACAACTAAACCATTAATCATGAGGAAACCTTTACCTTTACCTTATGGGTAACCATGCATGGCTCAGATAACTATTTACAGAATAAAGTTGTGTGTTCATCTATCACAACTCCAGGCATGCTTTCCAAACCTTCATTAATAAATATAAATACTTTATTCAGAAATCCTAAAGAATAAGAGAAATCTGTGGCCTGTGTCAACATTCTGCTGCTGCAAAGTCCCAGTGCCCAGAAAACATTATTTCCTCTCATGTTTTTCACAATTATGTTGACAGACCCAGCTGAACTAACTCCAAGTTCTGAGTGCAATATCAGCATAAAGGTAAAGCTAAAGGTTTCCCCACAACCAAATGGTCTAGTCATGACCATCAGCATATCAGCATATAGAAGTACTAAATAGAAAACAAGAGGGGCATTTCACAACATGAATTTATGCATTACAACTATTTGCATCAGTTTAAATGTAAACATTTTGGCATAAAGGACCATTTAAGTTAAAAAGACATCTGCTCTTTTTTTTTTCCAAAAAAACTGATGGTTAAACTATGCCAATCGAGAATTCTTTTTATTTAAGCAGTGGTTTCCCATCCTTTCAACTTTTACTACTACAGAATTGTATGCAGTAAGCTGATGACTAATTTTCATAGATACAATAAAGTCTGTCCGTCAACATATATCACATGAAAATAATTTATTTTACATCTTTTCTTATTGTAAGTCACACTGAGCTTCATATGTTGGTAGGAAGTTTTAATATATAAACATTATAGAACACTTGTTTGAATTTCCCAACACAAGCATTTGTTAATTTCTAAAGTACCACTTCATTTAGTTTTGTCACCAAAACACCAAGTTTCCATTTTGCAAACTTACAGGCCCAAAAGATGCTTACCATTCCTTTTTTTTACAAGAGATATTAACTGTACAGGCGAGCTCCCTCATCGGGGGAGGATTCCTGCGCCCCGCAGATATGAGCGACCTTATCAAGTCCCCCAGAGCCATTAACGTTGTTTAAAAGTTTACCATAGTAAAATGTTTCTTGTTTTCACAGGTCACTATAAACTTGCAAGCTTATAGCACATGTAGGCAGGCTGCCAGGAATCTGAATGACTGGACCAAAAGTTAACAGGAAGCAATTAGCTTCCTGCCAGAATTTGATCTGCCTTTTCAAGCATTCAGGCTGCCCGCAACCTGCCCACATTGCACTATAAAGAAACATTTTACCATGGTAAGCGTTTAAACAACATTCAAGAGCACCCTCAGATCTGCAGATGACTGAATCCAGGGATACCAGATTCATGGATATGAGGCCAGTTGGAAACAAAGGATTCAAAGAACCTTTTGCACAAACTCCCATGTCATATCAAATGCCACTTCCAAGAGCAGCTTTCCAGTAGGAATTGCAGAACTTTCATCAGTTTAAATGATAACAAAAATTCTTGCAGAAAAAAATCATTGTAGAAAAAGTGACTACTTCGCTATCATTTCAGACAGAAACTATCTGGAATAGAGAATAGAGCCAATGAGCTATCAGTTTAGTTACACACAAAAGCAGAGCTACTTCCACCATCATGGATACATGAACTTTTCTAGATAATAGTGCATACATATTAAAATATAATGAACCAACAATAGATAAAAGATAGATAGAAGATAATGAACCAACAATAGGAATTCCTGGATTAATCTGATTATCTTGACCTATTTCAAGCTGGCTTCAGAGCTGGAACACAGGGTGCAATCCTAACCAACTTTCCAGCACTAGCTGTGCCAATGGGGTATGTGTTGCATCCTGCAGTTAGGGGATTGGAGGAAGGCCCAGAGGCCTTTTCAAGGTAAGGGAATGTTTGTTCCCTTACCTCAGAGCTGCATTGCCCTTACCCTGGTGCTGGAAAGTTGGTTAGGATTGCATTCTCAATTACTTTGATCCCCTTGCTATATGACATATGCCAGGAACTAAACAAGGTGAGCATGAGCCTGCTGGTCTGCAGCGGCTTTGGAAACAATTAACTGTGGTATCCTTTTAAAATGTCTTGCTGATATAAACTTGGTGGAAGGCCCTACTCCTTTCCGCAAGATAGAAACCAGAATGTGGTGCTATAGGGACTCATATATTCAATTTTGTCCCGCATATTTTCTAACATCTACATGAGACCACTGAGAGAGGTCATCCAATGCTTTGGAGGTGGATGCCATCCATATGTAGATGACTCCCAATTCTATTTCTCCTTTTCATTTTTAGTTGGAAAGCAGTGGATATTCCACAACCAGCATACAGAGCCACTTATGAGTTGGATAAGGGTAAACAAGCTGAGCTGCTGTTAGAAGAGTTGTGATCCAATGGTGAAGTATAGACCTGTTCTGGATGGGGCTATACTCTCCTTGAAAGAGAGGTTCTGGGGGTCCTCATCCAGCATTCCTCCTGAATGCTCAGGGGTGCCCAGGGAATCCCCTGACCTGATCCAGCTAGTGCACCAGTTGTGCCCATTCCTGGATCAATCAGACTTGCCTATAGTGAACCAACTGTAGTAATATCTAGACTGGATAATTGCAATGTGCTCAATATGGGGCTGCCCATGAAGACTGCTGAGAAACATCAATTGTCTGAAAATGCAGTAGCTAGGTTGCTTATGAGCTGGGGAACATGGCATGCTTCTGCTGTATCATCTGCACTGGCTATTTGTTTTCAAGAACAATTCAAGGTGCTGGTGACTACTTTTAAAGAAATACACATAGAGGTGTTTGAAAATTGTGTTTTTACTCAGAAGTAAGCTCATTGGGTTTAGTAAGACTTGGGCTGTAATCCTATTTTACCAGAAACAAACACGTCTGCTTGGGAACCCAGATACTTGAAATCCATTTCTCCCTACATGAAGCATTCCATGCCGTGAGATCATCTACTAAATTTGCCATCATTTGTGCATGGAGTTGACAATGAAACATGGGAAGGCTTTCTCTGTTGCCAGAGAGAATCTGCATAATTCTCACCTTTATTACATTTGCAAAGGTGCAAAAATATGTTTTTCATCAGACATTTGGTTTACGTCAACCTGCTTTATTATTAAAGCACACACACCCCACTTTTCAATGGTCCGCTCTCACGACTTTTCAATTATAAACAGAACCCAAACGTTTGATGCTCTTTGGGCCTTTCATCATGTTTCCATGACCTACCATGTGTTTCTGTGACCACACACTACTTGTTCATTTTACTGTACTTTTGTATACATCATGTGCTATTTAGTTTTTGCGCACATTTGCAAGTGATAGACAGTGCATTATTTGTTTTCCAGTGGCCAAAATGTATTTGCAAGCTAAAAAAAGACCTATGTTCCACATTTTGATAATTTCCAATTTTCAACAGTGCTCTAGTCCCTGGCCTAACCTGTCAAGTAACCAGGGGGCACGTGTAGCTGTTTTGGTGAATGCTTGCATTTTCAAAATCTTACGTTATTTTTTAATTTGTTTATTACATTTTGTGAGCTACCTTGAATCCCCTTGACCAAGGAGAAAGGCCATACTTTTCATAAATAAAAATCACCACTTCCCAGAGGAATTTGAAAGCAAAAATGGAAGATAAGCTTCTTTATCCCTTCTATCCAGTATTGACTTGGCAAAGACTCTGCACAGTAATACAGTATCTATACTCTAACAGCAGGTAGGCATGTAAAAATTAGGGAACTTCCTGGTGACAGAATAAGAATTTTCACAGATACATTCTCTTCCTACTACAAGTTCAGCAGATTTAGCAAAATGCAGTTCTTGGAAGTTACTGGAATGTTTTGGTTCTATGTATTCTTGTTCTTTTAATCTGTCTACATACAAAACAGTTGCTTGATAGCTAGCAAACAGGACAGGAATTACACATGTAACCCTCAGCTGGGGACAGATCACTGAAAGTTAATAGCACAGATGAGTTTCTTCATTTACCCCATCCCAAGCTTCAAGATTGGGAGACAGTCCCACGCAACACTGCATAGCACAGTTCTTTTTTGAGTATCCCATGGTAAGGAGTCAAAAAAGGCAGTGTTGGGGGCCAAATGCTGAACTACCTGATCAGATCAACAATAATCTAGTCAAATACACCATTTCTAATAGAGTCCAGACAGATTATTCCAGAAAATTTGCAAGTGAGTCAAGGGACAGCCATTCCTCTTTATTCCCTGAAATATGCTACCCTTGAGTACGTTTCATTTTATTTCCTGGTATTTTAATAGGGATGTTCCAAGGTACGACCTGCCATGAGATCACAGAAGGCCTTCATGAGAGTCAGAAGTATTCAAGCCTTCATTTTAAAATCATTTTAAAATCTTCATTCAGAAATCTCAGTTCTGAAATACAAGTATGAGACTTTGAACATTGTGTAACAGTATTTCTTATCATGGAGTAACCAAAGAAGCTCCCACCGTTCTGAGATTAGGGCTTCCTGTTCAGATGAGGTGACTGAAAGCATACATAAGCCTGAGCACCTCTCATTTACAAGTTAAGCATTAAGCAGATACATTTAAACAGGAATATATGGCAGTTGATCCTCTTTTTTCTTTCAGAGAGCAAAGCCAGACTGTTTATTTACATGAAAGTTCATAAGGCAAAACACTAGCGATGCCTCTCTTTTTTTTAAGTCATGATAAGCAGAAGTGTGTTTATTCTTGAATGTAACAGCAATTGTTCAAGGAACTTAAGACTTTTGTAGTATGCAATTTTCTCTTCATGCTATTGATATGCTTTTTGGCCTCACCTCATTTCTTCACCTGTATAGGTTTCAAACCAACACATACCAGTAATAGTAACCTGTCTAATTCCAAATTCCATGGTATATTCATTTACACAAGTGTTACATCTACTGTATAAACATTACTAAGCTAAGGACATCTCACAATACCAAGTTCCATGGCACTACCAACATCTGCAGAATGAACTTGTCATTATTTATAAACTTTAGCCATTAACCTCATTTGTCAAGCAGTAGCAATAAATGCCTTTAGTTGCCACTTACCCAAATTATATTTCAAATTGACTCTTTTTTAAATTTTTAATTCATGGGTAAACATTTTAAGTTAGAGGAGGACCACAGAAGTTGTACTTCCTGTAATTCTTCAAGATAAAGAAGATTCTAAACCAGGGATGTCAAACATAGCAGGCCAAATAGCATTCATGCTGAGGGCCAGAAGTGATGTTAGTAAGCATGTGATAAAAAAAAAGTTCTTTCTCAATTAGAAACTCATTAGCTGCAAATGACAGAAAATATGCAAATCTTGATCATATTTTCAAGATATGGGAGAATCCCCAGATTAATAGAGCTCTTCTAACACCACAGTCAGCTCAACTGCATTGGGGTTTTGAATCATGCAGGCCCCCCTTTCAGCAGTACCACTTATGCCAAGGCATCACTTTGCAGCTCAGTAGTTGAGAGGGGCTTTGCAAAGTCACACCCCAGCAGAAGCTGCTAAAAGAGAGGCCTGCATAATTGGGCTCTCCCAGCACCTTGGCAGCACTTCTCTTCTCCCCTCTTAGTCTGCCTCTTCCGCTGTACTGATCCTTGCCTTTTAAAGCCTCCTCTCGTCTCTTCCAACACCTTGGCAAAAGTGGTGCTGCTGAAAGGTCAGTGCTAGGATGGCCCAATTACCATGTGAGCCACTCTTGCAGCAGTGACAACATACTATAGTGCATCTACCTTCATTATTAGAGAACACCCTCATATAACAATTTGATATTCCTACAAACGTATGAAAGCAAATACACCAATGTTACCTCTCAGGTAACTTTCTTATTAAGTACAGAGACACATTATATTAAATTAGCAAATGTCATTTCCAAAAGGCACACTTAAATTAATATCACTTAGTTTTGTTTAAATATATTGTTTGTTTATTGAACTAAAAGAACAATTAAGTATACTCTGTTTAAATACAGTAGAAGCAATACATAGTTTTGAATTTGCATATCAAAATAAGGGTCACATGTCTAGCCCAAGTTAAACACTTATGGTTACAATTCTATGCACATTTACTTGGGACTAAGTCCCATTAAACAAACAGAAATTACTAAAATGTTTAAGATATAAATATCTTTCCATTTAACTTCAAAATTCAAATTGTACAAAAAAAATCACCCGTAACTAGGGTTGAGACATTTGAATATATGAATCAGTTAAAAAAATTAATAATCTAATAATAGACTTTTAATAAAGGGGTTGCCTGAGCAGCAGATTTAATTTTTTTATTTTTAATGTAAATAATTATAAAAACTTCAGATGCCAAGCACCATCTTTAAAAAAATGGATGTCTCTCTTCTCTCACTCTCAGGAAGATTGCCTCTTCTAAAATGAGGCCTGCTAGAACACATGCATGCATCACCTAGAAATAAAGAATGCATGCTACTTGCTTAACAACTACTGTTTTTACCCTGGTGCAACTTCAACTAAAAGCATAATCCTAAGAATGTGCACTTAGAAATAAGTCCCACTTACTCCCAAGTAAGTGTGCACAATTCATAATTAATCTAGTAACAGTGCACTCCTAGGCACACTTACCTGAGAGTAAGCTCCATTGAACAAAACTGGACTTACTTCTGAGTATACATGCATAGGGTTACGCCATAAGATTTCTGCAATCAGGTGACAGTTATTCAAAAAAAATCAGAACAGTCAAAACAGCAAAAGCAGCATAATGCAAATAAAAAACAAACAAATACTATAGTATACAACTCCAGAAGCAGCACTAAAACATCATCTTCACTGTTCAAATAAACGTCTGGATAAATAGAATTGCTTTGAACTTGTGCTTGAACCTAAGCAAGGCTGAGGCCAGGTCATTCTCTCTGGGGAGGCTGTTGCATAAAGGAGGTGACACCAAGAAGAGACCTTATCCCTGTCACCATCTTTCTCATTTCTGAAGGCAAGAAAACTTAGAAAAGGGCACTCCACATATTACGACAATATTCATGTACGTGGAACTTTAGAAACTCAAAGCATTAGAGGGTAACACCAGCACTTTGAATTGTGTCCAGGAACACACTGGAAGCCAGTGAAGTTCTTTAACACTGGAGAGAGGTTCCACACAGTTAATTCCAGTTAATAATCTAGCTGGTATTTGTACCAGATGAAGTTTCCAAGCAGGCAGCCTCATGTACACCACATTACAGAAACCTAGTCTGGATGTTACCAGGAATGGATATATAGGGTCAAACTATTTCTGTCCAGAAGTGGACAGGATACTGTATCCCTCCCTTAAGAGAACAGGCACAAACCTATCCAGAGTGGGGCAACGACTACCTCCCTAGTCAGATGAACATGCACACCAGCCTAGAGACAAGCGCATGCTCAAATCTCTCTGCTTGAAGTCAAAGCTCATAGCGTAATCCAATGCAATGTTTACTTGGAAGTAAGTCCCGTTACTGTATTGTATTCTGAATATTTACACACTGCTTTTGAACAAGGAGTCCAAAGTGGTATACACAGTGAAAAACCATGGGGGATCATTCCCATTCAACTACATTCAAGGGAGCTTACAACCATGTCAATAAGGCAGAGGATTGCAGCCTTAATTTTGCCTAGCCTTTGTGAAGCCTCGGCAGCCAAGGATACGTCCAAGATGAATAAAATAATCAAATGTACTGCAGACCATGGCAGGACCCACCCCCTGGTATTGCAGTTATTTTTTTTAATTTACCACTTTGGTAGAGGGGCTCTAAAATAGACACAGAGGCACCAGAAGTGGAGGACACAACTCCTCTACAGTTAGAAGTTACATAAAATAAGGAGTCGTGGTCACTGCAATTTTCTTTCACAGAAGCAAAGCAACAACTGCCAACATTCCATTCCTCCTCTGCATATTGGCCACTTGAAAGAAAGATGGATATATATAGGATGAAAACATTAACCCTTTGTTCCAGAATAGGGTTAAAGGTGGATCCTGCATCTGAACAGACTGAAGAAGACCTATTGTAATACGTGCTTAAAGCCCAGGACATGATCTAAAAGCTCCTGATACAGCTGCTGGACTTGGCCAGCACTAGGAAGAGAGACTTGTCTGGGAACCCATTATGTACACCTGTGAGCTGGATAGACAATACTTAAAGAAAATGTTCCATCCACACTAAAATGTAAAAATCAAATGACCAATTACCACCAGGGTCCCCAAAACAAATGTTAATTGAGCACTAATTTCAACTACCATAAACACAATAGAGCTATTAACATTTTGGAGCAGAAACCTATTTCTATAACACTTTGAAGGAACTGACACTGTCATTATCATAGTTCAACACTAGAGTATTGTAAGCCACTTTTATCCAGGCCCTTCCTTATTCTAATCAACTCTCAGAAGACCCCATTAACAGCTTATTGCACAAGGCTATCTTTTTAGCATTATGCTGCATTAGGAGCATTCTTTAAAGATACATCATATTCATGCTAACTTAGAAACTTAGTTCCAATTAAACATGCACAAGGCTAGGCTGCAAATCCTGCCCAGATATACAGCGGGAGAAGGCCAGCAAGGGGCTTGTTACACTAGCCACCAATCCCTTTTGCAGTGTGTGTGTGTGTGTGTGTGTGTGTGTTTAGGGGAAACACCCTCTACATTTAAGGGAACCTTAAATGCAACCTTATGCAGTATGTTGGGCAAGCAGAGAGGAACGGTGGAGGAAGGAAAAGAAGAGGCTGTAAAGTCACAGTAGATCATCCCAAAGTGACAGTGGCTCTTCCTCCGCAGAGGGAGAAGATAAACAGAAATAAAAATGTAACTAATATCCTCTGGATCCAGAGGCAGAGGCCGCCCATGCGGGACTGCTTCCCAGGGCGCTGACGCCTCTGCCAATCCACGCAGCACCGCTAACAGGGTTCAAGGCTCAGCCCTCAGTTGGCCCATCGCCCTTCTCCTCTTACCCTCCCTGTCACTTAAAGGCCCAGGAAATGAATAAACAAGGTGACACCAGGCCAGGGGAGGAGGAGGGGAAGAAAAGGGGGGGATAGCGAGAGACGCACAGGCACCCTTTGCCCTCCAGGTTCCAACCTAAGCGGTGCGGGGGGGGGGGGAGGCCGCTGGGAGAAAGAGCAGGACGCCAAAGAGCACGTCCCCTTTCTCCTCCCCCCGCCCAAGAACGCGGGGGGTGGCGTAAACAGCCCCTCCCCCACCAGACACCCTCAGGGGTAATAATAACGCACCTCCCCTCGGAGGGGGTCTTCGCCAGGCCACCGCCTGGGACAGCCCAAGCGGCAGCGGCGGCGGCGCAGCCTGTTTATTTGCCCGTCAGTCTGGCTGGTTGTGTCTCTTTCACTGTTTCCCTCTCACTCTTACCGTGGCTCAGAGCCCAGCTGTGTGGTGGTGGTGGTGGTGCCGCCGCCCCCTTGCTGTGGCGGGGGGCTGTCCCCTCAGCCCTCGGCACCGCTCCCCACCACCGAGGCTCCCGCTGCTGCTGCTGCTGCCGCCGCCACAGCGCAGAATGATGCCATCTCACAGCCGCGGCATTAGAGGCTGGGTGGTTGGTTGGTTGGCTGGCGTTCCCTCGCTCGCTCGCTCGCTCCCTCTCTCAGTCACACATACGCGGGCGAAGGAACGGGGGGGGGGGGGGACGCGCTGGCTCGTTCGCGCGCTCCGGTTTGCTACTAGCCGGCGGGAGGGGGCGCGCGCCTATGCGCGCGCACGGCCGCCAGCTCTAATTGTCTACGGCTACAGAGATGGAGGAGGAGGCTCCTGCGCGAGACTTCAAACGCGACTGAAGGGGGCGGGGCTCGAAGCCGAGGGCGGGAGCGCGCACGCTCCCTCGAATCCAAGAGGCATTGGAACTTGTTAAAGAGCAGCAGTTTGATTTATTGCTCTGCTAGAGCGCTGGTCCCTGGGCTGAACCAATGCCTCCCAAAAGTAAGGGGTGGGTACGTAGCAAAGCTGAATGTAACGTCCATACTGAAGGAACGAGGGGGGATGGGGACGGCAGCGGCATAAGATACACATGTGCGTATAGGTAGCGCCCGAGAAGTACTGTACAGTGCACAGTTAGCTGGACTGTACCAAGTGGGAAGAAAACGAGAGGGGGGCCTATTAGTTCTGAATTGAAGGGGGAAAGTTAATAAATGCGTAGGGGTACATAGAGCGATGTCATGGGTTTTATGTTATTTTATGCCTTTTAAAATCTTTTTTTTCTGTGTGTGCATTTAGCTGCTAGGTTCAGTTGGCGGACGGGATGGCGTGGTGTGTTCAAGAAGCCTTTGCACCACGTGAGTCGTAACCTGAGCAAGCGTCTGACTGGTCATCCGATCGGCAACGGCAAAAGCCGCGAAAGGAAGACGCGCTTGGGGGAGGGCTGCAATTTCAAAACTAACCAGCCCCATATTTTGTTTTCTCTCGCTTCCAACTGTTCCGTTCCGGCATTTCATTTTTGCAAGAAAGAAAGAAACGCGCTGCCTCAAAGCCAAACCAGCCTTAAACGGGCACACAGCTATAATAACTCTATGGCATACAGCAGCACCCATGAGCTGGTAAAAAAAAACTGCCCGTCTCCCCGGGCCAGACAAGGTTGGCTGCGAGAAGTGTAGAGGTCGCCTCAGAAGTTGCTGGCGACGGCCTCATTCAAAGGTTTCTCCCTCCTGCTATTCTGTACTGGCTCCCTGATCCAGGGAGCAGCGCTCACGGAGCAACAGGTAGGGGATGGGTAGCCAGTCATGCCTATGGGACGATTAGCCTCTCCAAGAGGACTGTTTCTGGCACTGTCCCTTCCTTGCCTCCTCACTGGAGGCGTTTGTTTCCGGGGAGTAAAATAGATTTACACCCTTTCTGAACGCAATGGGATTACTGCTGAGGAAGGTAACACCGTTTTCAAACACCTCTACTCATCAATAATCTGGGTCAGTATTTTTATAGACCCTGGAGTCAATGGGAGCTCCCTCCACGTGTCCTCTTTCATCATTGATGGCTCAGGGTGCAAGCCCACTCTACCAGTAGTGAAATTCAGGGGATTCACCCTACCCAGGTTCTATAGAACCGGTTGTTAAATGGCCGGGCCCTGCCCACTCGCTTACCTCGGCTGGCTTCGGGGTTTTTTTGGCTCTGGCTATGACGTCATAGAACCATTAGTTAATTCATTTGAATTGCACCACTGCACTCTACCCCAGGAGGGGCTGGTTGCTAATCCTTTGGTGGGAATGGTCCTTCCCCTTCCAGCGTCCCTCCATGGCTCTGCCTCACTGGAGCCCTTCAAACAGAGGCTTGACAGGCACCTGCTGGAGATGCTGTAGGAAGATTTCCTGCTGAAGATGGGGTTGGACTAGATGACCTTGTAGGTCCCTTCCAACTCTATGATTCTATGATTCATGGCAAGGCCAAGATGTACCCCCACTGCAGCTCAGGGTAGCATTCCTCTACCACTGTTCTGCAGCTTGTGACTTAGGGAAAGGGTAGGCTTTTCTTCTTTGCAAGTCCATTGGGCTAAGACAGCTCCTAATCCAGTTGGAGGTGGCCATCTGCACTATAAAGGGATGATTGAAGTTGGGGTGTTCAGCACAGGGCTTCTCAGGAGGGCTGTCTGGAAGTCCAAAAGTCCTGCAAGGCAGCATGCAGGCATTCACTGTAGGGGAGGATGTTCTGGCATCCACAGGGGAGGGCAATACCTGTGATGTCGTTTTCACTTATCATAGTCTGCTGCTCTCTGGGCAAGAAGAGTCATCAGGAGTGATTGGTCAGAGCCCATCAGATAGGGACCTTGGATGTAGGCCCATTGTGGCTTAGGACAGCCACAATGGGTTGTGACCCACCAGTCTGAGGAGCATCACCCCATTTCACTTTAAGGGGTGGGGAGAGGGAGAACAGGGGAGAAGGAGAAAGCAGCACGAAACCCCCATGATCACACCGCTGTTTTGGCAAAGGATGGATCCTACACACATCATACGATCTCGCCATCCCAGAGGGGTCCAAGGAGCCCCAGGGAAGCCTCCGTGGGGGTCCCCAACCCTCTCTGTTAGTAAAAATTGCTATTGCAAACCACTTCCAGTTTCACAATCAAAAACCGGAAGTGGTTTGCAATCACAATTTTTCCTAACAGAGAGGGTTGGGGAGCCCTATGGAGGCTTCCCTGGGGCTCCCCGCACACCCACCATGGGCCAGCATGATTGTAGTAGGGTATGCATAGGAAACACACACCCTTCCTGGCAAAACAGCAGCACAATCCTGGGGATCACATCGCTATTAAATCCCCATCCCTGCAAGCATTTATGTGGTCTTCTCCCTGGGAGAACTTTGAAGACCACATAAATGCTTAGGGTATTACACTATCTCTGCTGTCCTATCAAGTGTCAGGTTGGCATCAATGCCATTTTCTAGGGTTGGTTTTGTTTACCTAACAGGATGAGTTCCCTGGACTAGGCCAGCAGGCAGACCAATGGTCTGCCCAACCAAGCTTTCTCAAAGATCTTGAATCAAAGTGGCCTGGTTGTCCCTTTGTGATTGAAATATCTCTGAGATTAAGCATCTGTGTTGCATGGTCAGCTACTACGCCAATTGGGTGAGATTTGCTAGAGTCAACATCCTGCCAATTTCTTGCAGGGTTCACTATATCTCACCCCAGAAGGGATCTCCTAGAACAGGGTTCAATCCCCAGCACTTCCAGTAAAAAGGATCAGGTCACAGATGGTATGGCCAAATCACTACATAGCCACTGTTGCCTGCCTAAGTAGACTGCTGCCTGTAATTCTATTTTCATGGCTGTACTCATTCCCCTGAAGAATCCCAGTTGTTGTTGTTTGGGAAGCATGCTGAGACTTCTCTGTTACAGAACTGTAGCGACCTACATAAAACAACTGCTGCCAGGTTACTCTGGAGGAAGTAAGTCATTTCTATGAGAGGGAATGACTGTTAAACCAGTTTAAATCTGTAAATTACGGCCTTAAGAGACAGATGAGCATTAGCAAATCACCTTTTCGTTTCTACAAATCCATAGAGTTTCTCACTTCCTTAATTTTCTGACAGTGACTGCCTGGAATGACTGTAAAGGTTGTTAGTTTGTTCTTTGAGTCCCATGTGCAGGCTCTCACCAGCATTGTATGCTCATGGTATTTCACAAGCTGTTCCTTTTCCATATCCAACAGTGGGGAAGCCCTGTTAGCACAAAGACAATACCTGTCTGGCTCATAACCTGCATAGTTAACATCCTATTCACTCTCCAGGCCAAGTTTTTTTTTTCTTTTCTCTATCAAATGTTCTGATTATGATGACTCACTGGAAATACTTTGGAAACTGTTCCAAAGATGTGTTTACAAGGAGGCTAAGCAACATAGCCTTTCCAAGTTGTCTGGGATTCTCCTTGTCTTGGCTCGGCATAGCCACCTAAAATGATTTGTTTATGTCACTGTGGTAATATTAATTCCCGCTACTCCACTGTCCACCTGCAATTTGCCCTAAGTGGTGCCTTGGAAAAAAGATGAAAGAGCAAGTTTGTAAATCTGGCACAATCAATGTTCTTTAATGTAGACAGAGTCCTGAAATTAGTTCAGTAAGATGCTCTGTTGGTTAAAGAAACAAACGAGTTGCATGATCCATCTTCTCCCTGTCAGGCTGCAGAAAAAGCCTTAAAGGAATTTTTATGGCTTTAAGGAATTGAGTTGTGGATTGAATGTAAGTGACAGCCATCAGGTGGACCAATCACTCAATCACTGTTGGAGTAGCATAAAAAGCAGTGTGAGGTGAAGCTACCTTCAGCTAGCTAACTACTAGCCCCTAGTCTAGCAAGCCACCTAGTCTAGGTAGTACTGGTTAATACTAGTTAGCTTGGATATGCTAGTCAGTTAAGAATGCCAACCACTATGTTTATTAGTATAGTGGAGTATCTCTGCTAAAGTTATTTTAGTAAGAAGAGAAGTGAGGACTTTATATCAGTGTATTTTGATATGTTATCTCAATTAAGTACGTTTTGTGAAGATACAAAGAACTGCTTGGGAATATGCTGCAAGTAACCATCTAATCAAGTATTTTTCTATGTTTTTACAACTGCTGTATGAACTGTACTTGTTTTGCTGCAAACTGCACTCCTTTTGTTTGATTCTCTCAAGGAATCCTTATTTTTCTATAAAAATAAGCCTTAACACTTCTGTTTTGTAGATTCTGCTTTTATTTAGTCTCAGTCAAGAACATAGTGCTTTTGCTGGTTGAGCAAGCAGGTTTTCTAGAACTCTGCTATTGTGTACTGGGAGGGCTTATGCCACTATAGGCTGACTATAGGGACTAGCAGTCCTAATACTCCCCCATGTGCATCATGCCATCAGAAGGAGCTCCCCAGGGGTTTTCTACGGTACTTTCCACTATTGCCTGTTTCTTGGTCACACTGGGGCTTAGAGTTTGTCAGAAATGACCCTGTTTTTTCACCTTGTTTCTTTTTCCTTAGGTAGCAATGGTTAATCTTAGATCATTTGGGGGTCACTATCTCCTTGCAGTCCAGGGGACTCTCAAGAGTCTTCTCCAACACCATAATTCAAAAGCATCTAATCTTCGGCGGTCTGCCTTTCTTATGGTCCAGCTCTCACAGCCATACATTGCTACTGGGAAAACTATAGCTTTGACTCTGCGAACCTTTGTTGGCTGGGTGATGTCTCAGCTTTTTATTAAGTTGTCTAGGTTCGCCATAGCTTTCCTCCCAAGAAGTAAACATCTTTTAATTTCATGGCTGCAGCCACCATCTGCGGTGATCTTGGAGCCCAGGAAAATAAAGTCTGTCTGGACTGCAAGGAGACCCCTGGACTGCAAGGAGATCCAATCAGTCAATCCTACAGGAAGTCAAGCCTGATTGCCATGTGATGGAGAAGGTTGAAAATTGCTGCTTTAGAGAGCCAGTTTAAACGGGTAGATATGAAATTAGGAGCCCTGTGCTCAAATCCCTGCTCACAGCCAAGAGAAGCAGGGATAACTAATTTATTATTCATTCACAATCTAAAAATATGCAAAACACCACCAGCAACAGCCACTAAAAAAGACACTGTGCTGGGGTGAAGAGGGACAATTACTCTCCCCCTGTTAAATATAAGAGGAACACCACATGTAAAGTGCCTCTTGCCCAGTTAGCAGGGGTAATGAAATTATGTTCTTATCCCACTCTTCTCAAAAGAGCAGAGTGCATATGTGGTCTCTCCCCTTTTTTTATCCTTGTGAGCTATACTGAGGGCGCAATACTAACCTGAAGTTAGGCTGGCACAGTTATAGGCCAGCAAAGTTTGTCTGGCACAAGGAACACCGTAAAGCAGGTTTGGACCACTTTTGGAGTCGGAGAGGCCAGCACATAGATGTGCTTCATCCTCCCTGACTCCGAGAGTGGTCCAAGCATGCTTTATGGTGGCCCTTGTACCAGCCAAGCTTCGCTAGCCTAACTGTACTGGCCTAACTCCAGGTTAGGATTGCACTCTGAGAGTTGGTAACAGGCCAAAGGTCACACAATGATCCTTGTGGCTGAGCAGAGCTTTGAATCCAGGTCTCTCCAATCTTAACCACAGCACCACACTGCTTCGAAGAAACTTCTCAATAATAAAATTACTATATACGTATAAACCCAGGCATGAGTTGTATGTGCTTGGTTCTCCCACTGAAATCAATGGCTGAATCATGCCTCAAATCATCATTTACCAGTCGTCTCTCATGGTACTGCAGATGTTCAGTTTCCTGCCCAGCAATTTAGCCCTTGGGTCAGATTTTTAAAAGATTAGATTTATGGCCAAATGTCTCCCAGGGCACTTAGCCAAATTTCCCCTGCCTACAATAAGAAATGCATAATTTCAAATCAAATGTTGCTACAACAGCAATGTTCTTTTATGAAACACCATCAACAACATTGTTGACAACCACTTGATTGACATAGCTCTCCTTTTGGCAAATTTCAAATATGTGTGTTATGAATTTAATACAAGCATGTTCAAAGTTTTAGAAAGACTTCAAGTGCATGTTTGTTCCCAATTTAATTCCTTAAATGTTGCCTCCCCTTAGATCACGGAAACTTGTCCTCAGGACAAACACCGGCACTTCAGCTTAGAAATGGAGATGAGCACTGCCCCCTGCAGTCGGTCAGGACTAGACCATTCGGTCATGGGGAAACCTTTACCTTTACCTATTTTATGGCTGGTGTAAGTCGCCTTGAACGCTGTTGGAAAGTTGGGATATAAGAGCACAATCCTAAATTGCGCTAGAATGACTAAGCCGGTGGGCTTGCACCAAATCCAGCGCAACTTAGGTGCACTGTGGAGCCTCCCCAGGACAAGGGCATGTTCTCACCAGCCTCCCCAATGGGTTCTTCCGATCTGCGTTTGCTGTATAGCATGCATAGATCCGAGGAAATTGTGCGACCCAAATTGGGGCTGCGCGGCCCAGGGAGGGAGTCTTGGATGTGGCTTACTGGCTGCATCCTGTCTCCGCCCCCTTCCCAGGCTGGCCTGCCCCTCCCCGCCCAGTTCCTCCCAGAACTGCCCTTGCACCAGCCGACATTACTAGCGTTGGCCCAAGAACTATAGCAGCGCCCCGCATTGACGCTAGTGACATTGCACTGATGCTAGCACATAGCATCAGCCCAACATCACTGGCTGGATTGCACCCTAAAATAAATACATCAGAATCAGGACCATAGCTAAGAGACATTGTTAAGGCAAGAAACTGGTGCTGATTGGTTCCCACTAACCAGAATATGCTGCTCCTTTTGACTGCCGTGCCAGTTACATCCAGGATGGAGAGTGTGGTAATAAAAGATGTAAAAAGAAGCAGTGTTTGGAGAGGCATTACTGTATAGGTAGATTATCCCTTATCAGGACATCAGAAATCTGGACGATTCTGAAATCGTGCAGAAAGTGGAAAAGAGACAAAGCATGCAGAAAGTGGAAAAGAGAGGGTCCAGGCAGACAGCACATTGTGGGCTGTGAACAGTCCTCCAGGCAGACAGAGCACTTGTGAACAGAGGAAGTGTGAATACAATGTCAATACAAGGAACACTTGTGTAGTGTGTGTAGTGTGAACACTTGAAGGTCTTAAGCTCATTCCCACGTACAGTGCAGGTACAGGCTGTAAGTTCTGTTCTCTACTTTGTGGTATGTACCTGGACAGGTATTGTTGAAAAATGTCAGAGGCCAGCAGACACCCATATGGGCAACAGTGAAAAGAGCAAGAGAAAGCATTTCTCATTATATTTAGACAATTATTCCAAAATCCAGACAGCTTCCTGTCCCAAGCAATTCAGATAAGGGATATTCAACCTGCACTATCAAACATTGGGATCCACTTCCAAAGATTGGATCACATGGGGTTCTCCCCTAGGTAGCACCCAAGCATGCTTAATGCTAAAGGTAGAATTGCAGCAGGTATCTTTATAGCAATCCAGTAGCAAGATGTCTTTAACATTAGGGTTGCCAGTCCCCCAAGTCTGGAAAGTCTAATTGGAATATTATGGTAATTTATGCAAATGGATCAGATTAGCAGTTGCATTATCCAGTTGCTTTGTTTCCTTTGTGCTCTTTGCAGCTACTTCAGAATGTTGGGAACAGATCTGAGGAAGCATATTTTCACGTATTTTATTCATGCCAGGATTTGCTTGTGCTTTCTTCCCAGTCAAGCTTGTAAAAGCCAGTAAAGCTTCCTGGGGAGAAATGAAGCAAGCTGATGTGTCTCCCGTCTCCGCTTGCGTTGCTTCAGCAGTACATGGTTCTGCATTTGCTCGGTTAAAGTGCAACCAGAAAGTCCAAATGCTGGGGGAGGATCAAACATTACAAGTGTAAACAAGATTTTTAATGTATCAATCCATATCCACTCCACTACAGCTTCTCATGATGTTAGGAGAGTCCCTCTCTACACTGCCTGCAACTCCCCAAGCGCCAAACTATCTGAACATGTCTGTGTTTATTGTCAATGGAAAAAAAAATTAAATGGGGGACACAGCCTGCCTCTCACCTTGTGATGAGCAAATGACCACACATTCACCCCACAGTAAGTTTAACCAATGACATACATCTGTGACCTAGAAGCTTGCAGGCAGGATTATGACTACTGGGAAAATGTAAGGGAGGGGAGCATGAAAAAAGCAGTTTAGAGTGTCAGACTTTTTCTAAGCATCTGTAGACTGTCTTTAGCAGTGAACTGGACACAGTGTTCAAAATCAGCCTCTCCATGTCTCCATTACAGAGCAACTTGACAAACTCAAAAATCTGTGGCTTCAAGACTGCACTTTTTAAGTGAAGAGTCCTATTGGGCTGAATGAGATTTCCTGTTGAGTAAACAGGCATAGAACTATTCAGCACTCACAAGATTGTGATACTACAGCTTTCAGACCCTAACATGCCTGCCGCTCAGCATAACAGCCCTTTTCCTTCCTGCTTAAACTGATCTCAGATTCATTTCCATTCATACATTTCCTCCTCATTTTTTTCGTTCAGTCGTAACTCAATGGATTTCTCTCTCTCTCTCTCTCTCTCTCTCTCTCTCCATTTTGTGTTCCAGTTTTAATAATTCCCACACCTTTCCCATTCACTTGTTCGCTCCCTCCCAACCTAATTTACTTCTCTAGGCAACTCTCCCCTGCATCTTTGTAATTTTTTTTGCCGTTATTAAATACCTTTCCATTCACCCGTACGGAATAGCAATTTCTAAAATGTCGTTTTGCCAAAACCAATTCAAATGTTGTTGCAGAATCTATGAGGCTTAGCAGAGAGTGAAGCTTAAGCACCATAGTGCCCCAAGGCAAGAATTTGTTCTGAAGAAAGTAGATTTACTGCTGCTCTTCTCTATCAGACATCCCTTAAATCACCAATCATTTAATACAGTCAATCCACATTATCCACTAGGGTTAGGTTCCTGGAAATCCTCAGGGATTGTAAATTCACAGATAACAAGCCATTGATTAGGGTTAGTTGCAAAGGGTATCTTATCTGTTTTCAGAGGAATCCAGGAGAGACCCTCAAGAAGCCAGTTAAGTAGAGTGCACCAGGACGTGCCAAAAGATCTCTGAATGCTGCAGAGACGTAGAAGTTGCAGGTCTCTTCAGAATAGCACCTGCAACCAGTGTGGACCTCTAAAATGTGGCCAGGGGATGCTTCTGCCAGCCATTTTAAAGGTCAGTACTGGTCACAGATGCTGTTCTGAAGGTCCCTGCAGCATTTGGAAGGTCTCTGCATAGTGGATAATGAGGACAGAGGCACAGATAATGAGGAAAGTAGCAATTCTGCCCCTTGCAGATAAGCGAATTTGCAGATAACAAGTTTACATATAAAAAGGACTGACTGTACTTTCAGGCAACCTGTCACTGAAAATGTCTAAGTAAAGGCTGCAATCCTGTCCAACTAACATCCCTCTGAACTCAAGAGAGCTTACTTCTAGGTAGACATGCATAGGATATATGACTAACCAATGAAGCAGAAAGCATGGTTATACACATCTCCACCCTCCCAACACATACAAGCAATGAGGGCAAAAACACTAATCAGAAACAACAAACTGAAGCAACAGCTGATATAGCTTGGTGATAAGCGACTGAGCTGTGAATCAAGCCTTCTTTAGTTTGTAGCTTCTCTGTGCTATAAACTTGTTTAGTGGCATTCGACAAGCCACTCCTCCTCAACCCCAGCTGTCACATGGCGATAAGAACAGGGTGGTTGTAAGGATTGTGTTAAGAGACACATGTGAATGGCTTTGCATGTTCAAAAAGTGCTGTATAAATGCTATGCCTCATTATTATGTAGCCATTCTGCCGGTGAGGACCATGATACACCATTATAGTTTGATTCTCAGCTTACTGTTGTGAGTAAGAGAATAACAAAAAGACTGGGTGCAATCCTAATCAACTTTCCAGCACTTACATAGGGGTGCCAATAGGGCATTTGCTGCGTCCTGCAGTTGGTGGGCAGTCACAGAGGCCTCCTCAAGGTAAGGGAATGTTTGTTCCTTTACCGTAGAGCTGCACCGCCCTTACCCGGCAACTGGAAAGTTGGTTAGGATTGCGCCCTAAGGCAGATAGTCAATTGAAGGCATTTCCATTTGAGCCAAGTTTGCAGGTAGTTGTATGCAATCATAATCTAGCAGGCTTTGCAGCAGGATATCTGGGCAGATACAACTGCCCAGAGCATCCCTATGCATTGATAGGGGACAAAGAGAAGTGGCGGCGTGGCAGAACAGTAAGCACTGCTCATGGATGTGAGGGCATTCGCCAGATGCCAGATCTGGCCTGCAGACTGGTCTAACAAGGGCTGCCTTAGAGGAATTACTGTGCATCCTCCTAGGACCACAGTGTGTGCTGCAGGGAATGGCTCTACCAAGAACTGTGTGCGCAGATCATGCTCAAGAGTGGAATCCTAAACTTAAAAATAAGGCTCATTGAATTCAATGTCATTTAGTCCTAGTAAGCCACATTGGGACTGCAGCCTGACTGACAGCGCCATCCAGCGCCCCCCCCCGCCCCACCATGGGACAACGCAAGCCACTTGCATCGGCCCAGCATTGTCAGGAATATGCTGCAAAGCATGTTCACACCAGTGTGAGAACTGCTGGGCCAACGCAGAGAGCGGCATTGGCCCAGCACCACCGGAAGGATCCACAGGTACATTGATCCTGCACCAGCTGAGTTTGGCCAGCACAACGCTATTTCTGGGCGGATGGAAGGCAGGAGAGAGGTCGGAATGGGAGGGAGGGAGGGCATTCCTGTGGGTGGGGCATCCCGTGGAGGGGGGTGGAGCCAGAAGCAGCAGTTATCCCAAATCCAATCCCCCATCCCTGGGCCATGCAGCCCCCATCCAGGTCATAACAGGGTGTTTGGACTTGCACTTGCTAAACACCCGGCGCAGATCAGAGGAGCTCCATAGGTCCAGCTGGGGCTTACCCCAGGGGAAGTGGAAATACTCCCCTTGTCCCATGGTGAGCTGCAGCCGCCTCCTAACTTGTGTTAGGATGCAGCACAGGCCTGCTAGCTTGCCTGCTCCTGTGTAAGTTAGGGTTGTGCCCTGAAACACTTGCAGGTCCATGTAACCCTGTATTAGTTTATGTTTAATCTTTGAACAGACACACCGAGTGGTTTTTCCTCTAAGGGCCACTTTTGCTGAATCATTCATTGTGCCCAGATTGCTATAGCACTTAGCTTTTCATTTATGCCATCCTTATTCCACTGGGGTTCTCTTGATATAAAGCGTACGGCGGAATTGCATTCATCATGTCCTGTACTGTACAGGACACTGCTTATGACATGTAATTTAATCTGTGAGTCAGAAAAACAGCATCGAGAAAGGTGATGCGTGATTCAATCAGTTCACTGATAAGGAAATGGGGAGAAAAGGAGGGCAAGGCAGTTCTGGTCTTGGAAAAGTGGGAATGAACAAGTTATGGATGAAAAATAGGGGAAAAGCACATTGTGGAGGAAAGAAAGGCACAGACAAGATTCAATCAGGGCTTCCGTTCAATATTCAAATTCAGTATTTCCTGTTGAAAGAATTTCACAAGTGCTGTTCACTGGGTCAGTGTTTACGACTGAACTATTCATTACAGCCCCAAGTTCTCTTTGCCTGTTAGTCATCAGCTTTGTTGGACCATCAGTGTATTTGTAAAATTGGAATTGTTCTCACCCCGGTGAGCATATTGTACATTTACATTGAATAGGGGCCCCATCCTATCCAATCTTCCACTGCTGGTGCTGCTGCAATGCAGCCTCAAGGTAAGGAACAAATGTTATCTTAAGGAGGCCACCATGACTGCCCCTTCCCACTGCAGGATGCAGTATATGCCCCATTGGATCAGCCGCATCAGTGCTGTAAAGTTGGATAGGATTGAGCCCTAGTTGATGTTCACACCTCCACACCACAAAGCAAGCAAATCACCATACGTGGTACATGTTCATCACAGATCCACATGTCCATATTCTTACTTATTTAGTCACCTGCTACTTAAAACACGAGGGACGTGGTGGCGCAGCGAGTTAATCCGCTGTTTCTGGGCTTTCGACTGCAAGGTTGGGAGTTTGAGACTGTGTGACAGAGTGAGCTACTGTTGCTTGTCCCAGCTCCTGCCAACCTAGCAGTTCGAAAGCACCTAAAATGCAAGTAGATAAATAGGGACCGCTTTGGTAGGAAGGTAACGGCATTCCGTGCGCTACGGCATAGAGTCATGCTGGCCACATGATCAGACAAAAACGCCGGCTCTACAGGCTTTGAAACGGAGATGAGCACCGCCCCCTACAATCGGTCACGACTAGACCATTCAGTCGTGGGGAAACCTTTACCTTTACTAAACACCCGACACCTTACCCAAGGGGAGTATATTCAGTGTAAGAGGGTATGGGTTTGTCATCCAAAGCATCCTTCTTCTAAGGGATTATTTCACAGAATGATAGAGTTGGAAAGGACCTGCAAAGCCATTGAGAGCCCAGTCCTATCCAACTTTACAGCACTGGTGCAGCCATAATGCAGGACCAAGGTAAGGGAACAAATGTTCCCTTTCTTTGAGGAGGCCTCCATGACTGCACCCCTCCTGCACTGCAGGATGTAGCGCAGGCCCTTTTGGCATGGCTGCATCAGCACTGGAACATTGGATAGGATTTGGCCCACAACCCAACTTCCTGCAATGCAGGCTGTCCATAATTACAGCATCTTTGATATCCATCTTCTTCAGAAAAGAAATGAGGAAATCAATTCTTGATTTCCATCTCCTTCAAAAAGATGTCTTCTTTCTGCAAGGCTTCTCCATGATATCAGAAAAGCTGTCAGCCTGGGAACAGGACACCTCTACCATTTTCTTGATGGTCCCCATGTTCACCTAACTCTCCAATTATGTGACTTCTTCATGTCAGTTGCCTTGGCTTGTTCCCTTAGATCGGTGGTATTCAAACATTTTAGACCGGGACCCACTTTTTAGAATGGGACTCATGTTGGGACCCACCAGAAGTGGTCATTAACCTGGAAGTGATGTTATAGCAGGAAGTGCATCATCAAGCAGGAAGTGCTGTCATTGTAACGTAATAAAATGACATTCCTGAAATGCAAACTGGCATTCTTGGACTGCAGCAAATGCACAACCATGAAACATACCTGATAGAAAGCAAAATTAGGCCAAAATATTGTGTAAAAGCACTGAACTAAAAACAATTTAAGACAAAACCCTCACTTGAAAGTTCAAACTGTGAACACTCACAAAAGGAATATAGCAAGAGTAAGGTGTGCAGTTTCCAAGATGGCTGATCCCAGTTTTCTGTGACCCACCTGACATCACGTCACATGAGTCCTGAACCACAGTTTGAATAACACTGCCTTAGATCCAGGAGTTCATTGTGCCCAGTTTACACCTGCAATTTATGCCCAAGGGACAGTCATGACTCAGGGTGTTTATTTTTATTAAAAATGCATAAAAACAAAAACACTGCTTTTGGGGGGGGGTGAGAAAATATCTGCGTAAAAATGCAACACGCCGCATTTTGGTGTTTAAGAAAATTTCCAAAATTAAAATTTATTACTTTTCCAATTCAAAATAATACTGTAGCTGCATCTGCTAACACTATATCACCTACCTAGTACTATACACTTTAAAAGCATTTAAAATTATTACAAATGAGAACTTAATATAAAAACACGTAACACCGCTTTCTGCCTTTCAAATCACAAAATCTGCCTTTTCCAACACCCCCACTTATGACATTGTGCAAGGCACTGGATTGCACCTGCTTCCTTGCTAGGTCTCTACCTTCCTAACAAGTAAGGTAGTTGTTTTGGAGATTTAGAGGGTTTGTTTAATTGGAAAGTGAAAGGTTTGAAAGGAGTAAGTGGGGGGAAGGGGGGACACGAATGCCCTGGCCCCCTTGTCCTTCTGCTAAACTTTCACAAACATGTAACTCACCGAATTCCTTTCTATTGATGTTGACGCTTTGCCACTGGGTTGCTTTTTCCTTGGGCCTCTCTTGTATTCAGACAGCCGGTTCCGCTCATGTTATCTCTACTTTCATCCCCCCTTCTTTGGCCAATTAGGAGGGCCTTGTTTAAAGAAGGGAGGTGTGAATCAGCTTTTGGACTGCAACAGGCTACTCTATTTGATGAAGATTAGGTAGGCTTAGCCCCTGGGAATGGTGATTTTCGCAGGGGGAAGTGGACAATCGCTGCTGATTAAAGGAAGAAGATTAAGGCAGTATCAGCCCCTAGGAAATGCACAAGTGTGACTTACTGCTAGCCTGCTTGAAACTCTCATTTCTAAAACCAAGCCTTCTCTTTGCTCTCACAGCCACTAATGGCTCTGAAGGGGAGGGAGAGGGGCTGCTTTACACAGGTGTTCAGGCACCTGAAAAACTTACTGCTTCCCCAGTTCCCAGAACTCCACTGATGTCACAATTTCCTGCATACTCTCTGGTTTTTAAACTGAATGTTTAGACTGAAATCTAATCATGTTCCTTAACATGTGCTTGAATTGAAATAATAAAGAATGAGCATAGCCCACATGCCAAAATGTTAAGATGTATATGACTTTGGTCTGTTACTAAACTATAATATAATAACTGAGAATAACAATGCAGAACCAACCTGGTTTTATTTAATTCTATAGTTGTTGTTGTTTGTTTTAAACAAACCTCTGTATATGTTAATTACTTTTGCAAAAATCAATACTTTTTTTTTTCTTCCAAAGTCCAGCTCAAATCATAGCTTCATGGCTATCTTGAAAAATGGGAAGCACTTGTCTGTTTTCAGAACTGCCCTTTCACAATTCAGCACTGAGGCTCTGCCTTTCCTTGTGAGTACATTTGTTTTGTTGCAATAAAATGCACAGTGTATAAAAAAAGGAAGTGCACAGAGTTTGCAGATCCGCAAAAACAACTGAAGGAAAATGCTGAAGTCTCAAATATTAAAAAGGCAAGTCATTTCCTGTTTTATGCAAGCTTTAAAATTTTGAGATCCTACGTTATGCTGTATTGTATAGATAGTGCATAAAAGCATGGACTATTAAGGGTATCAGACTGATTTTAGTTCAGCAAAAAACTAAGGGCACAGTCCTAATTTGCACTGGAACAGGCAGGCCAAGTTGCCTGTGCTGTATCCAGCATGAGTTGGGATTGGGCTAGACTGCAACTCGAGAATAAGGGGATTTTATTCCCCTTACACCATGTTGCGTGCCAGCCAGCCCTATGGGGCTACTCAGATCTGCACCTGCAATTTCACAAGCACAAATCCAAGCCCATGTAATGCCAATTGGACTGGAGAGGGGGGTTAGGATCTGGCCTGCGCTGCCACAGCCAGTCCCACACACCCCAGCCTTGATCCACCTCTTGGACCGCTTTCCCCTCCCATGCCTGTCCTTCTCCATCCTGCCCTCCCACCACCCTCTCCCAATCCCTGTGCCAGTCTGCTTTCCCCAATGCTTTGGGACAGTACCTAAACTCCTCCACTTTGCTCTCACAGCCACTAATGACTCTGAAGGTGAGGAAGAAGGGCCACTTCACACGGGTGTTCAGTCGCCTGAAAACATAGTACTTCCCCCCCCCTCGGAACTCCACTGATGTCACAATTTCCTGCATACTGCTTCTCATTTCACAAAATGGTATTGTTCACTAATGTGGCATGTGGTTTATGCTGCCTTGCTTACTACTAGACATGGATTTGCCACTTTGTCATTTACTATTAGTAATTTAGTTAGAATATTACATATTTTACATTGGCTCTGCTTAAAAATAATCACATTCTGGGGAAGAAGAAAAAAAGCAGGCCAATGTGACTGATAAGAATTCCAAAGGGAAAAACCTTACCCGATAAATGAGCTAAATTTGGAAAGTTCCTCAATGACTAATTTCATGTCTTAACAAGACTTAACAAGACTGTTTACCCCGAAGGCTTGGAATATAAAGTGACAGAGAAGTGGTAGACAGATATTGGTGTCCAGGGATAGGGAGAGCTTCCTTTTCCTTAGAATACTGGCTTGATTGGGTGGGGGAGAGGGAGAGGGGTAGGACCAGGATCGTACACTTAGGCCAGATCCTAACCCCCAGCCCAGCTGGCCCTACATGAGCCACTCGGAATTGCGCTGGCGATTTTGCTGACACAGCTCTGAATAGCCCCATGGCTACTGGCTGGCACATTATTTGGGGTAACATAAGTCCCCTTACTCCAGGTTGTGCCACAGCCACCTCCTACCAGGGCTGGATATGGTGCAGACCAGTTGGCCTCCCTATTCTAGCCTCGGTTAGGACTGGGCTTTAAAAGGCTCCCTATCCCAAAAGGATTTACAATCTATACAGCCAGAATCTAAACAAGCAAATCCCACAAGGTTCAATGGAACGCTAATAAGTACAGTAAATAAGTAAATCCCAGCAGGCCAATCCTATGCATGTTTACAACAAAATAATTACTCCCAGGTTGAATCTAAGACTTACTTCTGTGTTCAGGCATTGGTTCAGACTGCATCATTTGGGGGTATTGGTATCTCATTCATCCTCACATGATACAGTATATTTATTTATTTATTTATTTTATTAAATTTATACCCCGCCTTTATGCCCGGCGGGTTCACAAAGCGGTTTACAGGCAAATAACATTAAAGTTAAATGGCTCCCTGTCCCAAAAGGGCTCACAATCTAAAACATATGAATGTTTGGGGCCTTGATGGGCTCCCCATGGTCCAGATTCAAAGGC
Organism: Lerista edwardsae; assembly: GCA_029204185.1. Taxonomy (NCBI): domain Eukaryota; kingdom Metazoa; phylum Chordata; class Lepidosauria; order Squamata; family Scincidae; genus Lerista; species Lerista edwardsae. Next base: position 3,996,236 of record JAJKFI010000021.1, read on the forward strand.
ATTTTGCATACCAGGTTAGCCCAATCCCTTAGCACAGTGGTTCCCAAACAGTGGGTCGCTAGCCAATTTCAGGCAGGTCTCGAAGCACATAGAGTAGCCATATTGAAAATACAGGAAGATGGGACACTGGAAAGAGGGAGGGCTGTGTGGTTGTTTTGCTTGCATCACTTAGCTATTGAAAAATGGCTAAGAAATGACCCAACTTATTGCTGCATTCTCAGGAAAGCGGCAGATTCTGGCATCTCAATGACGGCACTTCCAGCCATGACATCACTTCCAGTGGGTCCTGGACAGATTATCACTCTAAAAGTGGGCCCCATGCTAAGTAGTTTGAGAACCACTGCCTTCACATGCTATTAGAAAAAAAAAACCCAGGACTGATAGAATTTGAAGAAGTTTAGTGATGTTTCATTATATTTATAACAATGCCACGATAATGTCTGGTAGGATAGATTTTTACAGCAAAATATTTAAAAATGTGAAAAAGGTTAGAAACTGAAGTAAAGTGAACTTAACCAATTGGAGAAAGAACCAGTCTAAGACAACACAGTATTTGAGCAGTTAGGTAAAAAATGTAAAGCGAAATTTCAATAATCAGAACCAGATACCTCAACTAAATAAAAAGTTACAACGTATCCTGTCATGGTTTGCAGGGAAATGAATGCAGACAATAGTGTAATTTACACTATATGTAATCTGTCATCTGAAATGTCCACCTGCACCCTGATCCACAGGGAAGTGCTGGTACGTTAGCAGGGTGGGGCGAACAGGGGTGTGTGTGAAATGGGGTGCAAGGGGCAGGAAGAGGTGTCCTGATGCACTCAACCTGCAGCAGAACACTGTCTTCTTCCTTGCCTCCTGACATGCTCCCTTTTTGGCACAGATCTGAGAAGGCCCACTGATGATGGGGAGGCTTTTTGGGGAGGTAAGGGATTTTTCCTTCGCACAATCAGTCACTAGTATTTATATACCGCTTTTCAACACAAAGTTCACAAAGCGGTTTACAGGCAAATAATAACATTAAAGTTAAATGGCTCCCTGTCCCAAAAGGGCTCACAATCTAAAAGAATGGAGAACACCACCAGCAACAGCCACGCGAAAGACACTGTGCTGGGGTGAAGAGGGACAACTGCTCTCCCCCTGCTAAATATAAGAGGACGCCACTTGGAAAAAGTGCCGCTTGCCCAGTTCCGGCTCTGATCCACTGTCCCCACCATAGCATGCAGCGCGGCCTACTTTGGCAGAGCTGCGTGCTATGGTGGAAAAGCAAATACAATCGGGCTGTGACCCACATCTGGTTCTGTATATATGTATATGATTCTAGGTTAATATCACTTCCTATCCCAAAAGGCCAATTAACAGCCCAATCCTAACTCTTCATGCCTCAGACTTACTGCTGGCTCTGGGTGTCACAAAAGGTGACGTAAAGCACTCTGGGGCTGGTGGTAAAGACGCTGGACTGGCACTGAGGCCAGCACCAGTTGGTGCTGGGCTTCAGCACTGGGAGGATGCGTCACAGGAGCGTCGAGTGGTAAATTTCCTGCCGGCAGCTGGCGAGGCTTTTCTGGGCAGAAGGCGTAGGAAAGGTGGGGGGGGGAGCGGAACAGAGTGGAGGGAAGGCAGACCGTGGGGTGGACCAGGCTGGAAGGGAGTGGAGACAACTGCAGACTCTGCCGCCAAATCCAATTCTCCCTCCCAAGATGAAAAACCTGGTATGGGCTCTCCTCCATTCCGCACCCACTCAATAGAGGGCACAGACCCATCGGGGCCATTGTTGCTGGACTCTGGGTAAGGGAATATTTGTACCCTTACCACAAGGAGACCTCTGGCTGCATACCTGGATACATGCAGGTATACATGGATACAGCGGCAGCCATTTCTGCGCCTCTGTAGCCCTGTGCTCTAGGGAAGCATAGGATTGGGCCCTCAGTCAGCCGTGAGCTGAAGCTAAAGTGGTACTGAAACTGAATAAATGCAGGTTTTGCAACTCAGGTGACTCAGAGTTCTCTGAACATGAATCATCTTATCTCTCACCTCTATTTTGAACCTTGTTAAGCAAAGCAAAGCTGCATTTGCACGATAGTGCAGAATAGTGTCCAAAGAGGAGGGCTGTGTTCTTTATCGCTGGTAAACTATGTACTGCAGTGTTTTTCAACCTTGGAGTCGCAACCCCAATAGGGCCTTAAAGTCTCAGGGCACAATCCTAACCAACTTTCCAGCACCGGGGTAAGGGCAATGCAGCTCCGAGGTAAGGAAACAAACATTACCTTAGCCTGAGGAGGTCTCTATGACTACTGTTCCACTGCAGGATGTAGCACATGCCCCATTGGAACAATTATGTCGGTGCTGGAACGTTGGTTAGGATTGCATCCTCAGTTGTGGGGT
>JAJKFI010000021.1:3998630-4100504 GCA_029204185.1 Lerista edwardsae
AGTCCCGCCCAGCGTTCCGGCTTGCGAGAGAGTAGATGACACCACTGGCTAGGAGGGCAAAACAGCTGGAGGGAGTGGGTAGCAATGGGAGCAGATAGTGGATGGATAGGGTCCCAGGAATGGGGTGGTCCCAACTGTGGGTCCCCAGTCTCATAATTTATTTGTTGTTTTTTTTAATGTATTGAGGTCGTGGCACAAAAAAGATTGAAGACCACTGCTAAAGAGGATACTGATGTGCATTCACTACTGGATCCTTCATGTGAATTGTCTCACCAGGGAATTACTATCACTAGGGCACAATCCTAACCTGGAGTTAGGCTGGCACATAGGCCAGCAACATTTGGCTGGCACAAGGGGCACTGTTTGGACCACTCTCAGAGTCAGAGAGGCCAGCACACAGACGTGCGCCATCCACCCTGACTCCAAGAGTGGTCCAAACACGCTTTACTGTGGTCCTTGCGCCGGCCAAACTTTGCTGGCCTAACTGTGCCAGCCTAATTCTAGGTTAGAATTGCTCTCATAATCAAAGTGAGGAGTCAGTCTTACGAGTCCAACATTAGTGAAAGATAATGTCAAAGCAAATGCTAGTGAGAGACTTCAAGTATTGCCAGATAATCTCAAAATAAATTACAGAAGTGAGAGAGATTCATTTTCTGTATTTTATTTGGATTCCATACAGGCAGACTTTAGGGAAAAAATTAATTCCACTTATGTTGTGCTTTCATCCTATTTCTTTTCAAAATGTTCTTCAACTTTGCAAGAATGACATTAGCACAGTAGTCAGATCTTTCCAATATTTTGGTCCTTTGAAACACTCTTTGAATAATACATCAGGCTTGATATTTTGAGGAAGCTATAGAAAGGGAATTAGTATTCTGCAGAGACCCTTCAGTCTGGGGAACAGAAGTGGGTGTTTTGTTTTGTTTTTCCTATTCATATCCATGCAGGGCATTTGGTATGTGTGCAAAATGAATTTGAATTCCTCTCCCACTTGGGAAGGTTTTAATTTGTCCAAACTCAGCCCCGGATTCTATTTTCAAGACTTGGGCACAATCCTCTGAGCATGTGCAGTGTGTCTCTCACCATAAAGTAAATAAATGCAGCTCCAACATATTTAGAATTAAGGCAGATCTTTTTCTTTTTGGAAATGCAACACTTCATTGGGGTGCGACCAGTTATGTCATATTTTTATTATGTTTTAATTATAGCCTCCTTTCCACCAAAGAACTCAATGTAGCATGCATGGGGTTTCCTGGTGGTCGCTCACTGATACACTGACCAGACCTAATCCTGCTTAGCTTTAGCAAGGACCAGTGGTAAATTTTAAAGTGCAGGCGCTGTTACGGTACCCCATAGCCATGCCCCCATCCCCACATGTCACTAAGACCATAAAAATAATCAACCTCAAATTTCTTCTTGTTTTCTTTCACCTGCCACTTATTTCTACTCTGAAACTCATACTTCATTTAGGGCACAATCCTAACCTGGAGTTAGGCTGGCACAGTTAGGCCAGCAAAGTTTGGCCATCACCAGAGACACAGTAAAGTATGTTTGGACCACACTTGGAGTCAGAGAGGCCAGCGCACAGAGGTGCACCATCCACCCTGACTCCGAGAGTGGTCCAAAAATGCTTTACAGTGGCCCTTGTGCTGGCCAAACTTTGCTGGCACTAACTGTGACAGCCTAACTCCAGGTTAGGATTGCGCTCTTAAAGATGTTTCATCCCACACTTCTGGAGTACATTGCAGTTGTATTTTAAAAGGTGTATTAAAATGGAAAGTTGGCATTCAGAGTGCAATCCTGTATACTGTGCATGAATGGCGAGGCCGATGGGTCTGCACCATATCCAGTGCAGCATATGGGAGGCTGGAGCCTCCTTGTACGAGGAGAGGCGCCAGCACCCCTGTTGCAGTTTCACATCTCACAGTCCAGAACTGGTTGAAACTGGCATTCCGTCTCTGCTTCTCCAGATCAGATAGACACCTGTGAGTCCTTGAGCTGGTCAGCTTCCCAAGCTTGTTAGGGCAACTAGCTTTACTCCCTTTCCGATAGTGTAATGAAAGCAGGCAATTTCACACGGGAAGAGCTGGCTACAAACACTTTGCTTTCTCATGAGATCATAGTGTCCAAAGGGGCACCTCATTGGGTAAAATGGGGCACAAGGGTCTTCAGGTATCCACCTACCAGATATACTCTGGTTGCATCCTTTTGTTCTTGTGTAGAAGAATTTTCTCACTGTGTGTGCACTAAGATGTAAAACCGCACTGAAAAGCCGCCTGCGCGCGGCAATGCCTTCGCCGGCTTTCCTAACCGGCAGATTGAACTTTTTCACCTTTCACACTTTCGCTACTGAAACCAATAAAGACTTTGACATTGAAATGTAGCGATCGCTTCGTTCCTTCGCTCCGGAGCGCTAAGGCAAGCGCTAGAATGGGTCCGCAAGCCCCCAACTCTGCTCTAACCAACACAAATCCGCAACAACCCCCCCCCATGCACTTCTCGGATCTGCCCCTGCTAAATAGCAGGTGAAGATCTGAGGAGGCCGCGGGGCCCAAATCGGGACTGCGGGGCCTGGTGAACAGATTTAGGATTCGGCTTTATGACCGAATCCGGGACCCACCCCCCTCCCAGACCAGCACTCCTGCCGGCCCACCAATAGCCCGCCCAGAAACTCCCCCCCATCCACTCCCTCCCTTCTGCCTTGTTTTGCCTCTGCGCTGGCCGGCTTCAGCCAACACAGGGGCAGCGCAGCACGGGCACTGAGGGCGCAATCCGGCTGAGTTAGGCCGGCAAAGTTTGGCCAGCACAAGAGACACCGTAAAGTATGTTTGGACCACTCTCGGAGTCAGAGAGGCCAGCACACAGACATGCTTCATCCTCCCTGACTCAGAGAGCGGTCCAAACGCGCTTTACAGTGGCCCTTAGGCTGGGCGAACTTTGCTGGCCTAGTTTATGCCAGCCTAACTCCAGTTTAGGATTGCGCTCTGAGTCAGCATCAGCGCTATGCCTGTTGTTGTGTCATGTCACCATGTTGTCAGCCTATTGTAGGATGGCGCAGTTAAAAAAAAAATCCAAATAAATATACAAATCATATAATAATAGAATGCAATCCTATACTTTTTTCAGTTAAGATCATTCAAAAAATGTGTCAAAGCCACTGAGCACCTAGCTACTGTAGACAGAGTCCTGAAGCTCTACTTCTCCTCCCCTTTTGCCCCCTGACTTTTCCCCCCGGCAAGGTAACTTTATTATGTGTTCTCAGACAATAACTCAAGGCCTTCTTTAAAGGGCTAAGGCCCAAATCCTAACCAGTCCTAACCATGTCAGTACAGTACTGACATTACTGTGCCAATGGGGCTTGTACTGCATCCTAACCCTAACCCTCCTCAAGGTAATGTTTTTTCCCTTACCTCAGAGCTGCATTGCCTTTACCCCTGTGCTGGAAAGTTGGTTAGGATTATGTCCTAACGCAGTAACTCAGAGAGCAATCCTAATCTGGAGTAAGGCCAGCACAAGTTAGGCCAGCAAAGTTTGGCTGGCACAAGGGAAACCGTAAAGTATGTTTGGACCACTTTCAAGTCAGAGAGGCCAGCACACAGACGTGAGCCATCCTCCCCAACTCCAAGCGTGGTCCAAACGTGCTTTACAGTGGCCCTTGTGCCAGCCAAACGTTGCTGGCCTAACTTGTGACGGCCTAACTCCAGGTTAGGATTATGCTCTCAGATGGTGCTGCATCAGAACATTCAATATATAGAGAATAAAAAAATAATCAGAAAATTATGAGTACTTGGTAAGATGATGAACATTCCAATTTTCTAGCAGCAGGAGTAGAAATTTGATACTAACATGCATTCACAACATGTGTGTGTCCTTAGTGACTGTCGGAGATATTGAGTAATAGGTGCTATGGTATTTGCAAGTAAATTTCATACTGTATTCACAGTTGCAATTATGACATGATCTGGGTAAACCTTGTATTTTTCCTGTGAAAAAAATTTGTGGTTTAATTACTGGGAAGTTGCAATAACCTGCAACAGAAATTCCTCCTAGAGGGAAAACATCTAGAGATCATGAGCCACCATATAATGACCAAATACATTTGTGCATAACTGAGGGCGCAATCGTCAACTGAGTTAGGCCAGCATAAGATAAACCAGCAAAGTTTGACCAGCACAAGGGCCACCATAAAATATGTTTGGACCACTCTCAGAGTCAGAGAGGCCAGCACACAGATATGAGCAGCGGCGTCATGCTGCCGGAACGCTGGGCGGGAGGAACGGGTGAGTGGCAGCAGGGGCGGGGAAGACAGTGAAACGGAGCGGTACGCAATGGGCGGGCTGCCGCTCACCCGTTCCTCCCGCCCAGCGTTCCGGCAGCATGACGCCGCTGGATATGAGCCATCCTCCCTGAGTCTCAGCATAGTCCAAAAACGTTTTATGGTGGCCCTTGTGCTAGCCGAACTTTACTGGTTTAGCTTATGCCGGCCTAACTCCAGTTTAGGATTGCACTCTAAAATCAATCTAAGTTCTGAAAAGCCGTTACTTGAGAAGTGCCTTATACTTTCTTGAGTGCTGTTTGAAAAAGCAAGAACACTCCAGAGCTCTTCAACAAATTGGTGTAAAGGTTAACCTGTTTGACTAGACAGAAATAAGTGTCTTACCCATGAGCTGCTACTGGTGTATATTACATTCTCAAGGATAGGAGTTGAAGGAAAGTTATTGCTGACGCAAATATACTTGGTCCCTGACTTGTTTACATCTTTATCTGTGCTAAAATGTCTACAGGCTATGAAGATGTTTTTGAGCCCTTATGTTGAACAGTTTCCTGCCCTTTGCAGTAGGGAATTCTTTAAAAAAATTATCTTTAATTACCTGAAAGCTGAGATCCAGTCCAAGAGCTCCCTAGGAGAATCCAAACACAATGTGAGGCCTTTATTGATTGTCAAGAATTGTCAAGCCCATTTTCCCTCCAAAGTTCGCACTCCTAAAGAAAACCCGTGTGTAGAAATCATTTTCTTGTTAGGGGTTCTCCTCTCTGTGAGTGTACTTGAGAGCCGCATGAGGAGAAATTGATAGCATCTAAGAAAACATCTCTCTCGGCCAGCTGCTCAGAGATTTCCCCCTGAAGCACCTGCCTATCTCACAAGTCATGGACTGAATTAAGTTTAGGAAAGCACCCTGCTCAGCCTCTTTGCCTGTGACAGACAAGGGTGTATTTTGCACCCCAAGTAACTCACAATGTGTCGTTTTACTGTTAAAAAACCATGATTTCAAGCATGCAGTAGTCCCCTGTATCTGCAGGGTGATATGTTCCAAGACCTGAATCCACGGATAGCTGCGATTCCTACATATAAGTCAGTGTTCTTCAACCTGTGGCTTGGGACCCCAATGGGATCATCTTATGCATAGGCTTGCACTCCTGTGTGCACTTACCTGGGAGCAAGCATGATTAGACATGGTGGGACATACAGTACTTCCAAGTAAGCATGCATAGGATTGCATGCATTACTTCCAGGAGAGCCACCAGAAAACGTCCCACAGCAGCCTTTTATTCCTCCACCCGCCTCTCAAGGAAACAAGGCAAGCCACCAGTTTTCTGCCTCACCCAGCCCAGCCCATTGCTCTAGTCTAAGCCACTGCTTCAGTGCACCTCATGGGTAGGCTGCCTTGGCCTTATCCTGAGTCCATTTAGCTGAGAATAATTGACACTGAAATACTGCCTCTGGCTGGCCACTGTTAAAAACAGAAGGTTGGAGGATCAGGTGGACCTTGGATCCAGTCTCCTGGATCTGGTCTCCTAGATGAAAAAGCAAGCATTATTCCTTCTATAGCTCAGACAGAGGTGTACTGTATAGCTAATGAAAGTGTAGCCTGGTGCAGAGGGCAAAATATTGCCCTGCAAGTGACATCACAACAGGAAGTGATGTCACAATTGTATTTTTGTTTTCTGGGATTTGGGGCCATAACTTCTGAGAAACATATTACACTTTGATTCATTGCATTCTGCATTAAATATCTAGTGAGATATAACATGATGGTATTATTCATACATACTCAGGTTTTCACAATTGTGACCACTATTGCAAGCTCGGCTTGTTGCCCTCCCTAAAGCCCAGAGGCGTTTCTACAGGGATGGCAAAACTCTAAGTTTTGCAAGAAGCCTTACCCCATCATGTAAATCCCTCCTCTCCCTTGCTGCTGTAGCCAGTTAAGTAAGCAACGCCAAGATTGGCTAAAACGGTGCAGGAGAGGGGTGATTTCCACTGCAAGGTAAGGCTTCTTGCAAAACTTAGAGCTTTGCCATCCCTGTAGAAACGCCACTGCTAAAGCCCAGTGCAATTGCACCCCCTGCACTTCTTTAGCTATGCCCCAGAGCTCAGGCAGTACAAAATGTTCAGGTAGAGTGGATCAGAGTCTTCATTCACAAAGGTTTTTGTGTGTATTTGTACTAATGTACCCTTTTTGATGAACAACCAAAAAGCCTGTTCATGAAACCTGTTCATTCTCTCCTTACTATTTCTTTTCTTCATGAGAAGAATGTCATTAAAAGTAAATCATACTCAGAGTACAATCCTAACCTGGAGTTAGGCCAACCAAATTTGGCTGGCACAAGGGACATCATATGTTTGGACTACTCTTGGAGTCAGAGAAGCCAGCACACATATTTTTTTTGTGCTATCCTCCCTGACTCCGAGAGTAATCCAAACAAGCTTTACAGTAGCCCTGGTGCCAGCCAAATTGTGCTGGCCTAATTCCAGGTTAGAATTGTGCCCTCATTCACTTAGCAAAACAGCATGGATAAAAATAGATACCACCGTCTTCTTCCGCTTCCTTCTTATCAAGCAGAAGCAAACCAGAATTTGTACTTCTGGGATAGACCAGGACGTAAATTTCATGTCATTAAGCAAGATACCAAAAGCAAAGCAAAGAAGCTTCCAGAGCCATACATGTGTATAGATATGTGTACAATCTATATACACTCAAACACAATTGATATCATTACTATTATTGTCATCAAGAATACTTATAAACTGCTTTTCAACAACCAAGTTCAACACAATACACACACCCTTTTCAAAATATATTATCATTTTTATAACAGTCTTGGACCTCAATATACTGCACACCATTTAATTGTTTTTATTGACTGTTTATTTGGTAAAAACCATAAGATGAATGACTGTAAAGAGAGTTACAGTGACTCTCTGGAAAACAGTTGTGTCCATGTTTCACCCATTTATTATATTTTCAAAAGCCCCCTCCCCCACCAAAATAGCCTCAAGGGAATTCACTCTCCTCTTATTTCAATATACTAGCTTTTTGTTACCTGGCGTTGCCCAGGTAACAAAATGATCTTCCAGAGTTTATGAGTTTTGCACCCCTTCTCGCCCCCCATGCTGGCGTTGGGAGCGTCACCGCTCACCTCGGCGACACTGTAAACTACGGATCCAACGCCGATTTCGTCCGTTTTAGACCATTCTCATGCAAGGCCCGAACCCAGCCTCCAACTATTTCGGGAGCATCGCCGCTCGTCTAGGCAACACCGAAAACTATGGACTCGACGCAGATTTTGGCCATGTTCTGCCATCTTCACGTGGGGGCCCCTGCAGCCCCCCACCCTTGGGGATGCTGGGGGAGGTGCCTGACCCCTGCAGTGTTTGTCGCCAGGCCACAAGGCACGCACGTGCCGGGTTTGGTGCGCGTTGCTCCAGGCGTTCCAGCATGGCATGGCAAATGTTTGTTTTGCACCCCTTCTGGCCCCCTGTGCCGAGGGGGCCCCGAACACGGACTCCACCAGCATCAGGAGCGTCACCACTCGTCTCGGCAACCCCGGAAACTATGGACTCTACGCCGATTTCAGCTGTTTTTGACCATTTTCACATGGGGCCCCCTGTGCACCCCCACCCCTGGGGGTGCTAGGGGAGGCCTGACCCCCACAGTGTTTGTCGTCAGGCCGGAAGTCATACGCATGCCAAGTCTGGCGCCAATCGCTCTAGGCGTCGCAGTGGGGCATAGCGGACGTCTCGTTTCCCCTTCCCGTCCCCCATGTTGAGGGGGAGTGAACCCGAACTCCCACAGCGTCAGGAGCGTTGCTGCTCGCCTCGGTGACCCCAGAAACTACAGAACCGAGGACAATTTCGTCCATTTCTGACCGTTTTCATGCGGGGGCCCTGGGGCACCCCCACCCCTGGGGGCGCTAGGGGGGCCTGACCCTCGGAGTGTTTGTCGCTAGGCCGCAAGGCACGCGTGTGCCGAGTTTGGTGCGCGTCGCTCCAGGCGTTCCAGCAGGGTATGGCGGGCATTTTGTTTTGCACCCCTTCTTGCCCCCCACACCGAGGGGGGGCAAACCCGGACTCCGACGGTGTCGGGAGCATCGCTGCTCTCCCTGGCGACCCCGGAAACTGTGGATTCGACGCCGTTTTGGCCGTTTTCGATCATTTTCACATGGGGACCCCCACATACCCTCACCCCCAGGGGCGCTAGGGGGGTCTGACCCCCACAGTGTTTGTTGCCAGGCCGCAAGGTGTATGCGTGCCAAGTTTCGTGTCGATCGGTCCGGGTGTTCCAGCACGGCATGGCGGAAGTTTTGTTTTGCACCCCTTCTGGCCCCCCATGCCGAGGGGGGCCTGAACCCGGACTCCACCGGCATTGGGAGTGTCGCCAGTCGTCTCGGTGACCCCGGAAACTATGGACTTGATGCCAATTTCGGCCATTTTCGGCCGTCTTCACGTTGGGGCCCCTGTGCACCCCTGCCCCTGGGGGTGCTAGGGGCCCCCGACCCCCTCAGTGTTTGTGGCCAGGCCGCTAGGCTTCCGCATGCCGAGTTTGGTGCCAATCAGTCCAGGCGTTCCAGCAGGGCATGGCGGACGTTTTGTTTTGCACCCCTTCTTGCCCCCCACATTGAGGGGCGGCTGAACCTGGACTCCAACGGCATCGGGAGCGTCGCCACTCATCTTGGCGACCCCGGAAACTGTGGATTTGACGCAGATTTCGGCTGTTTTTGACCGTTTTCACGCGGGGACTCCTGCGTACCCCCCACCCCCGGGGGCGCTAGGGGGGCCCAACCCCCGCAGTGTTTGTCGCCAGGCCGCCAGGTGTATGCATGCCAAGTTTCATGCCGATCGCTCCAGGCGTTGCGGAGCCTATGCGAAACATACATACACACACACACACACACACACACACACACACACTCTTCTTTATATATATATAGAAGATATAGATATAGACTAGCTGTTTGTTACCCGGCGTTGCCCGAGTAACAAAATGATCTTCCAAAGATTATGAGTTTTGCACCCCTTCTCGCCCCCCATGCTGACGGGGGCCGAACCCAGACTCCAACCGCGTCAGGAGCGTCACCACTCACCTCGGTGACCCCGGAAACTATGGATCCGACGCCGATTTTGTCTGTTTTCAATGGTTCTCACATGGGGGCACCCACGCACTTCCACCCCGGGGCACTGGGGGGGCCTGACCCCCGCAGTGTTTGTCGCCAGGCTGCAAGGCACGCACGTGCCAAGTCTGGCACCAACTCCCATGGTGTTGGGAGCATTGCTGCTCACCTCAGCGACACAGTAAACTACGGATCCAACGCCGATTTTGTCAGTTTTCGACCGTTCTCACACGGGGCCCCCCCGCACACCCCCACCCCCCAGGGGCGCTAGGAGGACCTGACCCCCACAGTGTTTGTCGCCAGGCCGGAAGGCACGCATGTGCCGGGTTTGGTGCGCGTTGTTCCAGGCATTCCAGCATGGCATGGCGGATGTTTTGTGTCGCACCCCTTCTGGCCTCCCGTGCTGATGGGGGGCCCCAACCCGGACTCCACCGGCGTCGGGAGCGTTGCCGGTCATCTTGGCGACCCTGGAAACAACAGACTCTACGCCAATTTCAACCGTTTTCGACCATTTTCACATGGGGCCCCCTGCGCACCCCACCCCCGGGGACGCTGGGGGGGGGGGCTGACCCCCACAATGTTTGTTGCCAGGCCACAAGGCATATGCATGCCGAGTCTGGCGCCAATTGCTCCAGACATTGCAGTGGGGCATAGCGGACATCTCGTTTCGCAATGCTTCCCACCCCCCACATTGAGGGGGGGCGAACCCAATCTCCCACAGCTTCGGGAGCATCGCCCCTCGCCTCGGCGACCACGGAAACTACAGAACCGACGACGATTTCGTCCGTTTTCGACCGTTTTCATGTGGGGGCCCTGGGGCACCCCCACCCCTGGGGGCGCTAGGGGGGCCTGACCCCCAGGCCGCAAGGCACATGCGTGCCAAGTTTGGTGCGCTCGCTCCAGGCGTTCCAGCAGGGCGTGGTGGACGTTTTGTTTTGCACCCCCACTCTGAGGGGGGGGAACCCGGACTCCGACGGTGTCAGGAGCATCGCTGTTCACCCCGGCGACCCTGGAAAATGTGGATTCGATGCCGCTTTTGGCTGTTTTCAACCGTTTTCACGTGGGGACCCCCGTGTACCCCCACCCCCAGGGGCGCTAGGGGAGTCTAACCCCAGCAGTGTTTGTCGCCAGGCCGCAAGGTGTATGCGTGTCAAGTTTCGTGTCGATCGGTCCAGGCGTTCCAGCACGGCATGGCAGATGTTTTGTTTTGCACCCCTTCTGGCCCCCCATGTTGAGGGGAGCCCGAACCCGGACTCCACCGGCATTGGGAGTGTTGCCGCTCGTCTAGGTGACCCCGGAAACGATGGAATCAACACCGATTCTGGCCGTTTTCTGCCGTCTTCACATGGGGACCCCCGCGTACCCCTGCCCCCGGAACGCTAGGGGGCCCCGACCCCTGAGTGTTTGTCCCCAGGCCGCAAGGTGTATGCATGCCATGTTTCGTGCCAATCGGTCCAGGCATCACAGCAGGGCATGGTGGATGTTTTGTCTTGCACCCCTTCTCGCCCCCCACATCAAGGGGGGGCCAAACCCAGACTCCAACTGTGTCGGGAGCATTGCTGGTCGTTTCGGTGACCCCGGAAACTATGGACTCGATGCCGATTTCGGCCGTTTTTGGCCATCCTCACGCGGGGATCCCCGTGTACCCCCACCCCCGGGGGCGCTAGGGGCCCCCGAACCCTGCAGTGTTTGTGGCCAGGCTGCTAGGCTTCCGCATGCTGGGTTTGGTGTCAATCAGTCCAGGCGTCACAGCGGGGCATGGTGGACGTTTTCTTTCGCACCCCTTCTCACCCCCCACATCGAGGGGGGGGCTGAACCCGGACTCCGACGGTGTCAGGGGTGTCGCCGTTCATCTCGGTGACCCTGGAAACTGTGGATTTGACGCCGATTTTGACCGTTTTTGACTGTTTTCACGCGGGGGCCCCTGTGTACCCCCACCCTCGGGGGCTCTAGGGGGGCCTGACCCCCGCAGTGTTTGTCACCAGGCTGCAAGGTGTATGTGTGCCAAGTTTTGTGCCGATCGCTCCAGGCGTTGCGGAGCCTATGCGAAACATACACACAAACCCACGGTCTTCTTTATATATATATAGATTTTCAAGCACAGGTAATTGTCTGGTAGTGGAGCTGCTTTGCAGCACAATCCTATGTATGTCTACTCAGAAGGTAGTCCCCACTGTGTTCAATGGGCTTATTCCCAAGAAATTGTCTAGGATTGCAGCCTTGGTACTTGTGCTGTGGTATGGGCCTGCTTGCAGTGGCATACCTAGAGCACTGCATATCACAGCACTGCTTCGCAAGCAGCCACTTCCCCCCTCCTTCCGAGCCAATCCTAGCAGCTAGAGCAAAATGGAGGCTACATAGGCACTGAATGGCTCCAAAGTGGAGGGGGAGCTTCTTGCAAAACTTAGTGCTGTGATCCCCTTCTATGTACTCCACTGCCTGCTTGAAGCATGGTATTTCAGGAGATTTGGTATTGCATACAATATCAATGATATATAGGACGTCTCTTTAAGGACGTAAAGAGCTTTAAAGGACTGCTTTTTCCTTATCCAAGGTTCACATGTCTTGGTATACGCAGTCCTTCTCTCCAATTGCTGTTTATAATAACTGCATGCACCTTTTCCAAACAAGTGACAAATACCTTTCACTGTACCTATGGGCTGAAGCAATTGTTCCGAAAGCATGGGAAAATTCCTGAATTAATCCACCAGGAAGGAACTCCAAAGTTCAAACTACTACAAGTGAAACACACATATTTGCCCTGATCCAGTACAACATTGAAACTGTTCAAGTTCTGCATTCAGAACAACTTTCTAGATCTGCCCCTGTGAAGATCAAAGCGAACTGCAGTAGAGAAAAGGCCCTGTATTCAGCACACTAAATGTGTGGGATGGGCTTCATGTTCCCAAATAAATGATTTTCAGGTCTGACTACTTACGTGGAGCATGCCTGGTCCTCACCCAAGTGCTGCCTGAAGCACAGTGCAAATGTTGGCACATACCCCACTGCCACTGTTTCCTTGCCCACATCCTGCTGTGTAGGAAAGAAACTGGGAGTGAACAAGGAGAGGGAGGCATGGCAATCTACCCCCATCTCTAGAACTCTAGATTGCTTCCTTCTGCCTTTGCACCTCTCCTGTGCAGCGTTGCTCCCAGCATGCATTGCTCTTCCTGTTTATTCTAAATAGGATGGGTACCAACGAAGGTGGTGGTGATCTAGAGCACCAGGCAAGGTCAGTTGGTGCTCCAGGTCACTGGGCTCTGTCTGTCTTTGCCCACTTGGCTGTGGAGAGTGAGGAGATAGCAGTGGCAGGTGTTTTTTTGTTTTTTTCCATCAGCAAATGGGTAGAGAATTGGAGAGTGGACTGAATGTTCAGAGTGTTCAGTTAGCAGTAAGCTGGAGCAGGGTGCCAAGCAGACGTGGGACCCATTGGGCATCAATCATAAGTTCACTCCCCTCTGGGCATGCAAGATTTGCTTTTCAGTCAGTAATATGAATTGCCTGGTCCTGACATGGAGGGAGCTACTATGTGAATCCAAGCATCTCTTCTCTTCCGTATTGGGTAATCTTCATCATCCGAGCATGATAATATATTGATGTGAAAGAACAAAGACTGTCCTGCGTCTAAGCAATATGATCACTGGATTGGGAGCCTTTATTACAGAAGCTACCAAACAAACCAAGAAAAAGTGTTCAATAGTTATTGAAGGACAATGGGGGATACAGTCCAAAAGCAAACTACAAATATAAGTCATCTATCCAATATTGCTTGTTTCTAGGACTTCACTTTTGATTTATAGCTATATCATGCCGTCCATAAAAGTTACCATTAAAGTCAATTTGCACATTAGAGCTTCCACAAGTCAACCGCATGAAATCACCTCCCATAGAAACTGTCACCATATGGTGAGTTATTGGTGTGCAGCTGCTCACTGTGGCGATATCAGGACTTTTGCAATGTTGTCAACAGCGCAAATATTTATATTTGAACATTTGCTGTAATCGGGTAACTGGAAGGGGCCTATTTCATGGGGTAGACCAGTTCACATGAACAGCTGTTTACATGGTAATAGGCATATAGATAAATACAAAGTGAACTCTCTTTGGTGCTCATTATGTATACATTTTCCCTTTTTAAATGAATGTAGTAAAGGAATGTAGTAAAGAACTCAATAATACAATAATAAACAGATGCAGCTATAAACATGTATCTTTAACTTTTAGTTCAGGGGTTCTCAAATGTTTTAGCACTGAGACCCACTTTTTAGAATGATGATCTGTCTGGGACCCACCAAAACTAATGTCATAACTGGAAGTGCCATCATTGTGATGCCAGAGCCTGCTGCTTTCCTGAGAATGCAGCAATAAATCTCAGAGCGCAATCCTAACCTGGCATTTGGCCGAAACAGTTAGGCCAGCAAAGTTTGGCCAGCACAAGGGACACTGTAAAGTATGTTTGGACCACTCTCAAAGTCAGAGAGGCCAGCACACAGAAGTCCGTCATCCTCCCTGATTCCAAGAGTGGTCTAAATGCACTTTACGGTGGCACTTGTGTCAGCCAACCTGTGCCGGCCTAACTCCAGGTTAGGATTGCACCCTCAGTCATTTTCCAATAGCAAAGCGAATCAGAAAGAGAAAAGCCTATTTATATTCTTGACACAAGCAAAACAATCACACAGCCCTACCCCTTTCCAGCACCCCATTTTCCCATATTTTCAATATGGCTGCTCTAGATGCTTTGCGACCCATCGGAAATTGGCTCGTGACCCACTGGTGGGTCCCAACTCACAGTTTGGGAACCACTGTTCTAGTTCATAAAATAGGGATGTAGTTGTTGATTTTGGTTCTGTGTCTCTGGGAGATACATTCAGCAATCCATACAATATTTCTGCATTCTTGTTCCTTCAGCTTTACATAGGCATAAAAGACCCCAAAATGGAACTGGTTGTTGAATGCCAACACGTTCATTTTGACCTAAGAAAAATGAACATGGAGAAACATAATTTAAAATATTATAATAAAAAGGACAGCCAGTTAATGGTATATTATGTTTTCTGTTTCAAGGATTCTAAAGAGCTTTACAAATGTTAGCAGTAAACGCTGCTTTTCGCAATAGGAGCTGCAGTGAAGTAGGGCTATATCTGGGGCTTTGAGACAACCATTGAATTGACTGAAGGAACCTTAATGAATAAGGGAGGACAATAGACGGCTGCTTCCCTCGCAGGCAATAAGGCTGCAAACATATATTATTATTATTTAATTATTTGTTCTCCCACCCCATTTTTATTCTGCCCCATGGGCACCCAGGGCAGCTTACAATACTAAAATTATTACATTAAAAACCATAAAATATAACAATATACTATGCAATATACTATACTATACTTCCTGGGAGTAAACCCCATTGAATACAATGGGACTTCTGGGCAGACATGCATAGGTTTGTGTCCTAAAACTGCAATCCTAATCCCATGCATGCGTACTCAGAAGAAAGGTAAGTCAAATTCCTTTCAAAACAGCTTTAAACTTAGAGCGTAATCCTAACCTTGAATTAGGCCAGCACAGTTAGGCCAGCAAAGTTTGGCCAGTACAAGGGCCACCATAAAGTGCATTTGGACCACTCTCTTGAGTCAGGGAGGATAGCGCACATCTGTGTGTCAGCCTGTCTGACTCTGAGAGTGGTCCAAACATACTTTATTGTGGCCGCTGTGCCAGCCAAACTGTGCTGGCCTAACTCCAGGATAGGATTGTGCGCCAAGTTGTTTAAAGCTGTTTTGAAAGGAATTTGACTTGCCTTTCTTCTGAGTACACATGGATGGGATTGTGGTGAATTATTTAGGTTTGTGTGTATTTTTGTGTCCATACTTATACTTGGTTCTATGAATAGCTGCAATCAGAAAGTTTTGCTGAGGGCCAGCCTGAGGTCTCCTGGTGCATGCTGAGGCATGCAAAATGCTGCCCCCCTTGCATGCCGGTGTGCCTAATTCTGCACCTTCAACTCCCTGTTTTGATATAATAGAGATTAAGATTGAAAGATGAGAACAGAGTGTCTTGTTTTAACTATTCTTGTTAATATTAGAAATTTGAATATAACTAAAAGTCTTAAGATAGTATATGATGGGAAAAAAATTATATAATCTAAGCTTTACTTTCCAGTTCCCTTTGTGGTTTTTTATATTATTTTATAGTTTATATATTAGATTCTTCCCTTTTAACTTGTTATATTAGCTTTTTTTATTATAAACTAGAGATAGGCAATTATATCTATAATTAATTTTTAATTTTTGAATTAATTGTGAAATTTTTGAAATTACAGAAGATCTGAATTAATAATAATAGAAATAGATAAAGTTCTATGAAATTATACTGATTAGGTCCTTTCAGATGGAATTAATTATAGATGGATTTATTGATTGTGTATACTGAGATAATCTCTCGTACTGCCTCAAATTTTCCTATTGTTTAATCCTTTGTCTATTCTACCTAGCCCATGTAACTGACTATCCCTTACCTATATCTTTATTGTTATAAACCAGTAAAAATTATCTTCATAAAAAATAAACTCCCTGTTTTGGAAAAGGAAGAAAGGAACAAACCAGCAGAGGCAGCATAGAGGGAGGAGTATAGTGGGCTGCAGTAGCATAAGCCAAAAGGGGGAGCACTAAATACTGCAGGCGCAGCGATGCCCTGTGTAAGAGGCCCCACTCCACACACTGGAGCCATTCTGGGCAGCAACAACAATGTGCAGGCAGTCACCAAACAGTGAGAGCCAGCCTGTTGCCATTGCTCCCCCGAATGGCTCTGATGGTGAGTGAGTGGGGCCATTTAAACAGTGCATTGTGGCACCTGCAATACTTAATGCACCACCACCCCTCTGGCTATGCTACTGGCTGGAGTGTCAGAGAAAAAGACCCTGGAAAAAGGATTATGAGATAAAGGAAAAAATCTTACCTCATGTTCAAAAAAGGTATCTTCCAACGTTTTCTCACCTGTGCCACCTCCTACCCCTTCAAAGCAAGCCCTATACTCCTGAAAATAAAAGGAGCCACCAATGATTTTATTTCACTTATGTCTACATACTGCTTCTCTGTGTTAGAAATAACATTTTTGTAATTGCACAATTCTAAGAGGTCCAATGAATTCCAAGTGTGCTTTTTTCTTCATCCTTCCCTCACTTAGACAAAGGTACTAGCGCCAAATTTCTGAGGTGAAATCCTTTACTAGGCCCCTCAAGGTGCACTTCCCCCTCCCCCTCCCTTGTGAGGTGCACTGGGCACTACCAGTACTGAAGGCTCAGGAGTTGGCCAAGCCAGGTGGTATCTCTGGTGGGTGTGGTCCCTCAGTCAGTGCCTGATCTGGTCAACCCTGATGCCATCCTGTTAGTTTTTTGGAACTACATTTACAGCACAATATCGCTGTGAAGTGTTTTTTCATACAGTCTCACTTAGTAAAAGAGACACCGTAATGTGAAATTCAGTTGCTGAATACAGTTCTTCCATTGTATTATGTGAAGACTCTCACTATGCCTCTAGGTCAGCAGTTCTCAAACTGTGGGTCATGACCCAATTTTGGGTGGGTTGTGGGGTCAGTGCTATCTGGAAGCCACAAGAGTATTCTGGGGTTATCACACATGCAACTCACTTCATTGGCCATGTCTTGCCCCAGAATGGCTTATGGCCTTGTATTCTGGGACATTACCTGCAAACTGCAAGACATTCTGGGGTGCAACATGGCCGCCGCCACAGCCGATAAAGTGGGTCACAAGAGTAAAAAGTTGTCCCCTTGTCCCCATATGGCTCCAAAATGGGTGTCAGTGGGTGGTGAAAGGGAGGGGAACTGATGCTGGGGGTGGCCGAGCGTCGACCCGGCCCTGGGGCAGAACATAGGCTGGGCTTGCCACTGGTTGAGACAGATGACTATCATTGTCCCTACAGACAGACTGCTCACTCCTCATGATGTGTCTGGTGCCAGAGGTGAATGGGGTCAGGCTCTGGCCAGAGCTTGTGATCAGGCTGTGGCTTATTCACTGAAAATGTCACCAGTGTGTCTGGGAAGTCATACCAAATCACAGCAATGTGTGCTTTCCCTGACTTTGCTAGGCTCCATGTCAAATGATAGTGTGCTCCAGAGTTTTCTTTTCATGAGCAGCTTCCCTGGATTCTTACCTTTTGGCATCTCTAGAGCAGCGTTTCTCCTTCTGCTCCAGAAGTGTGCCCTCTGGGGCATTTCCCCCCCCCCACACACACAAACATAAAATGGTAGGCCTGTGACTCGTCTCAAAAAAATAAACCCACGCAACACTGGATAGGATGAAGACAGTCATTCCTCCCTTGGCCACTGCCTAAGGTCTTCCCTTAATGAGGCACATTCAGAATCAGAGCATTATTATTTTTTTTTTAAGAGTGCTTGGAATCAGGCTGAACAAATACTGAATGTTCTTTCTTTGGCAGTACATGCCATGGAATGCCGTAGACACAGTATGCCTTTGTTGGGAACTATTTTGTATTTACATACAGCGTAGTAGTCCGCCACACCCTTCACTTGCTCGTAATCCTCTGCGTTGGCTAGCATGTCTAAGCCTTCTGGATACAGCTTCCCGCAAGTTGGATACAGCTTCTGTCTGTCTTCCTTACTCAGTTCCGTGCCAAACGAATTAATGGTGATAATGAAGGCGCGTCTGTCGGCTTCAAACTTAACACAAAAACATATTAAGCATTAAAAGTCATTGGTAGAAGTGCGCTACTGCTCAGCTTAGTGTTTCAGTTAATAATTCCGCTCAAATTCCCTAAGCGAACTCACATTTCTACTCCTTTGTCATGGCTGGCAGGAAGCAGCTGCAAGGTTTGAACCCTGTGTAGTTGTTTTCCATCATGTAAAGGTTAACCAAACACATTTTCAACCCAGCTGGGAATTCATATTATAGCCTACTAATCGGAGATAAACCGAAAGGGCTTTTAAAGAGTGCAAACAAAATTAGCAGGATACACTGAAAGCCACTTTTGTTTTTTACAAGTCAAACCCATTATGAGATAATGTCACTATGATGTGGGCTGTAGTAATCTGTCATCCTTCATAGCTGGGTGTAGTTCGGCCTCTAGTTTCCTTTGCCAGGGCAGCAGCTCCATAACATGGGAGTGGTGAGCATTAGCAGGAGGGCAGGTAGGATTGCCAGCTCTGACTGAAGCTATTCGAGATTTGCTTCCTAACATGACGTTCCACTTCGTACTGTGGAATTTGTAATGAAAGGCTTAGAATCATGAGAATGGGGATATCGCAGGAAGAGATAAATCCTTTCACACTGAGTATTATAATATGTAAGCCTGGATGGTGTCGTGCAGGGGGCTCCGATCTCCTGCCCATGGGCGAGATCCGGTGCCCTGGTTTTCCTTCCCTGGTATGAGTACAGGCTTGCATTCTTCCGGGGAAGGTGCAAAAGACCCCTACTACAACTCCCAGGGGTCTTTGTGGCCAAGCGCTTCCAAGGTCTGCTGTCCCAGCAAGCTGCACGCCTGCCGTTCCGTGCATGTGCGGCTAGTTGCGAAGGCCCCTGGGAGTTGTAGTAGGGGTCTTTTGCACCGTCCCTGGCAGAACGCAAAGCACTGTTCATGCTGATCCCCAGCATGCAGCAATTTCCCCACTGCAGCAGTCCAGGAGCTGGACTTAGACCTGGAAGACCCAGGTTCAAACCCTGTTCAGCCATGAAGCTTCCTGGGTTACCATGGACTAGTAATGCTCTCTCAGCCTAACCTATCTCACAGGGTTGTTGTGGGGACAGTAGGAGAGAAAGAACTATGTACACAAGATCTTTGGAGGAAGTCCACTATACATACCAATGTGAAAAACAAACAATAGTGGGACCTTCCTGTTCCTAGATTATTGTGCCACTGAAAGAGTGGCGGAGTTTGATATGGCTGCCAATCATCAATCAATCAATCTCTAGTATTTATATACCGCTTTCAACACAAAGTTCACAAAGCGGTTTACAGGCAAATAGTAACATTAAAGTTAAATGGATCCCTGTCCCAAAAGGGCTCACAATCTAAAAGAATGGAGAACACCACCAGCAACAGCCACGAGAAAGACACTGTGCTGGGGTGAAGAGGGACAATTGCTCTCCCCCTGTTAAATATACTTGGAAAAAGTGCCTCTTGCCCAGTTAGCAAGACTAATCATCAGAGCAGATTAAGGGTGCAATCCTTACCTGGAGTTAGGCTGGCACAGTTAGGCTAGCAAAATTTAGCCAGCACAAGGGCCAACATAAAGAGCGTTTGGACCCCCTCGGAGTCAGGGAGGATGGCGCACATCTGTGTGCTGGCCTCTGACTCCAAGAGTGGTCAAAGCATACTTTGCGGTGGTCCTTGTGCCGGCCAAACTTTGCTGGCCTAACTGTGCCGGCTAAACTCCAGGTTAGGATTGCACTGTAAATGATGTCCAAAAAAACAAACACTGAACTCTTTTAAATCCTGAACACAATTCTATTTTGTGTGAATGCTCATTTTGAAAAGGAGGTGGGTATCATTAGATATTAAAACCCCTGTCCTCAACAAGGACATGGGTCTGTCACATGACTTAGATGAATGGTAGATTCACACCGCCGGCCAATTATCACATGATAGCAATTATTCTTTGAAGGTTGTACTGACTGTCCAGACAAATCCCTTTGTGGAAATTATTACTATGAGACTGAGGGCGCAATCCTAACCAACTTTCCAGCACTGGCATAGCAGTGCCAATGCGGCACGTGCTGCATCCTGCAGTGGAGTAACTCTTCAAGGTAAGGGAGTGTTTCCTCTCTTGCTTCAGAACTGCACTGCCATTACTCCAGCACTGGACAGTTGGTTAGGATTGTGCCCCTAAGGCATGAATGTTTTCTGAATACCAATGTTGGTTTAGTGTTGGGATGTAATTAATCCTTAGGGAAAATGGCTGAATTTTTTTTTAAAAGATCTTTTTAAAAAATGCATAATCTGTCTGTGCTTGACATATGATTAGCAGTTCTTGAATTAAAACAGGAGTTGTGGCATTAGCATTGTAGAAGAAATAAGACCTGTGTCAAGTAATATGCTTGGCAACCATATCAGATTCCCAGAGACTAACAATTGAATCCTAACTTCAGTGGCGCCTGGAAAAGCAGCAGCACCAAAATGATGACCACTGTATCCAGAGGCCACTGAGGGCACCGCCAGGGTCTCCTCAGGGTAAGGGAGTGTGTACGTAATGCTGTGGCACCCCCAATGGGTCTCCTTGGCTCTGTGCCTGCTACTGAGCGGGCAGAGTCGAGGACACCCATATCCGGCTGCCTGGCTCACTCTGGGGGTAGGATCCAGTGGCAGAGGCTGCTGCCATCCCCACCCACCTACATGCCCTCCTTTCCTCTACCCTTTTTCTGCCCCATTCCATTCACTCCCCACCTCCACCCTGCCCTGGCAGGCCTTACTGCTGGCCAGCACTACTGGAGCACCAGCTGACCGTACTACCCACGCCGAGATGCAGTGCTGAGTGGCGCAGCCACAGTGCTGGCTGTAGTTACTCTCCAGGTGCCATAAACGTGCTTTACAGCACATTTACAACACCCAAAGCCGGTGGTTCACACCAGTGGTGTCATCTAAATGATTTAAGAACAGGTACTCACTTTTGATTGGCACGTGTCGGGACCCGCCCACCGGAAGTGACGTGATAAGCCAGAAGTGATGTCGTGGCAGGAAGTGACATGAAAAAAGCCCTTTTTGAGGCCTCAGATGATTTTAAACTGACCCAACAGTTGCAACAGTATTCCACAGCACCCCCAGAACATGTTAAGGAGGCCTGGCATCATGTTAAAACCCCAGAGCAACTCATTTTTCAGTGGCAAGGAAAGGAAAGGCTCCGCTCGCTGCCTGCCTGCCTGTCTGGCTCTGAGAACATGCAGGCAACTCAAACATGCAGGAAATTCAAACGTTGCAGAGGGCAGAGTCGACGAGTGGGCGGGCGAATGGGCGGGGCCAGCTGTAATCCTAGAAACTGGTACTCGCGTACCCCCGCGTACTCCCTGCATGACATCACTGGTTCACATGTATCACAGTGATTGGGCTGCAAGTTCTCTTACCTCTAAAAGAGGGCCCATTATTTCTGCTGTTATGCCACCTTGTTTTCTGCAGAATGTGTAGAATGCCTCGAGGTAAGACTAAAGAAAAAGACAGAAAAACGAAACGGTATGTTCAAATCTCTGAAGTTGCAGCAATAACTTTTAGCAGGGTTTTAAATTAAAGTGCATGAACAGAAATATGAAGGACTCTGTGTTTGTTCATTGTAGGAGGAAAGCAACGTCAATAACTTGGATCTACCCTCCATGATAAGGGAGAAACGGGGTGGGAATGCTTAGCCTTCCTCGTCTACTACTTAAGACACTATCTGGAGAACAACAGGATTTTACCATTGGAGCACAGGCACTGTTTTCAAAGGATTGGAAGAAGGGTGTTCAGCTAATTGCAGTCACTTCCATCAAGCTGGCAGTACTTCATATAATGCTCCAATAGGCAGTTGTACACTTAACCACTATACGGCCAGGTGCGCAAGTTCTAAATAGATAGCGATAGCTACTTTTATGATTAATATGAATAGTAATTTACACTATTTAGATATCACTTTCCAACCACTAAACATTTTTCAAAGCTAGTGATATAACAAAAGAATAAGAAGATGTTCTCCTATCCCCAAAAGGGCTTCATTAGCTAAAAGAAGATGGCATCATCAAAGAGCCACTGGGAGGGCGGCCATGCAGGAATGAATAGTTTCTCAATTCCTGCTAAAAATTAGAGGTGCATTTTTGCCTTGTTAAGCAGGGATTGTACAACAACATGTGACCACAAGACGATAGGCCAAAGCTTCATTAAGCTACAAGCTATGGCACAGGAGTGGTTGTTACCACCCTTTTAACAGCAGTCTTAAGCAGAGGTTAATCCAGTGGGGTGGGAGATGATCTTGAACCCTTTGCTCAGCAGTGTCATTCACCCGGTACGCTGGGCGGGACTTACCTTTGAGCGGCAGTCCGCCCATTGCGTCACGCCGCGTTCCACTGCTTTCCCGCCCGCCGGGGTGGGCGGGAAAGTGGCGGAACGTGGCGTGATGCAACGGGTGGACTGCCGCTCAAAGGTAAGTCCCGCCCAGCGTACCGGGTGAATGACGCCGCTGCCTTTGCTCCTGCCACAGTGCTGGTCCCCATCAGCCTCCTTCCTTTCTTCTCCTTGGCTGCTATGTCTCCCTGAAGAAAAGCTCTGAGAATTTTGGGAAGGGGCAGGAAGGCGATTATGGGACTGCAACAGGAGAAAACGTCAAGGACCATCTCCTCCACACCGTAGCACTGGTTGGGATTGGACTGCACATCTGCTATTTAAAGGGGGAACAACACATGTGTTTGGCCAAGAGAAGCTCTGAAACAGAAGGCACTGCCTCTTCCCACTCTCTATTATGGCTATAGTTAATCAAATTGTGGGCCCAATCCAATCCAATTTCCCAGTGCCGACGGTGCAGCCATGCCAATGGGATGTGTGCTGCATCCTGGGGTGGGGGAACAATCACAGATGCCTCCTCAAGGTATGGGAACATTCAGTGATGTCATCTTACTGGTACGCTGGGCGGGACATCCGGGTGATTGGCAGCCCGCCCGTCGCGTACCGCAGCGTTACGCCGTTTGCGTAACTTATGCAAGTGGCGTAACTGGTTACGCAAATGGCGTAACGCTGCAGTACGCGACGGATGGGCTGCCAATCACCCAGATGTCCCGCCCAGCGTACCAGTAGGATGACACCACTGGGAACATTTGTTTCCTTATCATGGGGCTGCATTGTGACAGCACCGGTGCTGGAAAATTGGATAGGATTGGCCTCTGTGTTGGCTGCATCTTGATGTCAGTTAGGGCAGCTTTATGTGTTACAGGAGGAGCTTCTGGAAGTAAGAGTGTGAGCCACACTTGCCGTTTCCTGTAGCCTGCAAACCTGCCTCAGCCACCGCACAGCAGTGCAATCCAAGTATTATTAATAACAATGATAAATCTCCCGTTCATAGAAATGGTTATATCCGGCACCCATCATCTTGCTTTAATGTTCTCAGCTGGTTCTAGGTCGGAGTTTACCTTATATAGTTTGTTGCGCATAATTTCAATGTTCATTTCATCCAGGTCAGTTTCAGATACACAGTCTTGAAAGAAATCAGCTGAAAACAGACATGATAACATTACAAAGCCAGGTCACATTTGTACATGAGAATGCCATTCATCACCTCACAAGTTTTGGAGAAATGACCAAGGAATAAAGGTATATTATACTGCAAAGAATAATACTGGAAATATTGGAAAAGGGAATCTAAAGACTCTTTTCCTGACCACTATCCACCAACGTCTGCTAGTTTGCTGCTAAAACAGGAGCAGATACAGTAAGAGGATTTCAAAGAAAAATATTTGAGTTATAATTCACAAGCATGTACATCTTTTTGGCTGTGCAGGCCCTGGATTTGGGAACAGGGACTCTTAGAGCCATCCCCGTTGCATGGCTGTGTGAGATCTCATGACATTGTGGGCTCTGTAAGACAAATCAGAGCACATGGGGAAAAAAAGCTGCCTGCTTGGAAGATCAGAACATAAGAAGAGTCCCATTGGATCACGCTAAATGCCCATTTAGCCCAGGTTTCTGTCTCTCACAGTGGCCCACCAGATGCCTCAGGGAGCACAAAAGACAACAAGATGTCTGCAACCTGTTGCCACTCTCCTGCACGTAGCATACTGAGGCAGCCTAAAATAAGGATGTTTCACCACTCATCATGGCCTGTAGCTGGCAAAGAGCAAAAGCGGGAGAAAAAAGCCCAGTAGGGAAACAAACGGGCACACAGAGAGAGACCAAAGAAGACCTCTTTTAAGACAGGTAGCCTCTGGGTCATTTGCCTCCCAGACAATACACTGCCCCCTAGTGTCCTGCAGGCAGCATGGTTCTTTGTTTCCTACTGAACAGATAAAACCTATGATTTGCTTTATCTACAACTGTGCAGCAGAATGCTATTCTGAAGACAGTCTGGTTTCTAATCCAAACATGCAGCAGGCATCTGGTAGGAAATGCTAGCATAAATTTCCACCTACTCCCTATGGACAACACAAGTAGCTAGACAAGCCTTGGGAAGTCCCTAAATAATATAGCTCTAATCCCTATACTAGTTCCTAAATAATATACCACTATACCATTATTTAGGGATATATGTAATCCCTAAATAATATACCACTTTTTGGAATTTCTGTGCTTGTTTCACAATAACTTGGATTTTGAATGTTCTTTATTACTTTCAGAAGTGCTAGAGGAGAGTAAACGAGTCCCTAAGAAGGCCTTTTTCTCCTGTGTGCCAGTGAAATCTTACTTGTTTAGACAGATCCCTGAAAATCTATGTTTCAGAGTGTACTTTCTGCTACAGGGGATTTTTGAAGCAGAACTAATGATTGCTCAAGAGTGCTGCTTCCTGCATGGAGAAACTGAGCTCAGCATGCGCCCAGAGAATGCTCCAAAGGCACATGATATATTTCAGCTGCTGAAACTAAGGGAGGAGGTACCTGGTGGGCCTGCAGCAGAGCCTCAATATGAGATGACATCATATGTAAGCTGTTCTGAGCTCTTCAGAGGACAAGCAGGATCAAAACATAACATATATACTGTAGCAAATACATTTCTGGCAGCTAGGCTAGTGCAAAGCATAGAGATGCAAGTTTCCTAGAACAGGGGAAATGCACCCACCCACACATACACACCCTGTTCCAAGTCCTGGCAATGGTGATTCAGTTGCACTGCCACCTGATGGGATGCAAACACTTCCATTGTTGTATGTAGCAAAGCATATTTCCAACTTAAATTGCTCCTCAAGTAAACTAGGACACATCAGACAAAGGTAGCTTCTAGGCAGAGGTGCGGCTGTGTGTTATGCATTAAGAGCATCATTATACACGGCAGTTCTGTTCCCAGAACTCCCGCAGATATTGAAATCTGTGGGTATTCAAACCTGCAGATTTGGGACACCACCACTACCACCCCTTCTGAACCCAACCAGAGCAGGACTCTGGTTGTATTCAGAAAGTTTTCTGAGCTCCACAGGGCTTGTGTGTGACCGACATGGATCCTGCAGGCCTCAGAATGCTCACTGCGAGCAAAAAAACCCCCCACATGACATCCAGTTTTTGGTGAAAGCCAGTAGTGATGTTTTTATGCCCTTTAAGGCATTCTGAGCCCTGGGGAAGCCCTCTGGGGCTTGCTTCAGTTGTCTTCAGAGGGTGCAGCTGGGCCCTTCCTCTGCTGGTTTGGAAGCCACAGATTCTGAAATCTGCAGGTCCCAAATCCATGGATATTACGGGCCCACCTATATATGAATGTACCAGTACTGGGGGGGTTTGCATCCTGGATGATTGTGTCCCAGCCAAATGCAGTCTGGTCATTTGCATCTAGTTATTTTTTAAAAAACTAAGATGCATTTGACCAGGATACAGTGGTCCAACATACAATTGTCCTGTCTTAGCCTGAATCATATCTTTGGTTCATGTTGCACAGTTCTGTCACCATTAACTGGCAGCTTCTGAAGAGCAGGCACAGTCCTGCGATTGACTTTGGGCCAACTCAATGTGCTTGTGCTGGTCCAATATCACTAGCGCCAATGCGGGAACACTGACCAGCACCCCCGCATCAGCACTAGTGCCGTTGGACTATGTCGCCAGGCAATGGCGCCGGGCAGTGCAATGGCGCTGGGCAGAGGTGCCGCAGTGTCATTCCTACGCCAGCCGAACTCGGCTGGCACAAGAGCAGTTCTAAGCATGGAGAGGGGGGTGCCGGTAGGCATGCCAGCCCGGGGAGGGG
This sequence comes from Lerista edwardsae, assembly GCA_029204185.1. Taxonomy (NCBI): domain Eukaryota; kingdom Metazoa; phylum Chordata; class Lepidosauria; order Squamata; family Scincidae; genus Lerista; species Lerista edwardsae. The sequence continues at coordinate 4,024,880 of JAJKFI010000021.1, forward strand.
GGCAGAGATGGGATGCAGCCGGTAGGCCACATCTAAGCCTCCACTCCTAGGCTGCACGGCCCAATTTGGGCCATGCGGCCTCCTCGGCTTTGCGCCTGCTATTTAGGAGGCAAAGATCCAAGGAAACCATAAAGGAGGCTGCAGCCTCCCCTGAGGCAAGGGTGTGAATGTGTGCTTGCTCCGGGGAGGCTCCCCAGAGCACCAAAGCTGTGCTGGATATAGCACAAGCCTGCTGGCCTTTCTTTTCCAGTGCAGCTTAGGATTGTGCTCTCAATTTGTGATGCACTATATCAAAATGCAGATTAAAATGCAGAGGAGTTATCAAGTCGCTGGCAGGTCACAATAGACATATAGCGGACTCTGCTCATTGTGGGGCACCACAAATTGTGGACTGTGGCAGGAGGGGTGGACTGATGGTTGAGCTGCTGGTACTGCCTGAAGCTAAGCAGGAGAATCTGTGGTCTATTTTTGGATGGGAGACAGAACGCCAGGCTGTGACAAGCTGCTGTACCTGTTGTGGCAGAACGGGGTCACTGTGGAGCTGATTAGCCAGTGCGGGGATGTTGTGAGAAGGCCAGCCGGCAAAAGAACGGAGTCCAACCTTGAGGACCTGTCCGGGCTGGACTTACGATCACCTGCTGAAGCTCAATGTCACACGGCCATGGTTACATACATGAAACAATGAACCAACATACCTAATGGTGTGTCCACTAAGATGGCATTGAACAACTCTGCAGGGTTGGGCGCAATGCTGACAGCTTCCATTAGCTCAAAGCTGCCCAAAGGGTGGCACTTCAGAACCAGTTCATCCATGGGTCGCTGGCGCAGTGTGCCAGTAATGAGCAGAATCACGTTGTCAATCATGTAACTGTACCTAGTGCAAGAATCCAACATTAGTCAGAACATTCCTTTCTTTCTAGGAAACAAGGCGTATTAAAAAATCAAACAGCCAAGAATCTTTGACAAGTGTAAGTGTTAGGTTAAAAAGCTAGGGCTTACAAAGAGGTTCGGATTTCCTCCCCCTGCTGTGTGAAGATGCAAATGAGAAATTCTTTTCAAGAGGATGCTACACTAGATAAAGCCAGTGATGTAATGCAGGGGGTACGCAGGGGTACGCGAGTACTGGTTTCTAGGATTACGGCTGGCCCCGCCCATTCGCCCGCCCACATGTCGACTCCGCCCCCTGCAACGTTTGAATTTCCTGCATGTTTGAGTTGCCTGCACGTTCTCAGAGCCAGGCAGGCACACAGCGAGCGGAGCCTTGCCTTGCCACTGAAAAATGAGCTGCTCTGGGGTTTTGGAACTGTTGGGTCACGTTAACATGATGCCAGGCCTCCTTAACATGTTCTGGGGGTGCTGTGGAATACTGTTGCAACTGCTGGGTCAGTTTAAAATTGTCTGAGGCCTCAAAAAGGGCTTTTTTCATGTCGCTTCCTGCCACGACATCACTTCCGGCTTATGACGTCACTTCCGGTGGGCGGATCCCGACACGTGCCAATCAAAAGTGAGTACCTGTTCTTAAATCATTTAGATGACACCACTGGATAAAGCCTAATATCGTCAGGCTTGCATGAAACAGTCTTCTTGGATATATGAGAAAGAGCTGAAATCAGATGCAGAAGTAACAGAATTCAATGCACTGATTAGAGCCAGACTGAGTTCCAGGTAAGAATAGAGCCACTTCCCAAACAGTAGGGCTGATATCCACTGTAGAAGATAGGTTTGCACAGTTCCTCTCACATGTTATATGCATATGTGTGGAAAGGAGAAATCAGACATGCCCAACCATAATGAACACATATGTTATTACATATGAAAGGAACATTATACTGTATACAGCAGTGGTTCTCAAACTTTTTAGCACGGGGACTCACTTTTTAGAATGCCAACCTGTCCGGGACCCACCAGAAGTGATGTCATGGTCGGAAATGCCATCACTGTGCCTCCAGAGCCTGCTGCTTTCCTGAGAATGCAGCAATAAGTTGGGCTATTTCTCAGCCATTTTCCCAATAGCAAAGTGAATCAGAAAGAAAAAAGCCTATTTACAACCTTGACACAAGCAAAGCAACTACACAGCCCTTCCCCTTTCCAGCATCCCATCTTCCCATATTTTCAACATGGCTGCTCCAGATGCTTCATGACCCACCTGAAATTGGTCCACGACACACTGGGAGAAGCCTGCTGCGAAGGGTTGGGACCTGGCGGTTCTTGATTCAGGGCTGCTCAATTCACCGCCAGCAAAATAGGTGGTGGCGAGCCAAGAAGCCCCATTGTGGGCGACGGGTCTTTCCCTGGGGCAAGGAGACGAACATCTCCGTCTCCCGCAGAGATGCCAGCGGTTGCCTCATTGCCGCTGGATGCCTTTTGGCTACCTTTTGGCTACCACTGCACCCACGGCAGCCAGGCAGTTCTGGATTGGGCTGTCAGACATTTAATACATCAACATCTATCAATGTGTTGGCTTTACCTTGATCTATTCCTTGTTCATTGGAAACGGTATAATTGGTGTAACCAACTTTACTTACGTAATATAGTTTAGAAATGTGGAAAGTGGCTCAAAGGCATGGTTTCGAAAGTATTGAAATTCGGTCAGTAGTTTGGCTTTCAGTTTGTCATCAATGGTGGAAACTGTGAGGGGACCCGTTTCATTGGCCAAGAAGTTTCCATAGTCTGTGGTTTGCAAGTGTAACTTCAGATCTAGAATAGAATTGAATGAAACAATCAACACAGGTTTATTTCCTGCAGAGAAAAACAAACAATCTTTATTTGAAAAGAATGCTAACATATTTTCTAACGTTAACGTATTTTTGGAACATTAACATATTTTCTAAGTTCCCCTTTTTATTCATAAGCCAATCAATCAGGGTCAAAAAGTAATGAACAGAATAAAATGCTATATGGGGGTATCTGGAATTGTTGGCATGTGGTGGGAATACTCTTTCCTCCTATTGTTTCATTCTCTTGTTTCCTGAACAGATTGAAATTCAGAATGATCTTTACAGAGTCCATTTGAACAGACAGCATCAGAGGCATCAAGCACTTGGTAAAAACAAATCTGTTGCAAATATGTATATTAAACAGGTATTATAAGGATACAACAGCAACCATATAGTGGCTTTCACAAGTGGAGAGCAACATTCACTAAGACCTTTCTGATTATGATTCACACAGCCATATTTAGCATGAAATTAGTGCATCAGGTTGTTTGGCAGCTACCAGGGAAACATTTTCTTATCATACGAGTTTAGAGCGCAGCAGTGGAAGCAAGCTTATCAATTAATGAAGTTTTTATTTAATTTGTTTCAGACGTCTAGCCTATCTTATCTTGTCCTTTCCAACTAGGCAATGTCTGTTTTCAATGTCGGTCCTATCCTTGGGGTGTGAAAACACACTGTGTAACTTGCAGATTAACTTCCACTTAGTAGAACTGGTTTTCAGTATTTTGTCACGCTCTAGTGTGACCAAGAAACTTGGTCTAGGGGAAGAGGCTAGGCTGACCCGATTCCCAGCAGCTTGTTTTTCAATGACTGGAGCCACAAGGAACAGTGAACACAGATATCTCTAATCCTAGCCATGGCCCCAAGTATGTTAGTGCAGGGCTGGCCTTAAGCCAATGGGACCAATGTCATCACATTGGGCCCTGCACTTTGGGGGCCCCGGCACCAGTGCAGCAAGCATATCGCCTGCAGCTGCAGCTGGGATCTCTATGGGCTTTATGCAGTGACGTCATTCACTGGCGCCAGCAACCGGAACACCGCGGGGACGGACGGGTGAGCTGTAGCTCCCCGCCCCCTTGCAGCGCCCGGCAATGCCTCCCTGCGCCTGGAAGAGCTCTCTTACAGAGGGGCAGGTGGGCAGAGGGGCGGGTGGGCAGGCAAAAACAGCACACGGAGTTGGCTGCGCACTGCTGCTCTGTTCCCGTTCTCCCCGGAACTACCGGAACGGGGTACCGCCCCGTTCCGGTAGGATGATGCCTCTGGCTTTATGTCAGTGAGGTGAACATAGCAGCTTTACCTTGGGCCCTCTCACCTGCCCCTGCCTCCGAACTGCCCATAATGGGCCTCCTGGAAGCAATTAGCGGTGATGTCATCATGTCACCACTATCTCCAGGTGCCATGCACAGCACCACAAATGGTGAATGGGGGCCCCGCAGGGAAGGTGGGGGGCCCTACAGGAATGCCCTGCATTAGGCCCTACTGCTCCGGGCCCTGTGTTAATGGTTGTAATTCTGTCAAGTAGAGCTTTTGGGAGCTCTGTTGTAAAATCTGCCACCCAGTGCAGAAAGTTGAAACTGAGAGCGCAATCCTAACCTGAAGTTAGGCCGGTACAGTTAGGCCAGCGAAGTTTGGCTGGCATAAGGGCCACCATAAAGAGTGTCTGGGTGGGAGGAGCCTTCTGGCAATGGCGAACGCACTCGGGGCAGCTCTGTTTCCTCGAGGTGTTCAACTCTCCGTGTGAGGACCTCTGGACCAAAATGAGGTCGTTCAGCTGCCAGGTGAGGCAGTGAACCCTGTGGGTGCAATTTCCTTTAACCCTTACAACGGCAATTGTGGGGTGTAGAGGAGACAGCCCTTTTCAATTTTTGGATCCCACGGAAGAGAACGCCTAGCCGAAGAGCTGGGACAAGCCAGAAAGACTCTCACTTCAACAGCTTAGCGAAGATGTAAGCGTTTTCTTTGAAAAACCTGATTCTAATTTCCATTTCTACAGAGTAAATAGGTGCTTAAGAAATGTTAATTTGGTGAATTGGGGAATGGCAAGTTAACCTAACGAAGAAGGAAGCGACTAGCAATAGCAACGTGTGAAATGGCGGCCAGAGGCGTGCAAGCCGCTGGTATTCAACTAACATGGTATTCAATTAACATATGCAAGCCCTAATGAAAACCTTTTGATTGCAATGGGAAATTGTTTGTGAAGGCATTTAAGTCAGCTTGTTGTTAAATACATTGCAATTGAGTTGGATTAAAAAAATGATAAAGCTAAAAAAAATCAAACAAATATAGAGATTTAAATTGGACACAGGAACAAACGTTAAATCTATTTGTCTGAATGGGAACTGACTGTTTAAACAGAAGCGCTGCGTTCTAGTAAGCCTGAACTTGCAACTTTCAAAACTAAGAAGTCTCTATGTGCTATGCTCCCTATAAATGGCGACTACTGGCTTTTGAATACTTAAGAGATGTTAATTTGAGAATCTGCAAGTCTTCCCAACGAAGAAGTCCTAATGAAAACCTCGTAATTGCAATGGGAAAGTGTTTGTGAATGCATCTAAGCCAGCTTGTTGTTGCTGGATTTTGAATACAAGGAGACGAAGGCAATTTAACATTCCAATACTTTGAGTAAATTACAAAACAAAGGCGAAGTGGTTTGTACCTGATTGAAAGCAAGACTAAAGTTATAGATTGAACTTTAATAAAGCATTAGGAATTAAAAAAGGAAAAAAGGAAGAAGATTCAGTTGGAAGGAAGAACCATTCTTTTAACTTTATAAAGAACATTGAAAAGAACATCCTAAAGAACGTTGAAAGAAAAATTCACTAGAAAAGCAGAAGAAGAAGCATCTATTTAATTTATATATACTGATTCCATATTGTGCTGAATTTAACACTGAATACTGAATTGTGTTGAATTTTATATTACATAATTTTGCAGTATTAAGCTAATATTAATATGCTTTAAGTTAGTGGGTGGTTTTTCCGATTTTTCTCCATCCTTTTTTGCTTTCCTCCTTTTTTCCTCCATCTTTTCCTGTTTTCCTCCATCTTTACTAAAGCTTAGCAAAATTAGGAACTGCTTGTAATACACTTATGTTAAGATATACTTTATTTTTGTCTCTTCCCTTTCTAGTTATTTTTCCATCTTTAACCTCTCCTGCTGCTGATGCAATTTAGAGTATAATTTGCCTTTGTAATTAAAGGCTAGAGGGGGTGTGTGTCTATAAGTGATGATTGTTAAACACTAACTGAAGGGCTCTGTTATTGTTCAAAAGGAAGAATATATGCATATATAGAGAGAAAAGGGGGAAAAAACGCAAAACTACAGAAGAAATTTCAAATTGCTAAAAGGTTAAGTGGGAATTTTTTGTAGTTGTTATATCTTGCCATTTATAAGAAGCTTTTGATTGATCTAATCATTTAAGTCGTACTGTTAAAGATAATATTGTAAAGAATGACAGCTAAGAAAGAAGGTCTTAGAGTAGGGGTTAGGACCTCTCCATTATTGACTTCGGGTTTGTCTAATTTGGTGAGGCAAGATTTAAAAAGTATGGAAGCAAGAAGGGAGATTCAAAATGATACAATCTTAGCAGCAATAGAACAAATGCGTCTAGATATACGAGAAAATATAAGAGAATCAGAAACTAGAATAACAACAAGATTTGAAAATAAGTTAGAAGAATTTCAAATGCAATTAAGTAAGGTCTCTGAGGAAATGAAAATAGCTACTAAAGATAGGAAAAAAATAAAAAAAGAAATACATTCAGTTCAAGAGGAAATTACGGAGTTAAAGAGTGAGTTTGAACAGTTAGAACTTATACAGTTAAGACAACAAATGGAAAATGCAAAGATGTTAATTCGTATTCGGAATTATCCGGAACAACAGAAAGAAATAACAGAGAAAGTAATTAAAAATTGGCTAGAACAAGAATTAGAAATAGCAGAAGAAGTCTTAGAAGAGGGAATAGAGATAGTATATAGAAAGAACTCTAATTATGCCAAAAGATATAATAAACCAAGAGAAATAATTATAAAGTTCAGCAGAAAGAAATTGAAAGAGGAAATTCTGACGAGGTTAGAAGAAAAAGAAAGAATAGTAAAAGAACATAAACTCTTGATATTAAAAGAAATTCCCTATCAGGTAAGGAAAAGAAGAATTCCTTATAAAGACTTCAATGCGGTTTTAAGACAAAATCAAATAAAATACAAATGGAATCTACCAGAAGGGGTTAGTTTCTATTATAAAGCCAAATATTATAATATTAACTCAGTACAAAAAAAAGAACAATTTTTAGATAAATTCGGCAAACAATTAGGAATTATAAATACAAAAGGTATAGACAGAGAAGGAAAAGGAAGATATGAGAGAAAAGGAAAGTCAGAATTAAGTAGTTCAGAGGAAGTGGAGGAAATAATTAGTCAAGACGCAGAAAGTAAAGGAGAAGATTCTCAAGAAGATTCAGAATCAAGAGGCGCCGTGGCATTAAGGAAAAAGAATGATAAGGATACAATCAAGCAACAAGATGTACAGGAGGGGGAAAGAAGGAGGAAGACAACAAGGAAAAAGAGATGAATAATTTATAAATGTAAACTAAAATACTGTTACTTAATATAAATGGACTAAATAACCCGACTAAAAGGCTAAAAAACATATAAATAATTAAACAAAGTCAATCCAGATATAATATGTTTACAGAAAGTCTATATAAAAGACCAACAAAAAACTGATATATAATGAAATATTAGGGATTGTATTTTCAACAGTATTGGTTAATAAATAAGAAAAAAGGTGTGGTTATGTATGTTAAACTAGCTTTGAACTCAGAATTAATTTGGAAAGATGTCCAGGGACAAACATCCATTTTACAATCAAAATTATTAATTATTGATATGTAGGCAAAAAATATTAGGTAAGAACAACCTTATAAGACCTTATATCAAAAGATAATTGATCTTGCCCTCTTGGAATTGAAGGATCGATTTTGGAATTGAAGGACGATTTTGATAAAGCGGAGATGTATATATAAAAAAATATGTTTTACTACGAATATATTATATATTATAAGGATAAAAAGGTAGAAATGGAAAAAATATGCAGATTATGGAAAAAAAAAGATTTTTGATTAATATATTATTTTGCTGTGACCTTTTGTTTCTTTCCCCAAGTCTCCCTGTCCCGTGTCGTCCTTATTACCTATCCCTATGTCTTTATATGTGTAAACACAAATAAAAAAAATATACCAAAAAAAAAAAATAAAGAGTGTCTGGACCACTCTCAGAGTCAGGGAGGATGGCACACGTCTGTGTACTGTCCTCTCTGCCTCTGAGAATGGTCCAAACATACTTTATGGTTTCCTTTGTGTGGGCCAAACTTTGCTGGCCTGACTGTGCCGGCCTGACTCCAGGTTAGGACTGCACCCACAATCTCTTAGTCTAAACTGGCAAGGATCCCAAAGGAGGATGCAATGTTCTCCTCCTCCTCCACACACACCCATATATTACTTGATTAAAACACACTTCAGTTTATTGCATGAACTGGGTCGACCCCTGATAGTTGATTCTGAGAATATACAGCAATGTGTATGATGATGCAAAATCTGGCACTGAGTTTTGGCAAGGAGGGGAAGCTTGATCAGAGCATCTCATACCGAAGCTTCTCTGCATACCAAACTCCCTTTAGAAGTCACATACAAGAGCAGACTCTGAGCTCTGGATCATTTGAATGCTTTTGAGGCCACCGTGCCACTCCGTTTAATTACACAAGTTCACACCAGTATGTACCTGTAACCGCGCCTGTTGTTCCTGCTCTGGGCTGAACCTTGTCAGTAAACTAATGAAGGATTACATGTTAAACAAAGTGCTGCCGAGTTGAAAACAAGACTCTGTGGATAAAACACCGTACAGGTTCTATCCTGGCAGGCTGCACAGGGAGGGCATTAAATAACCAAGGGCAGTCAGCCAGGATTCTGCTGCATCATCCCTCTTTTCCCACTCGGAACACACACACATATGCAGAACTCCAACCTCAGAGGAAAAGGCTGATCTGGAGATGATTTACACCATGGGTTGTTGTACACATGAACTCACAGAAATCCATGTGCACAGTGTAGCCTGGGATTATTTCTCAACAAGCTCTTTTTACTCTTGTCTTCACTAGAAGCATAGGAAGCCTCTGTCTACTGAGCCAGAACACTGGTCCACGTAGCTCGGTAGCATTTTTACTGACTATCTTCTGCAGCCCTCCAGGGCTTCATGAATCTTCATGGATCAACCACAGCACAGATAGAGCTGCATTTTCCTATTGGCAATTCATGCAATCCTGGATGCACTTTGAAAGTGGCTGCACTTGTACGTATCACTATCAGTCACTGTCCCTGTGGATGGGCTGGTTCAGAAATTATGTTCTCCATCCTAAGGCCGCAATCCTAACCTAGAGTTAGGATGGCAGAGTTAGGCCAGTAAAGTTTGGCTGGCACTAGGACCTTTGCAAAGCACCTTGAGACCACTCTCAGAATCAGGGAGGATGGCTCACATCTATGTGCTGCCTCCCAGAGTGGTCCAAACGTACTTTACCATGTCTCTTGTGCCAGCCAAACTGTGCTGGCCTAACCCCAGGTTAGGATTTCGCCCTAAAACTACTTTATGAACCGACTAAAGATGACACACAGAATCATTTTGCTTTTCAAAGAACCCCAAAACAAAACCAAATATGAGCAATGTATAGAATCATATGTATATATTTGAATCACAGGGATCAAGATGCTTCAGCCTACCAGCCCATGTTTTGAAAATTCCTTCATGGTGAGAGTCAAGGCAAGTCAGAACATGGATAGAATCGCTGGATCAGAGGAAAGCAAGGATAGGCAAGGGTAAACATGCAACAAGCAGGCACATGGATTAGGCAAACAGGGCGTTGTCACAGACTAAGGGAGCAATCCTAAACTGGAGTTGGGCCAGCACAGTTAGGCCAGCAAAGTTTGGCTAGCACAAGAGCCACCATAAAGCACGTTTGGACTACTCGGAGTCAGGGAGGATTTTGCACATCTGTGTGCTGGTCTTTCTGACTCCGAGGGTGGGCCAAACATACTTTATGGTGTCCCTTGTGCCAGCCAAACTTTGCTGGCCTAACAGTGCCAGCCTAACTCCAAGTTAGGATTGTGCTCTAAATGTATGTGGGAGTTCAGTGGCTGAATTAGTAACATATCGAGGATGGGATGTCCCTGTCCCTTGGAATGCTGGGTAGACCTCTTCCGTGGGGAATCTGAAAGCAAATGCATGGTCTGCCCAGCATCTGAAAACCAAGTAGACTTGGCCTCTGGGGGGGCGGGAGGTGTCTGAAGGAAGAGGCCAGGTCTACCTGCTGCTTTGAATTCCAGGCAAACCTGGGGGATCTCAAGGTGAAGACCAGGTCTACTCATCGTTTTGAGCAGCCAAGGGCATGGACTTGGATACCAGAAGTGGGGCAGATGGTGGAAAGACAAGATTTCGATCTGGGTTGTGCGGAGGAGGATTTAATCTTTTGACCCACTGCCAATTTTTGACAAATCATTCTCCCTCCATGGTTAATAGTTAAAGACTTAGATTAGGACCATGCATGGTGCAGGGGCAATAGTTAACCATTTCTCTCTCCATCCTGTGCTCCAATCTAAGTCATCCCATAAAGGTAAAGGTAAAGGTTTCCCCACGACTGAATGGTCTAGTCGTGACCGACTGTAGGGGGCGGTGCTCATCTCCATTTCAAAGCCTGTAGAGCCGGCGTTTTTGTCCGATCATGTGGCCAGCATGACTCTACGCTGTAGCGCATGGAACGCCGTTACCTTCCCCCCGAAGTGGTCCCTATTTATCTACTTGCATTTTTTAGGTGCTTTCGAACTGCTAGGTTGGCAGGAGCTGGGACAAGCAACGGGAGCTCACTCTGTCACGCAGTCTTGAACTCCCAACCTTCTGGTTGGAAAGTCCAGCAACAGCGAATTAACTCGCTGTGCCACCACGTCCCATGGGTGCCTTTAAAAAAAGAAAAAAACCTCAGTTTAGCCGTGGAACTCCCACATCACTCCTTGTTGACCTTCAGAAATCCAGTTACAGTCAAGGAGTTGTTGATGAATCTGCTGACAGCCTCTCCTTCCTTCTTTGGGGGTGGCTGGGCAGCTTGAGCCAAGCTTAAGCGGTGAGCTTGTCTCCCAAAACAGGGCAGGGCTGAGAAGCTATTTTTGACATAAGGAACTGATATTGCTGAACATCTGATTTGTTTGCATCACTTTTCACCCCTCGTAGCTCTGGGGAACAGAATGGTATTTGTTGTAGGTGGAAGAAAATGGGAATGACTGTTGCCCCAAGTCTCCCAGAAATAGCACTACGTCTGCTTTCAAATGATTGGTGTTAGGATTGGACCAAACAATATGGACTCCATCAAAACTGGAGTCAAACCTGCAATAGTTTCCAAACTTTGTGTCACCGTCACATGTATTCATTTTCCACAAGTGCTGTCCACAGAAATTCTGATATATCTCGGTGTGACGTAGCAAGTCAAGCCAAGACAGTTGCCATCACAGAAGTCCACTATAAATAGCAGACATCACAAAAGGTGCTTGCTGTGAGAGATGTCCCTAATGCATTGGTGGACTGAAAAAGTATGTATCTGAGCTCAATTAATGTTTTAACCACAGAAGCCATTTCTCCATGGCCTGCTCCCATGGCTCTGCACAATGTGTGAATTGAGCTTACTTAACATGAAAGTGATTTTACATTAGATCCCTTTTTGTCAGTATATGTGCTGTTCCTCAGCATGCATGGAAGCATATCTGCAACACGCATTGTTATACATTTCAGATAAGATGCCATTCAAAAAGTGCAGCATGGCAAAAGCTCTGCAGAACACAATGTCAAAATAATAAAGGGTGAAAAGGAAATAATATTCACTGGATGGAAAGTCTCATTCAGCTTACTGGGATTTATTTCTGAGTGAATTTGCTTTTGAATTGGACTGCAGTGTCATGAGACGGGTCATTTTGCTATGCAACTGGGACGAGTGATCCATTATGATTAGAGAATTGCTACATCTCAATCCACAATCCAAGTAAGATACATGTTTGGTTATAAGACACTCGTCTTACCCAGACCAGAAACTTAAATTCTCTATAGATTTACTACTACTACAATAGAACACATATGATAGATCATTGTACTGCTAGCATCACAGAATCGCCATTGACAACTGGGTAATTTTTAAAAAACTCTTATTGCTATGTGAAAGGTATACATTCTCGCCATCATCTGAATTCATAGAGGCATAACTCTGACCCACATCATGGACATCTGTTCAGCCAAATTCCCTGCTGTGTCTCCCCAAGGACCCTGATGCCCACACTAGGCTAACTAGTTTCCCTTCTAGAGCAGCCTCAGAGATAGGCAAGAGGGAGGGGGTTCAGTCACCCACTGGGCCTCCTCTCTTCCAGCAGCTGTGCTTGGAATCACCGGCTGGCCAGCAGACTGCCCTCATCACCAGCTTAGCTCAAAATACCCCAATTTAGCACCAACAAAACCCACCAACAAACAACAGGCAGTCAGTTTTCCTAAGCCACAATTGCCTCCTCCACTTGGTGGCTCCAGGGGCATAGCAGCCATACAACAGTTCCCCACAGTTACTCCCCACAATAACCTTACCTTATCCAGTCCTTTAGCAGTCAGCCCATCCTGCCAGCATCTGCCCAGTGCCGCTCCTCCAGCACCTACCTGGTGCTAAGCGCCCTTCCTTTAACAATCCATCCAGCACCTACCCAGTGCTAACCTCCCTTCATAGCCAGAGCCCTTATCAGCCTGCAGCTGTGCTCCTGCTGCAGGCAAAGACCTTGGGGGTTAACCCTGTAATCCCTGGCTTATTTGGACAAGGGGCCACTGCTGATACCATTCCCTATCTCCTCGGGGTAGCTCCTGCCTTTTCCAATACAACTATTTGAAAAATATTAGCCAGCCCATTTTCCAATTGATTTTTGACTTCAACCCAATGGAATTCCAATTGCCTCTTTAAAGGACAAATCCACATTTTTATTTGTTCTTCGCAGAAACAGTTTCCATTCTTTTACCAAAACTGAGTTCATCAAATATCAAGGTCATTTCACTTTTTTTCACTTAATCAACACATAGTAACCATCAAATCGCAACACTTTCAAATGCCATAGGTTCTATTTTAGTACAGACCAACTTACCTTCTAGTGTTTCACACTGTGCCAAGTTGACATAGTCGGCCGCCCTTAAGATTCCTCCTTTGAAGCCTCTGACCAGCCCCTCCAAGTAACCATGATCCACATTGAACTGAAATTCTGAATAGCTTGGCATGGTGAGAAAGGGACTTTGTTAATTCCCGTGCTGTAGAAAGTCTAGAATCTGGGGTTGGTCTCCAGAAGATGCCAGCCAACCGTCACCACTGCACTCGGTTGGGCTAGGCTTTAAGTGACTTGTTCCTTCCTGTTTTACTGTTTCCAATACAACAGAATTAGACTTCGTGTAGTGCTTACACAACACAAGCTCATCAGACAGACACAAATCTCATGTGTTCCTTTTCAAAATGAAAGTGGCACTGGGCAAAAGGGAGGCCTACTTTTTATGTATGGCCTGGATCTCCAGCACAGTTTCCAAACTGTGGTTTGAGACCTACCAGAGGGTTGTGAGCCAATTTCAGGTGGATCACAAAGCACTTAGAGCAGCCATATTGAAGATATGGGAAGATGGGATGCTGGAAAGGGGAAGGGCTGTGTGGTTGTTTTGCTGATGTCTAGGTTGTAAAATAGGCTTTTTCTGATTCACTTTGCTTTTGGAAAATGACTGAGAAATAACACAGCTTATTACTGCATTCTCAGGAAAGCAACAGGTTCTGGCATCACAATGGCAGCCTTTCCAGGCACGACATCACTTCTGGTGGGTCCCAGACAGGTTGTCATTCTAAAAAGTGGGTCCCAGTGCTAAAAAGTTTGAGAACCACTGGCATAGACAATGCCACCTGGAAAAGCTGAATGATTATTAAGGCGTTTGCTCTTTGAAAATATTATTATTACCATCACTTATTTGTAGGGTTATTATAAATAGAAGAGGGAATTTGGGCAGGTGCAACTCATCATGGAAGGATTTCAGAAGCTGCACCTGCCCAAATTCCCTCTGCTATACAATGGTTAAAGGTATAGGCACCCTGTCCCAGTTAGTATCTGGTAACCCTACATATTTATATTCGAAAAGATAAGTGCATATAGGGAGAGGTTCAACAGATACAGTTTATAGTGTATTGTCAAAAGTGCAAGTAAAGTTCTCTCCCATTCCCAAGTCAAATCAAGTTTCTTTGGCTGTTTGGACCTACATTCTCAAGTTCAGAACAATGGCCACAATCATTGGCATAGTGCTTTCTGCATACGCAATGTGCATCATTTGTATTATCTTGATGGAATCCATACAGTACCACAAACCAGTAGTATTACTGTCCTCCATATTGCAGCTGAGGCTGGGTGGGAGTGGCTTGCCAGAGGTTGCCTAGTGAGTTCACAGCAGAGATTCAAACCAGGGAAGTTTTGATTTTCTCCTCAATCTCTTAGGCTGCAATCCTATACACACTTTCCTAGGAGTAGGCACTATTGAATACAAGATGACTTACTTTTGAGTAGACATACCTAGGACATACCTGTTAGCCACTGTACTATAGCAGCTCTGTGATACATGAGCCTCACCACTACAGCAGATGGAGAAATTGGTATGTAGGAGCACTATTTAGAGAGGGTGGGGAACTGTTAAGACCTTAACAAAAGGGATATCCTAAAACTTTATTAAAACAATTTTTAAAAATCAGTACACAAAATAGAGCCATCACATTACATCTCTCTGATTTTTTTATGAAGGTTTCTGAATGAGGGAATATTTCTATTTGGCCACAAGGGGGCTCCCTAACACTGTGAAAAAATACATTTTTGCCCACTTACTTCAGCAGTTAGGGGCAAAGGAAGTAACAGAAAACAAATTTATTTTAAAAGCTGAATTGTGTCTGCCTGGTAAGGTCCAATTTTCCTCTGTCCCGGTTTCCTGTTGTATTGTGATTCACATCCACAATTTTTTTTTCTCTTTGTACTTCTCTGCCCTTTCTTTTAATTGCCACATGTTTGTGTTTTGGGCTACACTGTGTTGCAAAAGAGCAGATGACAAATGAATCAGCACCCGCAAGTTCCTGAGCAAATCTGTATTTTGAATTCCCCCCCCCCCCCGCACATTCATATGGTTTTGAGTCACAGAAGGAAAATGTTTCTCTTCCTAATACTGGAACTATCTGTCCTAAATATCTATTTATCAATCTTTACTTAGAAGTACATTTTTAAATTTCATGACTTTATTTACGTACAGTCCAATCCTAACTGGCGATGGAGGAGGCAGGCCAGCAACCTACACTCAGTGGTGTAATCCAAGGCTCTAGGAACCGGAACGCTGACCGGGACTAACCTGTGATTGACAGCCTGTCCGTTCCAGTTCCACTGCCATCCCACCCGCCGCATGGGCGGTCCTCGGATGATGCGCCCCACTGCCGCTCGCCCAGGCACCCGGCGCACCCCCCACCCGTCCCCCCTGGCGAGCAGGCGCCCCCTCCGCGGCCATGGGTGCTTCGCAGCGCCCCGTCCATCACGGAGCAGGGCGAATGGCAGCAAGTGGGCGGAGCTAGGCTGGCGGAGCGTTCTGGCTACATGACACCACTGCCTACACTGCATCCTAACGCAGACTGGGAGGCAGCTGGAACTTACCACGAGGCAAGGGGATATTTGCCCCCTACCCCGGCCAGCACTATGGGACTGCTCGGATCTGTGTCAGCAAAATTGCTGGTGCAAGTCCAAACAGCCCAGATCTGGGGCCAGCCACCCCGGGGACGGGATTAAAATCCAGCCTAATGGCCAGATCCTGACCCCGCACACCTGGACTGGCCTGCCCAAGCCACAGGGCCACCCTTCCCCCTTCCCATTCCACAAACACAAAATAATACACTACAATAAATTCTATAGCAAGCCCTCACTTAAAGGTTCTTGGAAACTGCATCTTTAAGCAAAATAACTTATAACTTATTCTTATGACTTATTCTTCAAATAATAACAAAATCAATTTTACCGTAGGCTAACTGATACCTGTAAACAAGAGTTACATTCCTATAGCATTTTTCTGGTTACAAAAACATCACCAAACAAACAAAGAACGATGCCACTTGAGGCATCTGGTGGGCCACTGTGAGATATAGGAAGCTGGACTAGATGGGCCTTTGGCCTGATCCAGCGAGACTGTTCCTATGAGTACATGTTTGAAGAGGAGCATCTGGTTCTGGTGGCTGTCAAAGAGAAATGCTGTGGAGAACCTTAACTGGCCACCAGTGTGTTTACCTCAGAGTTTATCTCAGAATGCCAGATGCAGGGGAGTGGCAGCAGCATACAAGTGTCTTGTTGTCTTGTGTGCTCCCTGAGGCACCTGGTGGGCCACTGTGAGATACAGGAAGCTGGACTAGATGGGCCTATGGCCTGATCCAGAGAGGACTCTTCTTACATTATGTTCTTAACACTTCTAATATTAAATATTGAAATAAATATGAGCTTTCTGGGTTGGAGAAAACCCACGCAGACATGGGAAGAATGTGCAAATACCACACAGATGGCCTCAGAGGGGAATTGATTTTTTTTCCTCATTGGCTTATACTGAAACGACTTTGAACAAAACAATTTTGAGGACTTGCTGTAGATGTAAATTACACACAGGCAATGAGATAAATTTGATTTGGAATATAGTACAAGGCAAACAAATAATTCTGAGTATCTTGGATTTGTCCATTTGCTTTGTGATGTGCAGTATTTGTTCTGCATGACTTGAACTGCAGTACTATGCATACTTTCTTGGGAGTAAGTACCACTGAACTTTTGAGGAGACACAAATAAGATTACACTGTTAATACTATCTGTTCTGTTATTTTTAAAGAAATAATGGGTGCTGCTGCTGAATATAAGGTGCACTGTCAACAGATAGTGGTTTGCATTGCTGCAAAAATGATCAGATCACCACATTTTACTATCTGGTTTCCTGGGCTGCTTATTGAGAAAAATACTCCAGAAGGAACAATCTGAAAAGCAAGGAGGTGGGAGAGGATTACAGCCACACAAGGTGTTCTGTGTGTGTTGCAGTAGCTCAACCCAATTAGTTGTTTATATCCCAAGAGGGACATTTTAAAGCATCCTTCCAGAAGGAGATAATTGACTGTATTTTTAGAAACTGTAAAATATTCTGCTTAAGCTGTACCTGAGGATTGCCTGTTAAGCATTTTTTTTAATCAGATGTTTTGTCAGCTGTGAAACGCAGAGTTCTTCTAATTATGTTATTTTATGCAAGGAAATATACTTAATTAAAAGAACCAGGATTAATCTTGAGGCTTTAACTCAGTGGAGGTATCTACCAAGGGACTTGCATCCATAAGCAAATGTATAATCTGAGAAAGGCATTAAATTCCTTTGACAGAAAATGGATGGAAGTAATGTACTTAAGGCAATAATATAGCTTCTTATTCCCTTTCTAAAAATATTCTATCACAGACAGATTGATCCAAAATCCTGTTGGGGAAAAATGGGAAGACAATTTTTTAAAGCACCCCAATTTTCTAGACGCTATATTTTGATTAAAATATAACACCGGCTGTGCCTGCAGGCTTGGCAGATAAGACAAGCTCCACAGGATCAAAGGCCTGTCTTGTTCTGCCATCCTATTCCCAGAATAGCAAAACCAAATGCCACTGACAAAGCCTACAAGAACAACATGAAAATAGCCCTTAGGGCCAGTGGTGTCATCTAAATGATTTAAGAACAGGTACTCACTTTTGATTGGCACGTGTCGGGACCCGCCCACCGGAAGTGACGTCATAAGCCGGAAGTGATGTCGTGGCAGGAAGTGACATGAAAAAAGCCCTTTTTGAGGCCTCAGATGATTTTAAACTGACCCAGCAGTTGCTACAGTATTCCACAGCACCCCCAGAACATGTTAAGGAGGCCTGGCATCATGTTAAAACCCCAGAGCAACTCATTTTTCAGTGGCAAGGAAAGGAAAGGCTCCGCTCGCTGCCTGCCTGCCTGCCTGCCTCTGAGAACATGTAGGCAACTCAAACATGGCGGAGTCGACGAGTGGGCGGGCGATTGGGCGGGGCCAGCTGTAATCCTAGAAACCGGTACTCGCGTACCCCCGCGTACCCCCTGCATGACATCACTGCCTTAGGGCGCAATCCTGAGTCCCTCAGCGGGCCGATACAAGCGTACCGCCTGCACTGGTGTTGCAACAGGTACTGTAAGGCACCACCAGTGCCGGCAGGAAGCCATTACCACCAGCCAGTGGTGGGATTCAGGGGGTTCGCCCAGGTTCTATAGAACCGGTTGTTAAATGGACGGGCCCCGCCCACTCGCTTACCTTGGCTGGCTACTGGTTTCTTTTTGGCTCTGGCTATGACGTTATAGAACCAGTTGTTAATTTATTTGAATCCCACCACTGCCACCAGCACTGGGAGACTGCTCTGCTAATACCCACCCCACACCACCTGTAAACAGCAACACGAGCAGGGCAGGAGAATGTTCTTGGGCAGGGGTGGGGTGAAGTGGGTGTGGGACCGGCTGCAACATTCGTCACTGATTCCAACCTCTGCGTCAGGCCGCGCAGCCCAACATAGAGGCGGGTGGACCACTCACCTGCTTATTCCCTAACTGTGGGGAAAGGGGACAAACAGCTGCCTGGCTGCTTGCCCAGGCAGTCGCACACCTCAGGATTGGGCTGCCAATCTCTTCAATAAACCTGCTACCATTTTCAGATGCTATTCTGTAGCCAGAATGTCTTTCCTCAGTACAACAGCCTGTCCCTCAGTACACATTTCTGTGTGAATGACCATATCTGGATTCATTTCTGTAGAGCAGGGGGTCTTCACACTTTTCAGTATGAAGGGCACATTGCATATTTGACCCATTTTCACGGGCTGAAAAAAAAAATCAATTTTATAAATGAATGAACAAGTTTTACTTGAATCATTTTTGTAATTAGCATTACATGATTCAGTACAAAAGAGAAACGTGACCCAAAGAAACAATGCTGTGCTTACACTGAGAAATGATATATAATGAGTACATACATCAAACGTTAGCAACTGTTCTGACAAAGAAGGTTGCTGTGGGGCCAAATAAAATCTTGTGGCAGGCCGGATTTGGCCCTGGGACATAGTTTGGAGACCCTTACTATAGAGCAACACTCCAGATGCACGTTACACCAACTGTATCTGGGCTGAATGGAACATGTGAATAACTGTACCCAAGTGCAGATTATTGATTGCATACTGTTTGACAGATTAGTGGTTGATTGCAGTTGAATGTGAGCAGCTGTCTATTCTAGCCAATCCTATTCTGTCCAAGCCTATGCATGTCCATTTAGATTTAAGGCCCATTATAGTCAATGGGGCTTACTCTCAGGTTTGGATAGAATTGCAGCCACAAGGTACCTAATCTACATAATTGTACAAGCAACTTTATATCTTTATATGACCAGCTTAAGGCCTTTGGCTTGCCAGGGCCCCCTTTAAGATCGAGGCTGTTGGGCTGTGTGGGTGGAGAGGAGCCACTAATTGAGACACCTGTGCCAGGGCCGGACGGCAAACTCAGGCACCATTTGGCTCTGTCTCTTTGCAGGTCAGTCACCAGCTTAAGGCCTTTGGCTTGCCAGAGGCACGAGCCTCTGGCGCGAGCCAAAGGGCTCTTTGCCCGTGGCTCTTCGCCAGTGGAGCGGAGCCTGGAGCCCGGAACACCTGCTGCTGCTGCCGCCTCTCCATCATCTTGTTCATCTTCTCCGTGGATCATCTAGCTCCAGCCACGCCTTTATTTTTTAGAGTTTAGCCGCCTGTCAACAAGCCAACACCAGCCTTTTAACTGAGTGAGTGATAGTGTGATTGTGACTTCCTGGCCAGAGTGAGAGTCTGGCCAGGAGAGTGAACGGTATCCCTGCCTCTCTGAGAGGGGGGGCAGGGAGGGACGGAGTGAGGCCTTTGCCTCTGTGAGAGAGAGGCAGAGGCCTGCAGCAGCCCAAGCCTCAGTGTGAGGGGGGTGAGGGCGGCTGCACTGGTTGTTAGTGAGGAGTGTGTGTGTGTGCACGTGTCTGTGTTTTAGTTTTTGTATTTGTGCTGTGGTGGTTGGCTTGCAGGTCGCTCCCGCTGGAATTATGTGTTTGACGTCTCGAGGGGGCTCAGGGGAGAGGAGGGGGACCACCATCAGCAGAGTTACGGGTTACGGAAGATATGGCGGTGGGGGTTGGGCCGGACATTACAGGAGAAGGAGGGTCAGTCGTAGACAGACTGTCCCTCTTTCTGGCCCTCCCCTCATCCCTCGGACCCTTGGAAATCCTGGCAACAGTCCCCTGAGTCTGAAGCTGCTGCTTCTGAATGCCAGGTCGGTGAATAATAAGATCTCTCTAATCCATGATTTAATCTTGGAGGAGAAAGCCGACCTGGTATGTATCACGGAGACCTGGTTGGATGAGCTGGGAGGGGTTAATCTTTCCCAGATTTGTCCACCGGGTTTCCGGGTACTTCAGCAGCCACGACTACAGGGGCGGGGAGGTGGGGTTGCAATGGTCTACCGGGATTCCATCCGTCTCACTAGATACCCTGTTCAGCAGTCCACCGGGTTTGAGTGCCTTCGTGTTGTGCTGAAGGGGCGAGACAGAACAGGGATTCTGTTGGTGTACCGCCCGCCTTGCTGCCCAGCAGTCTCCCTGCCTGAGCTGACGGAGTTGGTCTCGAGTGTGGTGTTGGAGTCCCCCCGCCTATTGGTGTTGGGGGACTTTAATATCCATGCCGAGGCCCCGGGAACAGCTGCGGCTCAGGATTTCATGGCCTCCATGGCAACCATGGGTCTGTCTCAAAGAATATCTGCTCCGACGCATGATGCGGGACACACGCTGGACCTGATGTTTACTGCGGGGCAGGTTGATGGTGATCTGGAGGTGGAGGAGATTAAGAACACTCCTTTGTCATGGACAGATCACTGTCTGGTGGGATTTAGGCTTGTTGCAGCTCCTTACCTCTGCAATGGCGGGGGATCACACTTTATGATCCGCCCTCGGAGGCTGATGGATCCAAATGGATTCCTGAGGGCTCTGGGGGATTTTCCTGTTGCCAGAGTTGGAGATCCACCTGGTGCCCTGGTCGACCTCTGGAATACGGAGATGGCCAGGGCCCTGGATGAGATCACTCCTGAGCGTCCTCTGCCCAGTCGCAGAATCAGGGCAGCTCCTTGGTACTCTGAGGAGCTGCAAATGATGAAGCGGCAGGGCAGACGACTAGAGCGCCGAATCTGACCGGACACGGGCTAGAGCCCAGTTAAAAGCTTATTCTAGGGCAGTGGTGGCAGCTAAGAGGGCACACTTTTCTGCCACCATTGCATCTGCAGAGAACCGTCTGGCTGAGCTCTTCCGTGTGGTCCGTAGTCTGTTACATCTCGCCCCCCCTACTGGTGGGGAGGAGCACACGGAGGCTCGCTGTGACGAGTTCGCAAAACATTTTGCAGAAAAGGTCGATCAGATTCGGCATGACCTGGAGGCTGCTGTGGGCATATCTAGTGATGTCCCCGGGGAACCTGTCTATCCTACCATTTGGGATTATTTTCAGCTTGTAGAGCCTGAGGATGTGGACAGGATCCTCTGGAGTGTGAGACCTGCTGCTTGCCCGCTCGACCCTTGCCCAGCATGGCTGATTAGAGCTGCCCGGGGAGGGCTGGCCGAGTGGACAGGGAGGGTGGTGAATTCATCTCTGAGGGAGGGGGTGCTCCCGCCTACTTTGAAGCAGGCGATGGTTCGCCCCCTCCTGAAGAAGCCCTCCCTGGATCCCACTAATTTAAACAACTTTCGGCCAGTCTCCAATATCCCATTTCTGGGCAAGGTGATTGAGCGGGTGGTGGCGTCCCAGCTTCAGAGGGTACTGGAGGAAACGGACTATCTGGACCCATTCCAATCTGGCTTCAGGCCGGGGTTCGGGACGGAGACTGCCTTGGTCGCCTTGGTGGATGACCTTCGCCGGGGGATGGATGGGGGAAGTGCGACCCTGTTAGTCCTGCTGGACCTCTCGGCGGCTTTCGACACCATCGACCATGGTGTCCTTCTGGGTCGGCTGGCCGGGCTGGGGCTTGGGGGCACTGTTTTGAAGTGGTTCCGCTCCTTCCTGGCTGACAGATCCCAGAAGGTGGTGCTGGGGGATGCTTGTTTGGCACCCCGACCTCTTAGGTTTGGGGTGCCGCAAGGTTCCATCTTATCCCCCATGCTGTTTAACATCTACATGAAACCGCTGGGAGAGGTCATCCGGGGGTTTGGAGTGGGGTGTCATCAATATGCTGATGACACCCAACTTTATCTCTCCTTTCCCCCTGATTCTGAGGAGGCGGTTGAAGTTCTGGATTGCTGTCTGGAGGCGGTTGGGGGCTGGATGTGGGCGAACAAGCTGAAATTAAATCCGGATAAGACAGAGGTGCTTTAGGTTCGGAAATCCACAGCTCGGGTATTGAACTATCGTCCTGCTCTGAATGGGGTTGCACTTCCTCTGAAGGAGCAGGTTCGCAGCTTGGGGGTTCTCCTGGATCCACAGCTACACCTGGAGTCCCAGGTGGCGGCGGTGGCCAGGGGAGCCTTTGCTCAGCTTCGGCTGATCCGCCAGCTGCGGCCATACCTGAGCTGTGCGGACCTGGCCACTGTGACCCACGCCCTAGTGACATCTAGGTTAGATTATTGCAATGTGCTCTGCGTGGGGCTGCCTTTGAAGATGGTCCGGAAATTACAGTTAGTGCAGAACGCGGCTGCTCGGGTGGTTGCTGGGGCACGTCGGTTTGACTCTGTCGAGCCGTTGCTCCGGCGACTGCACTGGCTGCCGGTTCTGTTCCGGGCCCAATTCAAGGTGCTAGTTTTGACTTTTAAAGCCCTTTACGGCTCGGGTCCGGGGTATTTGAGGGACCGCCTCCTTCCATATAATCCTACCTCTACTCTGAGATCATCTGGGGGGGCCCTTCTGACTGTGCCGCCACCAGGAGAAGTGAGAGAGGCGGTGGCCAGGAAGAGGGCCTTTTCGGTGGTGGCCCCCCAACTTTGGAACACCCTCCCCTTCGAATTGAGAACTGCCCCCTCTTTATTAACTTTCTGGCGGGGGCTGAAGACCTTTTTATTTCAAAAAGCTTTTAATTGTTGACAGGTTGGCTGGCTGGCTGGTTATACTTTTATATTTTATGATCCACATGGTCTGTTTTAAATTCTGTTGTTTTAGTTTTGTTTTATTGTATTTTAATATTGTTTTAAATTGTTTTTAATGTTAAGTTTTTATATTTTATACTGTTGTAATGCCGCCTTGAGTGCCTTCGGGCAATAGGCGGGGTACAAATTCAATAAATAATAATAATAATAATAATAATAATAATAATATCTGTAGGCTCTTTGGATGAGCTCATGATGGTTGAGACTGGAGCAATGGGCAAAATTCAGTATCTATTCACTGATTCTCCCTAAATGGAGAATGTTTGAATAGGGCTAATAAGGCAGCAGTAACAGAGCTATAGGGCAAAACGGTAAATACTGCAGGTGCACACCAAGCAATGTAAACAGCCCCTCCCACTCACTGTGAGAACCATTCTGGGCAACGACAGCAACATGCAGGAGTTGCTTTGCCATACAGGCATTGCAGTCGCTGCTCAGAATGGCTTTGACAACAAGTGGGAGGGGCCTCTTACAAAGCACATTGTGGCTGGCACCTGCAGTACTTACCGTTTTACCCCCTCTACTGTAAGACAGCATTACATGTGCACAGATGATCAGCTCCCTCCTGCTGAGAACAATGAGGTTTATGTATGCTGGTCCAAGCCCAGAACTTCTGCCTGAGCTAATGCAATTTTATTCACAATCGTAATTCTATTCCTCCTATCTGGGTTTAAAAAAAAAAAAAAACTTGCAGTAAGAAACAGGACTTGATATTAAGACTAATAAAGGTTTCCCCACAACCGAATGGTCTAGTTGTGACTGACTGTAGGGGGCGGTGGTCATCTCCGTTTCTAAGCCAAAGAGCCGATGTTTTGTCCAAGGACAAGCTTCTGTGGTCATGTGGCCAGCATGACTATACACCATAGTGCATGGAATGCCGTTACCTTCCCACCGAAGTGGTACCTATTTATCTACTCGCATTTTTAGGTGCTTTCAAACTGCTAGGTTGGCAGGAGCTGGGACAAGCAACGGGAGCTCACTCCATCGTATGGTCTCAAACTCCCAACCTTCTGGTCAGAAAGCCCAGCAGCAGCGGTTTAACCCGCAGCGCCACCACGTCCCTTAAGATGCCTTTAATTATTGATGGCAACGTACAGCCAGAATTACCAACCACACAAACAGACAGACAGACAAAGCTGGTTCTCTATAATGGACAATTTACCAGCATTTTGCTTTACATGCACTGTAACAGGCTCCAGCACTAAGACATCAGGCAGCCACGAGACAGAACTGTTTAGGAAAGTCGCTTTGTCTCTGGCAGGTGCATTATCCCTGTGCAAAGGCATTTCAAATGAGGCATCTTCACTCTTTGCCCTTAATCTCTTGATAGCACCGCTTGCTGCGACTTGCCTGCCGAGCTCTCCCGTGACGCAACCTTGGCACACCATAATGCGTTAACCCAAGCAGAAAACATTGAATTATTTCTTGCTGCGAACCGTACCACGAGGTGACAGATGTGCTCGGCAGCAGAAACCAGCATGTCTGTAAATAGGACTGTGAGCTTTCACCTGGTTGCTGTCTGGCAGGTTGAGAGTGTTCCAGTGAGGATTCAGCTGGCATTTTATCTTTTCTGAATGCTGCTGAGGGAATCATTAATATCTCTTACTTTACGTGTAGAAAAGTAAAGTGGAAGTTCACAAGTGCATGTTCTTTAGTGTTAAGTGGAAACTTGAGTGTACATACGGGCTATCACTCACTCAAAGCAGGATGGGCAGCCTAACCCTATGCTGCCCATGTGCCTGTACAGTAGCGAAACGGCTAAGAGCACAGGGCCACCTATGGGCCTCCTCATGTCAGCATAGAAGCGAGGGCAGTGGTGTCATCTACTCTCTCGCAAGCCGGAACGCTGGGCGGGACTTGAGTGATCGACAGTCCGTCGATTCACTTCCGGTTTCTTCGCGCGCCCCGCGCGGCTTTCCCTCGCCTCGGAGGGAGCGCCTGCTCGCCAGGGGGGATGGGTGGGGGGCGCGCCAGGTGCCTGGGCGAGCAGGCGCCCCCTCCGAGGCGAGGGAAAGCCGCGCGGGGCGCGCGAAGAAACCGGAAGTGAGTCGACGGGCTGTCAATCACTCAAGTCCCGCCCAGCGTTCCGGCTTGCGAGAGAGTAGATGACACCACTGAGCGAGGGCCTCTGTGTTGGGTCATGCAGCCCAACACAGAGGATAGCAGGCGAAGATCGCTGCCAGTCCCACCCCTGCTCCACCCCTCCCACCCCTAGGAACACCCTCCTTCCATGCCCAGAAAGCACGCAATGCTGGCAAGAGGCACACTTACCGCTTGCTGGCTTGCATTGCCACCTTTGGACAGTGGGGGGCCAGCACCGGCCTGAAACTTTACTGCTGGCGGTGAAGGTGCTTTATGGCAGCAACGCAGGCAGTACACTCATACCGCCTGCGCTAAGCCTGATAGGATCAAGCCCTGAGTCTTACAGCCCCATCCTTAACTTCCTGGCATCCACGGCTCCAGCTGTGCTGAAATGGTTACCACTGGATCCTATGGACAACAGCGGAGTGGTCTTGTTGAAAAACCCATATGTTCCTACCACACCATACATTCCTGGTGGCTGGCACAGGTATACATTTGCTCCACCCTGAAAGAGCTGATGTGGATGATAAGTAGCTTTCAGGAATGATACCCCCGCATGGTACTGTAATACAATACATGGAAACATTTTTTAGTGGCCTTCAAAGCACAAGGCAGCCCTGAGAAAGCTGAAGGTACAGATGATAAATTCATATCATCAGATGAGACACATTCTGTCTGTCTACAAGGATGACATCACATGACTGGTCCAGAATTAAACGTGTCTTTCCCCTATTCATGTTAAAATTCAGCAAGCACATAATACAGCAGAGAACCTTCCCCAAACAAATTAAGGCTAAAGATTATATTAACAGATTTTTGCAACAAGCCATGCTAACTGCTATCTTTTATTTGTTCAGCTGCTCTAGCAAGAGGAGTACTCTTGCGCTCTATTTGTCTGAATGCCGAGAGTGATCCTCAGGCCATGAAATTAAACTACCATTAGTTTCTGGCTATTAGAAGGTCTATATATACAGTGTCGAAGGTATAATTTTCTGATTGTGAAACTGAACAAAATGGCATCCTTTGGTAATAAAACAAACAGGAATGGAAGATTAGTGTAAGAAAAAGCTGCAGGAAAGTTCTGTACACAGGACACCTCTGTGTCTACTCAGAGAGGAGATTGTGTTTGAGGTTCACTTGCTTTTTGAAATCGTTGACAGTAATAAGACTAGATGAACTTGGCAAGAGTCATTTGGTGTAATTAACTCAGAATCAGCCTATGTTTCTAAACAAAGACAAGCCTTAATTGGGGAAATTCATGTTGGGTGGTAGTGATGATGAAACCATGGGTCAGAATTCCCGGATGTCTTCAACCAGGGTTCACAAGGAACTTTCTAGAGGATGTCATGCACCATACCCTAGCATCTCTTCAGACAACAGACACACACCCTATATCAGTGTTATTCAAACTGTGGGTCTCTGGACCCACTTGGTGAGTCGTGACATGATGTCAGGTAGGTCGCGAATTGCTGGGAGCAGCCATCTTGGAAGCTGCAAACCTTACTCTTTCGATATGCCTTTGGTGAGTGTTAACAGTTTGAATTTTCAAGTGAGGGTTTTTTTTTAAAAAAAAAAAGTTTTCAGTTCAGTGCTTTTTCATAATATTTTATCCCAATCCTGCTTTCTGTCAGGGATGGTTATACAATTGCCGCAGTCCAATAATGCCAATTTGCATTCCAAGAGTGTTATTTTATTTGTGTTACAATGATAGCACTTCCTGCTTGATGATGTCACTTTCTGCCATGACATCACTTCTAGGTTAATGACATCACTTCCTGTGGGTCCTGATACAAGTGCCATTCTAAAAAGTGGGCCCTGGTCTAGAGGACCACTGCCCTATACAATAAAAATGCTACTCCAGTGCCAGAGCTGATGTAGGTAGGAGTAATCCCTTGAGGAACAATTGCCATAGAGAGAAATGTGTGTTTGTTTCACGTGGGTGTCCTCTTCTGAGGGAACTATAATTCCATTCTTGTTTTCCTCTGCTCAAAAATCTATTTCTTGGATCTGTGTGTTTGTGTGGGTAGGATATGGTGGGGGAAGGGGACCAGAACCCTGGGGGCAGAGACAGTGATGGGATCAGCTAATGACTCGGGGGAACGCTGGGCGGGCAGCAGGAAGGCTGGGCGGGACTTCCGGGTGATTGACAGCCCATCTGTCCGGGTCTGCCGCTGCCTGCCTGCTGCACAGACTGCCCCTGGATGGCACCCGGGGGCCCCCACCCATCCCCCCCAGTGAGCAGGCGCCCCCTCCAAGGCCAGGACAGCCTGTGTAGCGGGCGGGCAGGCAGCGGACCTGGATGGACGGGCTGTCAATCACCCGGAAGTCCCGCCCAGCCTTCCTGCTGCCCGCCCAGCTTTCCCCCGAGTCGTTAGTTGATCCCATCACTGGGCAGGGATCCTGGCAGGTCTTTGCTTTTGCTCCTTCTTTGCTGATGCTACTGTAGCCTGCAGAGGGGGTTGGGATTCGTGGTATCCTGGTGTCATGTCTGAGTGTGGTCTCCCTGGGTCACCGCCTCATGGTTTGCTAGGGTGTCTGCTATTGCGCTATTCATTGTCAGTGGCTGGCAAGGTGGCACCACCCCCTCAGCTTTGGCCACTCATTGGTCCTGCCATTCATTGGAGTGGGCCCTGCTCCATTCATCCTGGTACTGCTTCTCTGGCTGCCAGCATTGGGGCTGGGTGGATGCGGTGATTGGATCCTTGGACACAACACCAATGATACACAGATGTAACGCCAGTGATGTATGGATGTTGTGCCAATGGCATGCTGATGTCAGGGTGCTGCTCCCTGCAGTGTTGGGGTTTCCACTGACACTGCTGGCATTGCTGGGAAGGGCCACACCAGCATTACTGGGAGGGTTGTGCTGAATGGGCTTTGGCTATGACAAATGTCCCACCAGCATTTTTGCGACATTGGTAAGGCTTCTAAATAAGATTGAGGCTTCCGAATAGGATTGCCTGAATGGGCTTAGGCCATAACAGACATCATGCCAGCATCTTTGGGCCATTGGTAGGGCTTCCAAATAGGATCAGGCTGTAACTGGATTTCAGAATGCTCTGGGGGATTTACCCTCTGACCATGACAAATTCTCTGTTAATTGTCTTATGGACA
This sequence comes from Lerista edwardsae, assembly GCA_029204185.1. NCBI lineage: Eukaryota > Metazoa > Chordata > Lepidosauria > Squamata > Scincidae > Lerista > Lerista edwardsae. The sequence continues at coordinate 4,053,093 of JAJKFI010000021.1, forward strand.
AGTGGAATAGCTGGATGTCTATGGCAATTATACACAGCACCCCAAGAAACTGTCTCCCAGTCCTTCACCCCACAGGTCCCTCAAGTTGATTGTGGAGTTGAGACAGCTAAAGCACAAAAGGACTGAAAACAATCTACTCATGGTGAAGCTAGATCAGTGGTTCTCAAACTTTTTAGCACTGGGACCCATCTTTTAGAATGACAATGTGTTTGGGACCCACCAGAAATGATATCATAGCCAGAAGTGCTGTCATTGTGATGCCAGAGCCTGCTGCTTTCCTGAGAATGCAGCAATAAGTTGTGTTATTTCTCATTTTCCAATAGCAAAGTGAATCAGAAAAAGCTTATTTACAACCTTGACATCAGCAAGCCCTGATGCACACAACCCTCCCCCTTTCCAGCATCCAATCTTCCCATATTTTCAATATGGCTGCTCTAGGTGCTTTGCGACCCACCTGAAATTGGCTTGCGATCCACTGGTGGGTATCAACCCACAATTTGGGAACCCCTGAGCTAGATGATTGCAGCATACATAATGTTGGAAAAAGCTATGTTAGAGCAGTAGAAATAGCAAAGAGGCTTTTCTTTCCTGCTGCCATTTTGCAAGTTTCTTGTAACACAGGCTATTTTAAGTGATGTATAAGTTGATGAGCCTGAGCTGTCATTGTATGACAGCTAAACTATCACCTCTAAAACATAACAAATTTTGCCACCTACTTAACCTGCAAAACTGCCCAGCTAAACATTGAGGGCTCAGTCTTGGTGTGCTTTTGGCTTCCTGCCTTATGATACAGCAACTCACCTTATTTTTAGTTTGGATTCATAGATCAAAAATAAACCAAAATAACGCCATTGCTTAATTTAGCTAACAAGGCACATGCTCACAAACTGTGGTTGGTTTCGGGCCCCAAAACAGAATCAAAAACCATGGTCTGATTTTGATTTGCAAACCACAGTTTGGCCTAACAATGGTTTCACATTTAACATTTAATGGTTTAACATTTAAATTCACTTACCTCCAATAAACCAAGGAGCATTGCTCTGCCTCAAGAGGTTGCTGTATTATGGAGATGGAGGTGAAACAAAAGCAGACAAGCAGTTCTGAACCATGGTTTGCCTGCTGTTAAGTCTGGAAGCTCAAACCATGGTTTTAATTCTAAATCATGGTGAGCAGAAACCGTGGTTTCATGCTGTTTCTGAATGCAGCCTCTTATGCAATGGTTCAGCAGTTTATCAAAAGGGGCTCTGATTTTTGGATATCCCCAAAAATATTACTAAAAGGAGCTGAATTTGCATTTGCGATGAATGGTGTCTACAAGCTGTTCCCTGCAAGCACAGGTTAAGAGCAGATTGGAAACGAATTGTCTATAGCTGGCTCAACATAAAAACATAAGAGCAAATTCAAGTTTCATTTGAATTCACTCAGAAAAGGCACACAACAAAACCATACTGATGCTACGATTTGTTGTTTCATCGCCTCTCGAATGGGATCGAACTGGTGCTCCAAGCATCTTATTCCATTCAAATCTGAAAACAAGCCTCACACTGTTGAGCATACTGGCAATGCTCATTACATGAATAATGATTTAAAAAAAAAAAGCTGGCAACTTAACAAATAAACAAACAAGAACACTTCTCCTTTGCTTGGTGTCAGTTTAAGAACTCTGATCCAACACTCTCATTCATCGGTACAAAGCCACCCTCTGAAAGCTCTAATTGAGATTCTACGTGCCTTTGACCAGGTAGTAATGCAAACCCCATATGTGGGATTTGAAAGCCAGCCTGTCCCGTAAGCAGTAGATGAGCCAGTGATCCTTTCACTTTCTGTTGATTAAAAGGCTCAGGCTTTCTTTGCAATTCTTAATAAACCAGTGTCTGTCTTTCCAAATATTGGAAGGATAATGACTCATTGCTGAAGGAAACTAGGTCACATCTTGTAGTGGCTGCATTGTACTTTATTATGAATTAGCATACATACTCTGTTCCCAGGAGAACACCAGTTTTTGTTTCTGATGTTTTAGAATTTATATACTTCCAAGCGTCTAGAGTGCTTTGTGTGTATTATCTGGTTTTAATCCTTACAACAAGCCTGCAAGTTCGGCAAGAATTATACCCACATTGCAGATGGGGAAGCCGAGCTGAGCTTGAGAGGGAGTCACTTGCTAAGGCTACCTGGCGGTTCACGGTAAAGGTGAGATTCAAACTCATGATGCCCTGGTTTGCAACAGTCTCTCAGGGAGTAATCTTAACCCGTGATGGAACAGGGAGGCACAGATGAGTTGCAGACTTGGGCACAACTTAGGGCACAATCCTAACCTGGAGTTAGGCCGGCACAGTTAGGCCAGCACAAGGGCCATTTAACTGTAAAGCATGTTTGGACCACTTTTGGAGTCAGAGGGGCCAGCACACAGACGTGCACCATCCTCCCTGACTCAGGTTAGAATTGCGTTCTTAGAGTTAAGTCTTACCTTGTGTAATAGCCCAGCCAGCCCAATAGGGCTACTTGGATCTGTGCTGGTGATTTTGCGGGTGCAAATCCAAGTGGTCATGTAAGGTCATGTAAGGTCATGTAAGGTCATGTAAGGCTGGGGACAGGGGTTAGTATCTGGCCTAGGTCACCCAGGCTGGTCTCACCCAGTGATGGGATCTGCAAATTGAGAAGGGGAATGCTGGGCGGGACTTACGCGGAACTTCCATGTGATTGGCTGCCCGTCTGCAGTGTTCCGCGGCTGCCCTGGCCTCGGGGGGGGATGCCCCCAGTTGGCGTGCCCCACTGCTGCTCGCCCAGGCACCCAGCATGCCCCCCACCCATCCTCCGTGGTGAGCAGGAGCCCCCCCGAGGCCAGGGCAGCCGCGGAACGCTGTGGACGGGCTGCCAATCATGTATAAGTCCCGCCTAAGTCCCATCCAGCATTCCCCTTCTCAATTTGCGGATCCCAGCGCTGGTCCCACCCATCTTCCAGGCCTGATCTGCCCCATGGACTGCCCTCTCACAGCCTTCCCCTTACCCAGAACTTCCTCCCTTCTCCACCCCACCCCCCGTGCCAGCCTGCCCAGGCCACCACAAACTCACCCTGTGCCAGCACAGCACCAGGGCTGCTGAGCCAACGTACATCCGTGTGCTGGCTCAGCGTCCTTCCGAGTAGCCACAAACGTGCTTTATGGCACTTTCTCAACACTCGGGAGACTTGTGCCAGCTCAGGGCAGCTTCAGGATTGTGCTGCCTGATGCTTTGCTATACTGGTTCTCTGTTAATGGGTGTTGATCTCAGAGATGGGCAGTGACTCCAGAAATCATGACATTTCAAGACAGATATGCCTAGACCTGTTGTGTACAAGCTGTCCCTTGTTACACACTCTCTTCCACGTGTTCCAGTAAACAACCGGAGGGAGTGTGATGGTACTGCCTGGCCTGTGCCTGACTAGCAAGAATCTCGCAGTGCTAAGGGTAGGCAGAGAAATGCTTAAAATAAATATTATGGTAGGTAGTCTGAACATCAGAAAGTGCGATTTGATGCTGGAGAATTTTGACAAATGGGCTTGTTTTCGATAGCCTGGGCAAGTGAAAATCCAACTAGTACGACAAATGTGACTGACTGCTGTTTTCATCACCACGTCTAAATTTAGACATAGTCTAAATTTCATCATGTAGTCTATATTTAGATGTGGGAAAGGTGAGGAGCTTATTGGTAGAGAGGAAAAAAAGTGTGATGAGGGGCGAGTAGGAGCAAATGCACTTGCACATAAGTGCTATGCAGACACACACTGTACGTGTGGTCAGTTGGGAGTGGAGCTCACACATGCATAGTCCAGGGGCAAGAAATGCCTCCAGGGTGAACTGAGAATGGTCACTACTAGGCATGGCCAGCCACATATACAAAACAAGACAAGGAAGCCACAGCATTCCAGCATTCCCACTTCCTGCAGGTGTTTCACCGTCACTCCCATGTCACTCCCGGGTCACACCCCAATGATTGGGCCCAATCTCCTCCCTGTTTTGGCTTCTCTGTCAGCAGAGTTGTGCTGGTGTCCAAGGTACACTGGCACAATATTTTTATGATGTCATGCTAGTCTCCATGGTGTACCTATCAGCAGGTGGACTTCTATCCTTAAGATATGCTGGCACATAGTGGCCCATGTAAGGCTGATCAGCTTGGGGACATGGGTTAGGATCTCGACTGAGTGACCCAGGCCAGTCCCACCTATTTCCCAGGCTTGGCCTGCCTCATGAACTGTCCTCCCCACGCCTTCCCCTTATCCAGAAACTGCCTCTGTTTCCCCCCCCCCCTGCTCCAGTGCTGCTGCGCTAGCATACTTCTGTATAGCAGCAAACATGCTTTATGGAACATTTGCGACACACTGCAAGAGACGCTGGAACATCTCACGGATATGATTGGACCTTCGGAGTCCTTGCATGAACAGAGTGCCTGCCTTGGAAGTGTATATGTCTAGGAAGGAAATGAGCATCTAATAAGAAAATCCTACACAGGTGTTTGTTCCTGCCAGAGTTCCTTCTCTTCCAAAAGAAGAAGCAGAAGAAAATAACTTGAATGCTATTCACTTGCCTATGTTAACATAAACAAATGCAAGGCATTTTAAAATCAGGCATTGCCTAGCATTTAGAGCTAAAAAGAAAATGAGCCAGGTGGTCTTTAAAAAAAAAGGAATGCCAATCATGAGAACATAAGAGCCCTGCTGGATCCACACTAAATTATATATGTTTTTGAATGTGATAACTTATCAATTACATTCACGTTTTAGGACATCTCTGGTTATAACTCTCTGATGTCCTGGCACACCTGTCTGACTCCTTTTCCACTCCCTTCTGTTCTTTCTTTTTGATCTGGCAAGTGGGAAGGAGAGAAGCAGAGGCATTGCGCGCTGGCGGTGTGGTGATGCGCCTGCTGTGGGTGCTGCCGAAGGAAAGCATGCTGGTGTGGCATGCTGGTGTGGCATGCTGGTGTGGAAAGCTGGCGTGGAACTGGGGGCTCCTGCCCACCCTCACCTCCAAATCGCTCTGAAATGGAGCAATTCTGGAAGCTGGGGATGTGGCTAAGCTGCGCGGAAGGCACAGTGACATCTTTTGACACCACCCTGCCCCTGGCGCAATCAAAGCCTGATTCGGCTCTGGAGAGAAGCAGTGGAGGCCAGTGGATGGGCACAGGTGGGCATTGTAGTAGGCTACTTCAGAGTACCGGATGCAAGGGAGTGGCAACAGGATGCAAGCACCTTGTTGTCTCATGCGCTCCCTGGGGCACCTGGTGGGCCGCTGTGAGATACAGGAAGCTGGACTAGATGGGCCTTTGGCCTGATCCAGCAGGGCTCTTCTTATGTTCTTAATTCACCATGCCTCAGTTGTCTTCGTGGATGGGTTGGCCCTGATCATTCATTTGCTTCTAAAGAACAAATCACAACATGGGTCAGTCTGAACACTTGTAGAAGACAGCAGGGTCACACTGACTTGTGACTTCTGGCTCTGACCAAGCTTGTATTTTGCGTAATGTTGACATACAATGTTGACATTCCCCATATTTTTAAAAAAGAAAAGAAGTTCCCCTCACTGCATGGATAGAACTTATGCACATGCAATGTGTAGGCATCTTGAGATGCCATCTTTAGATTACACTGAATGTGCAGATGGGGCAACGATGGGCCCAGTGACTGTGAGCAATTGGAATCGTTCTGCCCTTTGCATAATCTGATGAGCATCTGAAAAGTGCTATGCTGCACTTCTGATGATTACTAAAGCAAACATTCATTCCTATAAGGAATGATTAGAGGCAGGATAGAAAACCTGGAAATAGCCAGGGTTACCAGATACCAACTGGGACAGAGTGCCTATACCTTGAACCATCGAATAGAAGAGGGCATTTGGGCAGGTGCAGCTCATCATGGAAGGGTTTCAAAAGCTGAACCTACCCAAAGTCCCTCATCTATACAATGGTTAAAGGTACAGGCACTCTGTCCCAGTTGGTATATGGAAACGCTAGACGTAGCTAGCAAGCATATATCATGTTTTGTGCTTTATTTTAATTCCTTGGGATAGGGGAAAATCTGCATGTGCAAAATGAATTAGATCGTATGCTGCAAAATAATGGTGATTTCCCCACTCCCGTTCAATGCCTACTTACAGAATTCTGAAACCAGGATCCTAACTAAGGCTGTGTGTTCCTACAAGTGGGTTGTAATTATCCTGGAAGTTAGGTCAAACATGAAGAAGCCACTCTTATGAATGAAAAAACTTCCCCTAGTAAGTGCAGCCCTTTCATGGATCACTGCCTTGTCGTGGCGAAGGGGCTTGAGTAGCTCAATGAAGCTGTGAGCTATGCCATGTAGGGTTACCCAAGATGGACAGGTCATAGTAGAGAGTTCTGACTAAACGTGATCCGCTGGAGAAGGAAATGGCAACCCACTCCAGTACTCTTGCCAAGAAAACCTCATGGATTACAAAACTAAAAGGCTAAACGATATGACACTGGAAGATGAGACCCTCAGGTCGGAAGGTGTCCATTATGCTACTGGGGAAGAGCAGAACACGAGTACTAGTAGCTCCAGAAAGAGTGAAGTAGCTGGGCCAAAACCGGAAGGAAGCTCAGCTGTGGATGTGTCTGGAAGTGAAAGGAAAGTGCGATGCTGCAAAGAGCAATACTGCATAGGAACCTGGAACGTCAGATCTATGAATCAAGGTAAGTTAGATGTAGTCAAACGTGAGATGTCAAGGCTGAACATCGACATCCTGGGAGTTAGTGAACTAAAATGGACAGGAATGGGAGAATTTAATTCAGATGACCATTATATCTGCTACTGTGGGCAGGAATCCCTTAGAAGAAATGGAGTAGCCTTCATAGTGAACAAGAGAGTGAGAACAGCAGTACTGGGGTATAATCTCAAAAGTGATAGAATGATTTCAATTCGGATCCAAGGCAAACCTTTCAACATCACAGTAATCCAAGTCTACGCCCCAACCACTGGTGCTGAAGAGGAAGAAGTTGACCGTTTCTATGAAGACCTAGAACAGCTTCTAGAATTAACACCCAAAAAAGATGTCCTTCTCATCATAGGGGATTGGAATGCTAAAGTAGGCAGTCAAGAGGTAATAGGAGTAACAGGCAAGTTTGGTCTTGGAGTACAGAATGAAGCAGGGCAAAGACTGATAGAGTTTTGTCAGGAGAACACATTAGTAATAGCAAATACCCTTTTCCAGCAACACAAACGGCGACTGTACACATGGACTTCACCAGATGGTCTACATCGAAATCAGATTGATTACATTCTTTGCAGCCAAAGGTGGAGAAGCTCTATACAGGCAGTAAAAACAAGACCTGGAGCTGACTGTGGCTCAGATCATGAGCTTCTTATTGCAAAATTCAGGCTTAAACTTAAAAAAGTAGGGAAAAGCACTAGGCCCTCCATGTATGACCTAAATCAGATCCCAAACGAATATACAGTGGAGGTGACAAACAGATTTAGAGGCTTAGATTTGGTAGACAGAGTGCCTGAAGAACTTTGGACGGAGGTCTGTAACATTGTACAGGAAGCAGCAACTAAAACCATCCCAAAGAGAAAGAAATGCAAGAAGGCAAAGTGGCTATCTGAAGAGGCTTTAAAAATAGCTGAGGAAAGAAGGGAAGCCAAAAGCAAGGGAGAAAGGGAAAGATATACCCAACTGAATGCAGATTTCCAGAGAACAGCAAGGAGAGATAGGAAGGCCTTCCTCAATGAGCAATGCAAAGAAATAGAGGAAAACAATAGAATGGGAAAGACTAGAGATCTTTTCAAGAAAATTGGAGATGTCAAAGGACAATTTCATGCTAAGGTAGGCACAATAAAGGACAAAAACGGCAAGGACCTAACAGAAGCAGATGAGATTAAGAAGAGGTGGCAAGAATACACAGAGGAACTCTATAAGGCCGATCTCAATGTTCCTGATAACCACAATGGTGCGGTCACTGAGCTTGAACCTGACATCCTGGAGTGTGAAGTCAAGTGGGCTTTAGAAAGCCTCACTAACAACAAAGCTAGTGGAGGTGACAGCATTCCAGTGGAATTACTGAAAATCTTAAAAGATGATGCTGTCAAAGTGCTGCACTCCATATGCCAGCAAATTTGGAAAACCCAGCAGTGGCCACAAGACTGGAAAAGATCAGTTTACATTCCAATCCCAAAGAAGGGCAATGCCAAAGATTGTTCAAACTACCGAACCATTGCACTCATTTCACATGCTAGCAAGGTGATGCTCAAAATCCTACAAGCTCGGCTTCAGCAGTATGTGAATCGAGAACTACCAGATGTACAAGCTGGTTTCCGAAGAGGCAGAGGAACTAGAGATCAAATTGCCAACATTCGATGGATCATGGAGAAAGCCAGAGAGTTCCAGAAAAACATCTACCTCTGCTTCATTGACTATGCTAAAGCCTTTGATTGTGTGGATCACAACAAACTGTGGCAAGTTCTTGAAGAGATGGGAGTACCAGACCACCTTATCTGTCTTCTGAGAAACCTGTACGTGGGCCAGGAAGCAACAGTTAGAACTGGACATGGAACAATCGACTGGTTTCAAATTGGGAAAGGAGTACGACAAGGCTGTATCCTGTCACCCTGCTTATTTAACTTATATGCAGAGTACATCATGAGGAAGGCAGGGCTGGATGATTCACAAGCTGGAATCAAGATCGCTGGGAGAAATATCAACAACCTCAGATATGCAGACGACACCACTCTAATGGCAGAAAGTGAGGAAGACTTAAAGAACCTGCTGATGAGGGTGAAAGAGGAAAGTGCCAAAATTGGCTTGAAGCTCAACATAAAAAAAACTAAAATCATGGCCACCACTCCCATCACTTCCTGGCAAATAGAAGGGGAAGAAATGGAAGCAGTGACAGACTTTATCTTCCTGGGCTCCAAGATCACCGCAGATGGTGACTGCAGCCATGAAATTAAAAGACGTTTACTTCTTGGGAGGAAAGCTATGGCGAACTTAGACAACTTAATCAAAAGCCGAGACATCACCCTGCCAACAAAGGTTCGCATAGTCAAAGCTATGGTTTTCCCAGTAGCTATGTATGGCTGTGAGAGCTGGACCATAAGAAAGGCAGAGCGCCGAAGAATAGATGCTTTCGAATTATGGTGCTGGAGAAGACTCTTGAGAGTCCCCTGGACTGCAAAGAGGTCCAATCGGTCCATCCTACAGGAAGTCAAGCCTGATTGCTCCCTGGAAGGACAAATCCTGAAGCTGAAGCTCCAATACTTTGGCCACCTCATGAGAAGAGAGGACTCTTTAGAAAAGACCCTCATGCTGGGAAAGATTGAAGGCAAAAGGAGAAGGGGGCGGCAGAGGATGAGATGGTTAGATAGTGTCACCGAAGCGATGAACATGAAATTGGGTGAACTCCGGAAGCTAGTGGAGGACAGGGAGGCCTGGCGTGCTGTGGTCCATGGGGTCGCGAAGAGTCGGACACGACTTAGCGACTGAACAACAACAACAAGTAAGTGCAGGCCAATCAGCAAGTCACCTCTCAGATTAACACGCATGTTAAGAACAAATACAGGACAAATGCCGACCACGTTTCTATTGGGGACAGTGAAAATACTACGATGGCTTCAGCAACAGTAGCTACTTGTTATGGCCACAATAAACTAATTGTACAGAGAAATTCTCTCATCCTTGCTTTGTGTTCTGAATCAATAGCTGCTTTGTAGCCAAGGTTACTATGACGCACCACCAAAGCCCAAAAGAATCAAAATCCCAGGACTGAGGTTGACAAAATTAGGTAGCCTCTTCAGACATAATTTGCAGCTCAGGTTGTGATGGTTTATTTCCTTTCACAAACCTTACAAATATCTCTGCCATTATGCACCAAAGTCAGCAGAAGCAATTCAACATAGCACTTGAACATCATTCTAGATAATTTAATATTCAGGTTTCTAAAATATAGATTTCTTAACTTGAGGCTGAAATTAAGCTGGCATTAGATTAGCTGTAACTATTTAAGGGACGTGGTGGCGCAGCGAGTTAATCCGCTGTTGCTGGGCTTTCCGACCACAAGGTTGGGAGTTCAAGACTGTGCGACGGAGTGAGCTCCCGTTGCTTGTCCCAGCTCCTGCCAACCTAGCAGTTCGAAAGCACCTAAAATGCAAGTAGATAAATAGGGACCACTTCGGTGGGAAGGTAACGGCATTCCATGCATTATGGCGTAGAGTCATGCCGGCCACATGACCACGGAAGCTTGTCCTCGGACAAAACGCCGGCTCTACAGGCTTTGAAACGGAGATGAGTACCGCCCCCTACAGTCGGTCACGACTAGACCATTCGGTCGTGGGGAAACCTTTACCTTTAACTATTTTAAGGTGTTCAGAGTTTAACTGGCAGAAAGAAATACTTCACTCCAGGGTAGAAAATATCGGAGACCTGAGTAAACCGTGAAAAGTGAAGTCAACTTGTTGCAATTCTAACCTGGAGTTAGGCCTGCACAAGTTAAGCCAGCAAAGTTTGGCCAGCACAAGGGCCACCATAAGGCACGTTTGGACCACTCTTGGACTCAGGGAGGATGCTGCACATCTGTGTTCCTGCTCCAGACTGGGCCCCTAACCATGTTGATTTTTTTAAGAACAGCAAAAACAGGCAACAACCAAACTATGCATTAAATGCAGTTTGTCCCATTAACATTTAGTTTGGCCAAGGCAGAGCACATGGAACAAGATAATTCATACAACATACCCCTTCAAGATGATGCATATTTTAAATTAATTTTTTTTTCTTGGGAATTGAAGCTTTACTTAAATTCATTATCTCTTCCTTCAAGTTCTTCTTCCAAAGCCACCATTTCTGTTAAGCTCTTAGTCCTGATTCAAAGCTCAAGTATGTGAAACAAATTGGATAACAAAAGCATAAATACGGGTTTCTCCTGAGGGCTCACATCTTGCAGCTAGCACGGAAAGAAGCACAGGAGTAAAGGGTGGCGCAGGTGGGTTCACTGGCAATTAACAGCGTAGATTCTTGTATTTAATCAAGCCTCTTTTCTCTATGCTCTGTCATGTTCACTGCTGGAAACAGGTCTTGTAAATGATCTGATTGCTAATGACACCCTAAGCAATACATGAACATAGGATTCCATCTGGAAAGACATCGAGGGCACGATCCTAATCAGGAGTTAGGCCGGTACAGTTAGGCTAGCAAAGTTTGGCCAGCCCAAGGGACACCGTAAAGTATGTTTGGACCATCCTTGCAGTCAGAGAGGCCAGCACACAGACGTGTGCCCTCCTCCCTGATTCCGAGAATGGTCCAAATGCACTTTATGGTGATCCTTGGGCTGGCCAAACTGTACTGGCCCAACTGTGCTGGCCTAACTCCAGGTTAGGATTGCGCTCTGAATTTTGCAAACACAACCCTTGGAGAAATGAAGAAAAATGGAGAAATGTGGTTCATGTTTTAGAGAGGAACTTTAGCTCAACATCTGTAGGTAGAGTTGGGGCAGATCCCTGTTTAAAAGCCTGGAAAATGGCCACCAAATGGTCAATGTGGACAATGTTGATTAACATTTACTACCATTGGTGAATTCACCCGCCAATTAATTTCAATTAATGTTTTAGAGATTTTCAAAAAGTGGCTGCACCAAATTACCTGAAACTTGCTCTGTAAACAGTGTAAGGATAGACCTTTTTAGAGGTACAGTTGTTTTGACTGTCCACCCATGTCATCATTTAAAAAACAGGGGCAGAATTTGGGTTTTTTTTGTTTTATGGGGTGCCGTTTCTGAATCTGATTGGCCCCCCCCCCAATCTGAAATGAAAGTTGCCATTTTAGCTTCCTGTGTTAGGGCAGGGGCTAACCTTTCTCACTGAGTCAACTTTAAAGCTTTCAGGTACAATTAGCACCTGTAATAATTTTTTTAAATAATTGGCGCGCAAATCCGCCGATGGTAGGGAACGCGGGTACTTCCATTCAAACTCTGGGCTAACGTGGGGTTTCTTTATAGAGGCTAACTATCTTTTTATTTTGGGGGACAAGTTAGGTGAAAATATAGAGGAGACACATATCTCCTAATTTTCCTGTGTTATTTCTACTGTTCTGATGTCTTCAGAGACAGAATAAATTATTGCATGTGGCAACAGAGAAAATGTTTTTTTTATACTCCACAAGGATTCACATCATTTATTGTGAAAGACAGGCTTGTGATGAGATATCTAGTTGAAGACAATAGGCCAGAAAGCTGCAAATGCTCTTCCTAGAAAAACACTAGCTTTCCATTCATTTTGTAATGACTGAGAATTGCCATTGACAATTGACATTTAGAAAAATCTGCATTTCAATGTAATCACTATTCAATGTAATCACTGAGGACATCAGATAAGCATTCTCACCTAAGTGTTAGTTACCCAAACAAACAAACAAAAATAGGATTCTGTTCCCTTGTCAGTCACTGGTTTCCTTGTAATATGGCAAAAGGTCTGTTTCTTTGAGCACAAGCAGATTCCACTCACCCAAAGCAATTGATCTATCTCACTGCAGACTTTTCTCACAAACCTGATTCATGCTGTGAGGGTCATCCTGTTGCACCATGGCAGCAAACTTTACTGAGGCATAATCAACATGCACAGGGCTCCCTTCCCCACTGCATGGATTAGCATATGTAATGTACACAGCATGGAGGCCTCTCAGAGTTCCTCAGGCTACAGAAAAAGCTAAAATGACCCACTCAGTGACACAAGAACAGGAAAATACTGAGTAATAAATTATATTAGTTGTACAATCAGTCTTGTCAATGGTGCAAGAACACAGAATAAGGTTCAAATAATATTCCTCCAAATTCAGCACCTGGGCACAGTCCAATAGTCAAATTTCATAGTGAGGTGAGAGATGGGATTGATGATTTTGCTTTGTTTCACATAGGAATCATCCTTGCAGCAACTAAAGGGTTATTTTCTTGAAAGGTTATTTCTTGCCTCTGTAGCTGCTAGAGGAGACAAATCAATGAGAAAGATGATTTTTTTTTTTGTCCACAGCTTGTTCTAGGGCTGGGGTGGGAGGGAAAGGTGAAAGGTTCACCTTAGAAGCTGCAAGCTGCAGAAACCAACTCTATCAAAAAAATAGGGTTTTTCCCAGCAGAGAAGGGTCAAGGAAAGTCCAGGAGACTTCTTGTCTCCAGGTCATCCAAAACAGGTAGAAAAACCCTGCAAAAAGACCTAATTAGTCAGATTACAGCAGTCAAAGCTTTGCCAGAAATTCAGTTTTGCAAGAAGGAACTTCTTACTTCATGATTGGTACTCTAGGGCCCCCTTCTGGAAATTCCTGAAGTAAGCAAGCTGTGTGCTCACTGAACAATGATTTTTTAAAAGATTTTCAGGGGGTAAAGGTAGCTTTTTGCAACACTTCCATAGAAATTGATACACAGCACCATGGATAGCACGCCAGTTTTGCACAGTAGACATTAAACCTTCAGTACCATTGGCGGGCAAAAACACCAGTTTCAGTTCAGGTATATGGGAACACTTTGACATGGTTCCAAAAACATAATTGCCCTGAGAAGGGCAGTGGCTGTACATGTTTCAAAAGGCAAAAGACTTTTGCGCAAAAATACCCATGGTAGCAAATGGGTTAAGATGAGAAGATCATCTGCCACAGGATAAGGCAACTTTCCATGTTTCTTTCCTTCCCAATTTTCTTTTAAACATTTCTAATTCTTCCTCTGTCAAGGGTCCTTGCTTAAGACCCAGCCTAGTTGATCATATAGTTGATCATATGCCTTAATGGCATCTAAATGATTTAGCAACAGGTACTCACTTTTGATTGGCACTTGTGTCGGGGCCTGCCCACCGGAAGTGAGGTCATAGCCGGAACCCAGGAACCGCCCCCAGGAACCACCGCGCCTCCTCGGTAGGCCGCACAGCGGCCTGGGAGATGGCCTGGGAGTCCCAGGCCTTCCCTGGGGCCGCCACGCGGGCTAACGATTCCCCCCCCCAGGAACTGCCGCAGCTCCTCGGGAGGGAGCCCCAGGCAGCCTACCTGCTCACACTGCTGCTGCCGTCTGTCTCCCTCGCTCCACTGCCTGCCTGCCTGCCTGGCTCTGAGAACATGCAGGCAACTAAAACGTGCAGGCAATTCAAACATTGCAGGGGGCGGAGCGGAGCGCCAACAGAGTCGACGAGTGGGCGGGTGAATGGGTGGGGCCAGCCCAATCCTAGGAACGGGTACTCGCATACCCCCACGTACCCACTACATGACATGTCTGATAATATGCTAATTCATTCCTGAATTGTACTGTTTAGGGCTGTGGGTGGAGGATCACCCCACTGCTCACCCATGTCTAAGAATGCACTGAACCCAGAAGGCTAGTTGTCAGAGGAAAGGAGTCCAGTGTACCTTGCTCCATGCAAGGCTGTAACTGTGGCATCACTACAAAAAAGGCCATAGCTCTGACTGCCACCAGCCTAGCTTCAGCCAGCAGTGGCATCCAAAGAAAGGCCCTTCCAGTTAAGGGGGAAGATGTCTTGTAAGATACCCCAGCCCTGAGCTGTAATGAGCTCTATAAGTCAAGATCAGCACCTTGAATTGCACCTAGAAACAAAGCACAGCAGTTCAGCCATATGAGCAGTGGTTGGACTGAGTAAAATCTCCAAGTTCCCATGATCACATAATCAATAACCAACTCCATCAGTGGTCACGTAAACAAGGAATTGCTTTTCCACATATTCTTCTGTGTAGATCAGCCCTGTATGAAAGCACCAAGTGTGCATTTGTCATAACCAGCCCTCAGAGTGATTTCCCAGGGTGTGGACGAGGACAATGGAAAACTAGTGAGACTGCTTTTTAGTAGTCTCAGAACAGTCTCTGAGGTATCGGCATGTGATATGGCCTGTTGATTCATAAGATAATGCCTGCCCACCAGTCATCATATTTAAAAGAAAAATAAAAACTGCTTCTGGCTCTTATCTTTTACTCACTTTCCACATGAATATCATTCAGGTCTGGCAGTTGAAGGTGGGGGAGAATGAAGACCACAGGCAGTTGAGCAACCAGCAGAAAAGGATAGCTAACTAGAACACCCAGAAAAGCATTACCCTTACAGAGTGGTTCCCAAACTGAACTCACAGAAGCACCATGGAATGTCCCTGCTGGCCTTGTTTTCCCGGTTGCCCTGGGGCTGCCATCTTGGATTGCCTGAGATTGTGCATAATTCTTGTGAGATCTTAAGCAATCCAAGATGGCGGCTGTCAGGGGAATCAAGAAGAAGGGCAGTGACTAGGAAGTTGGGGAACCACTGTGCTTTTGCATACCCTTTTATGGTTTTATGTGAGTTGCCTGGAGCTTTCCTCTGAATGGAAAGAAGAAATAAACACATACATACATACATACATACATACATACATACATACATACATACATACATACATACATACATACATACATACATACAAGCACTTTCCAGTTTTCATTACCTGTGGCAACCACTAGCTATTTTCAGCAAAAGTGTTGCAGATAAGTATAGGCGTGCCCCAGTATCCATTGATTCGGTATCCATGGTTTCAGTTATCCATGGATACCATGAATACTGGGACGTCTATTAAAAAGATAGGGAAACATTCACCAAATCTTTTTTTTTTACCTTGTTGCAGCAAAACCACTGTTCCCCTATCTTTAAAAAGGCGTCCCCAGTATACACAGTTTAAGGTATCCATGGTAGGGTCTGGAACAGAACACCAGCATATACCAGTACAGGGCATGCTTGTATTGTTAAGTGTGAGTATGCGCATTTGGACAAGAAATTTAAGAACATAGAAAGGGATCTGCTGGACTAGACCACATATCCCTCTTGTCCAATTTCCTGTTTCCCAGTGTAGCCAACCACTTGCTCCTGGGAAGTTGAAACCAGGGCATGGAGGCAAAATAGGGAACTTGTAGGGCACAAATCTAATTGAGTGCATATTCAGCCATAGTTCCCACTGATTTCACATGAAACATAGTATAACCACATGAAGTAATTGAGCAAGTGAACAAATCTTCCCAAGGCTAGCAATAGAAATCTGTTGTTTTGGCAGTAATAAATCAGATGAGGGAAGGAGGGCAGTTACATTTCCATCTAATCTTCTTTTATTTCCTTTGCGGTTAGGGCAAGGCTATATCTCCTTGCCTTAAAAAAAAACACGGTTCTACTGATAATGGCAAATAAACTTCAGAAAAATTGTATATCATTTTTGATATTTTCACTTGATTTTATTCATGTTACTCTGTACTATCTTCAGAAACTATTCTTATCTGTAACATCCTCATTCCCAGCAGCTATAACTTCCTCATTTTGGTAACAGTGTTGCTAATAAAAAAATGCAGAACTTCCTTATTAGTTCTCTCACCATGCCAGTTTGTGGTGCTCTGATATTTGGCAGAAATCTGTTAAACTGTGTTGAGATGGAAGCAGTATTATTGTACTTCTAACCCCCTTCCCTCTTCATGATTAAAACTTCTTTCCAGAGATGAGAGAAGGGGCGTCAAGGAGAGTGAAGAAAGGAAAGGGTTAATGGGAGCATGAGATTGCTGGTCAGTGGCATCACTAGAGGAGTGACACCATGTGAGTGATACCAAATGAGGGGAGCCGGAAATTCGCTGGCTGGGTTGCTCAGGAGGCCACGTCTTCTGGGTAGGTAGACCTGGGCTGTGCATCAGGGAGCCTGGTAGACTTGGGCTCGGGAGACTTTTCTGGACATCAACACCCTCCACCACTGTTTCACCCCTCCCTGTCCCCATTCTGCCTGCCTCATGACTGTCCTCACTATACCCACAAATGGCAAAACCAACCCTCATGACACTATTGCTACTGAAGTTGGCCCTTTCTCCCCCCCCCCCGCCCAATGTCCAACTCAACTATTGCTTAGGACTCAGAAAGTAGATTTCAGAGAACTTCAGTGAGCCATATGATCCTACAGGCTGCAGAAGAGATGGACAGTGACACCTACCCAGATTCTAGCAAGATCTACTACTGTCTCCAGATTCTGGCAAGATCTAAGGAGCCAGGACTTCTTAATAAGTTAAGACATTTGCTAGCAAAAAAAAAAGTTTCTCTTTTTAAATTTATAAAAGGCAACTATTATAGTGCCTTTAAAAGGGGATTGGTCAGATTTCTGTAGGAAACGTCCATTGCGGGCTATAAGCCATGATGGGTTGTGCAACCTCCTTAGGCTAGAAGTAGGCTACTTCAGAATGCCAAATGCAAGGGAGTTGCAAGAGGATGCAGGCATCTTGTTGTCTCCTGTGCTCCCTGAGGCATCTGGTGGGCCACTGTGAGATACAGGAAGCTGGACTAGATGGGCCTTTGGCCTGATCTAGCAGGGCTCTTCTTATGTTATGTTTTCATAGTCTTTCCTATTTGGAGTTGCATCGTGGAAGCTAGCAGGGCTCAGTCGGCATTGAGACCGACACCTGAAGGAACTGAGTAAATCAAAGTGTCTTTCGTCTCTGTGTACAGACTTCAACTCAGGTCAGCAGGATTCCAGCAACAGACAGTGCCAAGGGACAACCCTCCAATTACAGTTAAGAGGTGACAGCGCAAGGGCTTTTCACTTGTTCTCTTCCCCACAATAATGCAAATGACCTGAATTCCACCAAGCTTTTGAAAAATGGTGCTGTCATAGCAGAGGAGGCACAATGATGATAGAGCTCTATTGGGCCTTCATTGAAATCCGTATAAAGTATTTCATCCAAAAGGATCATTTCACTTTTAATTTATATTCTGCTCTTCAATAAAAAGATAAGATGGCCAAAAATGGCTTAGGATCCCTATTCATTTACAGCACAAAAAAGCAAATCAACAATGCTGGAAAGGATCATAGAAATGGTTACATAAAGAACACCAGCAAACGTTTCAGTCCAACAGACAATTTCAAAATGACACCCAACCATTAAATAGCATCTCATTACAAATGCATCATGTCATCATGTAGACGAGCATTTCTCAAACTGTGGGTCAGGACCCACTTGGTAGGTCACAACCTGATTTCTGGTGGGTCCCACAGAGCCTCCAGGGAAAACACAAGTGATTAAAAGATCAGATAACCAGAGGCGGATCTAAGAGGGGGCAAATCTGTAAGTTTTGCAAGAAGCCTTACCCTGTCATGTAAATCCCTCCTCTCCCTTGCTGCTGTAGCCAGTAAGCAATGCCAAGATGTTGCTGTTCCCTGTGAGGATTGGCTAGAACAGTGCAGGAGAGGAGTGTTTTCCACTGCAGGGTAAGGCTTCTTGCAAAACTTACAGATTTGCCCCCCCTTAGATCCGCCTCTGCAGATAACTAATTGCCTCAAGCCCTGAGGCAATTCAAAAATCAGATAGCTGCTAATTGCACTGCAAAGAGTGGAGCTCCTGCAGTTTGCAGGGTTTGTGTAAATACAGTACATGGAGATAAATGTTTGAGGGTCTCTTTTTGATATGGTTTTTCTTTGCAAGTCTGTCAATGACAGGTGATGGGGGCAGGTGAAGGCTGGGACACATAACTGAAGGCCTAATCTCATGGCCCGTAATGCCTGTGGTACACGCATATCACTACTGGTTGTCTTGGCCTTGGATGCAGGGCAGTATTATCAATTAGCCTGGCTAGGCTGAAGCCTAGGAGCCCTGCAGTGACTAGGGCCTGTCAATTTGACACTGCTACCTGCGCCCTAGCCCCTTAGAGCACAAGTCCTGTCACTCATGGCAGACAGCCATGAACAGTCGGCCCTGGCCTCAGGGAACCAAGCCATAGCAATGAGGAGCTCCTGTGAGGGCCCGTCCTACAGCACCTGAGGGTGGTCAGCAAGCCAGAGCCAAGCAGCACCTCTGTGGTTGGATGCCCGGTGGATTGGATGTCACAGGGTTGAGCACTTTCAGTGCACCGGGGCTGAGCGGTGCCGGCACACTCAGCCAACCACCAAACCAGCTTCCAGAGGCAGGGGGTGCAACACCGACACAACCCTTCCCTGGTCGGCCAGGACTCCCAGCAGTGCCAGCTGGACCTGTCGCATGAGCTTCCCGCCAACTTGGGAGTTGGAGGAAGACGGGGGAGGAACAGAGGGATGCCTGCAAAGAGAGGAGCAGTCACAAGGGACAGTATCAAGGGCTAGGAGTGTGCCCTCCTGTTCCTGAAGAATTTTGGAGTGGGCCCAACATATTGAAAGCCTAGGGGCCCAGCCATGGATCAATATGGCCCTGCTTGGATGTCACCGTTTGTTCTGTCGTGGCCTCCTTCTGTCATATGGAGGTTACCTAAGAGACCACCTTCACCCTAACATTCCAGCTCACCCTCTTAGGTAATCTTGAGGGGGCCTTCCTGCAAATGCCGCCTTTCTCCCAAGTAAGGGGGATGGCAACATGGGGGTGAGTAGTGGCACCACAATTATGGAACTCCCTACCGGGGGATCTAAGATCTTCCTCCTCCCTCATGGCATTCGGCAAGGGCTCAAGTCTTTTCTGTTTCGTCTGGCGTGTGGTGTTGACTCTTGTACCAGACTCTTGACCTCTGCGGCAGAACCTGCATTGGAAATAGTTTGCCCTCCTCCAACGATTTTTTTTACCCTGTTTTTATTTATGTTTTATTTTTATTGCTTATTTTATTGTTTTATTATTTGTATGTAGTATATTTTTCCAATAATTTCCCCCCCCCTCCTTAATAATAAGCCGCCTTGGGCATCTGCCTTGGCAGAGGAAAGGAAAGGTAGAAATCTCTTAAATAAATACATAAATATGGGGAAACTAATGCTGGGTTACCTTGTATGGCTGAGGGCGCAATCCTAGCCCTGACGTAGCGCCGATGCAACATTGTTGCATTGCCGCTAGAGCTCCCAGACTGACGCTAGTTCTGGGCGGGCAGGCAGGAGTTTCTAGGTGGGAGGTGGGTAGGCCGGCGGGCATCCCAAGCCTCTGCCCCAGGCCGTGATGCCCCAATTCAGGCTGCACAGCTTTCTTGGACCTGCACCCACGATTTCGCGAGCCCAGATCCAAGGACCCCATAGGGGAGGCTCCAGTGGCTTCCAAAGCTGCGTTGGATACAGTGCAGACTCACCAACCTGCATGCTCCAGTGCATCTTAGGATTGGGCTGTGAGATAAACGTTGCTGAAACAATATATGCGAAATGCATGAGTAATTGAGATGCACTCCACAAATGGTTAATGTAAGTATTACCTTACCGTTCCGGATCTATGGAATGCAGGGCGTCAAGGCTCTCAGATTTGTGAACGTTTTCCACTGCTACCGAGAAGATTTGTTCTTTTTTTCTTTAATTTGCCTTTTCCTGCACAGGGCGGAGGTTACAGTATGCTTTAACTCAAAACAAAGGAACAGAGATTTACAAAGCAAATGCACGAGAACACAAAACCAGTTTCATCCAACTACCAACTGAATCTTTGCAGTATTTCTGGAATATATTCATCCTCAGGTTAAGAAGCAGCAACAGAGCTTCTTTGCTTTCCTACTTTTTATCCCTACATTCCACATTTGAACTAACATTTCAATTTTTTTTCTTTCCTGCAAGATCAGGTTTGCTATACAGTATGTCTACCTAAACTCATTTTAGTGCTTTCTATATTTTTATGTTTGGGAAATTCTCCATGCAGCCACCAGATGGAGCAATTCAGTTAATTTTTTCAGCAGCTTTTATTTACACGGAAATGATTTTATAGTGTTTTTTTTTAAAGAAACCAACCTTTATCATTATGGAGGCTAGAAAGCATCACTATATTCATTAAACTACATTTCAGGTTTATTTTTGTTTTATCAAAATTGTTTAACATGCTCTGCCATCTACCCAGTTTGACTAATGCAGAAAATGGACACGTTCTTTTCTGATCCTACTAAAAATTCTACCATTGCTTTTATCGGCACAAACGAAGGACTTCAGGAAAAGAGCAGAGATAAACTTAATTAGGTAACTGAGCCTAACCGCTTCCTCTAAATTCAGTATGACTGAATGACGTGAAGTTTGCCCAAATCTATATTTTCTGTTATTTCTTTTAGAATTTATTCTATTTTGGGTCTGCTATTTTTGGGTCTATTTTGGGTCTGATTGTCATAATCAGAAATAATGTGATTCGTATCCATTTACAATCAATAGTCTGGCTGGATAGAACTGTTGTCTGCACTAGAACTGGTCATAGCTGAGTTCTTGAAACATGACATTTGTTCTTAGTTCATGATACATGAAAAGCATAGGGATCCAGGGCCAGATTTAGCTCAATTGGACCTATTCAGCCCAACTGGGCCCCAGGTCTCAGGGGGCTGTGCTGTGGCAAAGAGTGGGTCACCTGCAGTCGCAGCCGCCAGTTTTCATGGAAGTAAGCATCTGTGACGATGCCAAATGCCAAACAAAGCTCTCATGGAGGCCTCCCACCTACTCCAGCTCTTGGTTGGCCCAAAAAAGATCCACTCCAAAAACAGTTCCCTCCCACCATTGCTTTTGATTGGTCCAAAATAGGACCTCTGCAGAGGCAGTGAAACGATGACATCAGCATTTCACTGCCAATCTACTTCAGTGCCATGCTGGCACCTGGTGCCACACCTGACCTGAGCCACTGCCGCTCCTCACAGTAAGTGGGGGGTCATGCGAGGGGTCCCACAAAACAAATATGTGGGACCTTACAAGGACCCTGCGGAATTGGGTCTCGCACTTCCTAAGATCATCCCTGCCAAGATCAGGGGCTCCCATGGATCACATCCAAATCATCAATGTACTCTGACAGGTCTGCCTAGCCAAGGGATGCTATAATTACATGCACCCCCTTCCTCCCCTCCACCAAGTACTTTCTTCCTCCTGTTGGATGAAATAACTGCTGGGCAATGTTCCCCCTTCGCCCTCCTAGGAATCCAGAGTCGCTCCCTTTAGCCCTCTGAGTGCCGGCCAACCAAGAAGAAAAGCTCTTTGCAGAGGAATTGGGAGGGGGAGGAGGAAGAGTGAAGTGGGCAGAGTCAGCCCTAATTTTAACTAGTGGAACTGAGTTCCCCCGCGTTCCCCCTGCATGACATCACTGCCCCTAAGGGGAATACAAGTTCAGAGGAACTTTCCATTTTGAAGCAGAAATTTAAAGCAAATTAGAATAATCCAAAAGTCTGGGTTAATACAGTGGATCTTCCAATACTGAAAAGGCATCAAGGTTGCTATCAGGCAAACCTAGCTGAGCATACCACTGAGAGGGTGCCACAACCATGAATGGCCTCTCCCCAGTTCCCTTCCTCACCTACGGTACAATCCTAACCTGGAGTTAAGCCAGCACAGTTAGGCCAGCAAAGTTTGGCTGGCACAAGGGACACCATAAAGTGCATTTGGACCACTCTTGGAGTCAGGGAGGATGGCTCACATCTGTGTGCTGGCCTCTCTGACCCCGTGAGTGGCCCAATCATATTTTATGGTGTCCCTCGTGTCAACCAAATTTTGCTGGCCTAACTGTACTGGCCTAACTCCAGGTTAGGATTGTGCTCCTAACAGGGAGACAGAGATAGGCTTCATTTGTTGTTGTTCAGTCGCTAAGTCGTGTCCGACTCTTTGAGATCCCATGGACCACAGCACACCAGGCCTTCCTGTCCTCCACTAGCTTCCAGATTTCATGTTCATTGCTTTGGTGACACTATCTAACCATCTCATCCTCTGCCGCCCCCTTCTCCTTTTGCCTTCCATCTTTCCCAGCATGAGGGACTTTTCTAAAGAGTCCTCTCTTCTCATGAGGTGGCCAAAGTATTGGAGCTTCAGCTTCAGGATTTGTCCTTCCAGGGAGCAATCAGGCTTGACTTCCTGGAGGATTGACCGATTGGATCTCCTTGCAGTCCAGGGGACTCTCAAGAGTCTTCTCCAACTAGTCTTCTAGTTCAAAAGCATCTATTCTTCGGCGCTCTGCCTTTCTTATAGTCCAGCTCTCATAGCCATACATTGCTACTGGGAAAACCATAGCTTTGACTATGCGGATAGGCTTCATAGGGTGATGTTAACAGGTGGACAGGTCTGAGTCGCTGACCTACATTTCAGGTAAATGCAGAAGTGGTACTTGATGGCACATGGAGCTTTCTTTGAACATAAGAACATAAGAACATAAGAAGAGCCCTGCTGGATCAGGCCAAAGGCCTATCTAGTCCAGCTTCCTGTATCTCACAGCGGCCCACCAGGTGTCCCAGGGAGGCATGAGACAACAAGATGCTTGCACCCTGTTGCCACTCCCTTGCACCCAGTACTCTGAAGTAGCCTACTACTAGTGTAAGGAGGCTACAACCCATCATTGCCTATAGCCCACAATGGACTTTTCCTCCAGAAATCTGTCCAATCCCCTCTTAAAGGCATCAAGACCAGATGCCATCACCACCTCCTGTGGCAAAGAGTTCCACAGATTAACTACCCGCTGGGTAAAAAAGTACTTCCTTTTATCTGTTTTAACTCTTCCAGCCCTCAGTTTTAGTGGATGCCCCCTGGTTCTGGTGTTTTGAGAGAGGGAAAAGAACTGTTTGCTGTTGCATGTAACTAACAGAGCAATCCTAACTGGCCTAGCAGCCACGTCACGGCAGCACAGATGCTCCTGGGGCCAGGGCTAAGGCCTGGGCTGTAGATCCAACTGGAGCACCCAACGGAGCAGTTAAGCTCCTGCTGGGGGCAGGGGAGGGCAGAACAGGGTGGGAAGGCAGTTAATGCGCAGGGGAATGGTGAGGAAGGGGTGTATTGGGGTTGAAAGTGGGGCATGAATGGAGGCAGGGGCTATCCTACCCCCTTCCAGGTCCTGATTTCCTTACTGCAGGAAATGCTTGGATTTGGGCCAGCAATGTTGCCAGTGCAAGCCTGAGTAGCCCCATAACAGCTGCTGGAGCTGATAACAAGGGGAAAGGGACAATCGTCCCCTTACCTTGGGGAGACCACCAGCAGCTTCTCTTAACTGTGCTGATACAGCAGAGGCTGTTTTGGCGTCTGGAACTGAAGGCTCTGGATGCATCATATCAACGTGTCTCTTGGAATAGGATGAACACATTGTGGGAGACCTGCTGTAAACCACAAGGAATCAGAGCCCCAGTCATGGCCAGTGTGGCACAATCAGGCTAGAATCAACAGATGAATCATTAAGAAAGTCAGGATTTGATAGGTGGGTTGGTTCCCCCTTAATAAACCATCTGGGAAGAAACTCCATCAATCTACGGAAAAGGGAGAATTGCACGCTGATTGTTTTGCAGAACATCAGTTAAAAAAATGAGTCCCTTGGAAATTCATCCTGAAAGCGTGGTGTTTTTTTTTAAGTGAATGCCAACTTTTGTTAGCTCTGTAACTCATTAAGTTAATTGGATTTTGCATCTGCCTCGAAACATTCTAGCATGGCACCATGGAAAAAAGCCGGGGCACTCTTGTTAGGAAAAGCAGGATCTCAGTGGAACTCTGAATGATTTCTTAATTTCCCCTTGGAGTCCCACCTCCTTGTTCCCGCTTTTGCAGCCTCACTTCCTGCTCCACAAAGCGTCAGCAATTGCATTGCGGCAGGTCCCGGGTAGTGGAAACGGCTGCAATCCATCTCCTGAGAGACTGCAGTCACTCCCTGGGGGAAAGCTGCAGTGCGACTGTGACAGAGACGTACCCTCCGCTTCCCCATCCTTAATGAGGACCTAAGTTTTCCAGCTGGCTCCGACCCCACAGCTGAAGCATCTATAAATTATGGGGTGGGGAGCAGGGGAAGAGCTCTCCTCCTTCTGCCAATATTGCAAAATGCTAATTGGGTATGGGAACGTTTGGAGAGGGACTGGAGGAGGAAGTGCTGTGCCATGAGCAAAGCGCAAGGGTCGGTGTATAAGGTGTTCTGATTCAGCAACACAGCTTGGGAAAGGAATTAACACATTGTTTGTACACCTCCCACTTCTGTGAATGGAGAGATGTTCCAGCTAGGGCCACAAGCTAGGGATGGATTTCCTTTGGGCGGGGGAAGCACTGGGGACTTGTGATATTTGCCTTACAAGAGTGCCCTGGTATCCACTGATTCAGTATCCACTGTTATCCACTGATACCACAGATAGTGGGATGCCTATTTAAAGATAAAGGTATATAAAAGGTAAAGGTTTCCCCACGACCAAATGGTCTAGTCATGACCGACTGTAGGGGGTGGTGCTCATCTCCATTTCAAAGCCTGTAGAGCCGGCATTTTGTCCAAGGACAAGCTTCTGTGGTCATGTGGCCGGCATGACTCTACGCCGTAGCACACGGAACATTAAACACCAGGTGAAGGTGACTTGGGGGAGTACACAAAACAAGATATCTGTATCCTGTTGCTGTTCCCTTGCACCTGACACTCTGAGGTAACTACTTCTACAATAAGGAAGTTGCACCACCCATCATGACCTGTAGCCTGCGATAGACATTTCCTCCAGAAATCTGTCCAATCCCCTTTTAAAGATTCCAAGACTGGACACCATCACCACCTCCTGTGGCAAGGAGTTTTTGATGAGCTCAAAAGAATTTCTTAGAAATTTTTAGCAGATTTAGAATTGGCACTGTGACCTGATTACTACAGGGTGTAGGTTTTTTTATATGGATCCCAAATAACTTTATGGTCTTGCGCGTTTGCCATTAACCAGCAGTACTGGTACAAGAGTTTACCCCCTTGGCCAATCAGCCTGGCATAGAGTGCAATATAGTCATGTAGTATAACAGTAAAAGGTAAATGTTTCCCCATGACAGAATGGTCTAGTTGTGACCGACTGTAGGGGGTGGTGCTCATCTCCGTTTCAAAGTCTGTAGAGCCGGCGTTTTGTCCAAGGACAAGCTTCCGTGGTCATGTGGCCGGCATGACTCTATGCCGTAGCGCACGGAATGCCGTTACCTTCCCACCAAAGTGGTCCCTATTTATCTACTTGCATTTAGGTGCTTTCAAACTGCTAGGTTGGCAGGAGGGATAGGGAAACATTAAACAAATTTCTTCTTTACCTTGTTGCAGCAAAACCATTGATGTTCCCCTATCTTTAAAAAGTGTCCACGGTTTCAGGTACGTTCCACATGGGGTTCCAGAACGGAACACCAGAAGATACTGGGGCTGGAAGTGTTGTCATTGTGACTCCAGAACCTGCTGTTTTCCTGAGAACGCAGCAACAAGTTGGGTTCTTTCTCAGCCATTTTCCAATAGCAAAGTGAATCAGAAAGAAAAAAAGCCTATTTACAACCTTGACACAAGCAAAACAGCCCCGCAGCCCTCCCCTTTCAGTGTCCCATTTTCCCATATTTTTGGTGAAGGCTGTGCTAAGTGACACACCTGAAATTGGCTCGCAACTCACCTAGTGGGTCCCAACCCACAGTTTGAGAAACACTGTCCTATTGTATTGCTGCTCCCTGGAATTACACACTGATTGTCTGGTTCCTTGGTGCTTTGACAACAAACTCAGTGTGGTGGGGACAAATTCTCAGGCATTGCCTAATATGGTTTTGTCAGTTCTGACAAACTTCTAACAAGTTTCTTGGTACTGACTTGGGAAATATCTTTGTGAGGGGATCTCAACTGCCCACCACCAGATGTCACCACTCTCTATGGGTAGATTGGATAAAATTCGGTGTTGTGAGGAAAAAAAACTTTAGCAGGAGTGGCCCAATGTTGAGGCGAACTGAAGCAGCTTGCATCAGAGGTGGATTGTGAGGGGATCAAGAAGGTGGTGGATTCGAGGTACCCTTCACCCTGAGGATGCAATCCTAACCTGGAGTTAGGCCGGCCCAAGTTAAGCCAGCAAAGTTTGGCCAGTACAAGGGCCACCGTAAAGCGCATTTGGACCACTGAGTTAGGGAGGATGGCGCACGTCTGTGTGCTGGCCTCTCTGACTCAGAGTGGTCCAAACATACTTTTGTGCCGCCCAAACTTTGCTGGCCTAACTTGTGCCGGCCTAACTCCAGGTTAGGATTGCACTCTGAGTCTGCCACAGCCTCCCTCCAGCCTGCTGTGGACGCACCCACATTCTCCCACTTCTCAGTTAAATAGAATGGAAGTGTGGAACTTATTTCTGAATGCATACGCATAGAATGACACTATAACATACCTTTCATTTCTATTCAGCACTTTTTAATCTGAACCTTTCAGGTTTTGGACATTTGTTTTAAACATATAAAGTCACTTGCAGAGTTCAGGATAAGAAATTCACTGACAGTGCAATCCAAACCCCGGGCTGGACTAAGCAGGCTGGCACACCTGCCCCAAATCCAGTCTGGGGCTCATAGTTGCTGCTGTGCTATCCAGGGAAAGGGGAAAAAAAACTCCAGGTAGCACAGAGCAGCCCCAATGGGGCTCCTCAGAGCTGCGCAACTCCAAGCACCCAAATCAAGGCTGCCAGGGCCAGGGATAGAGGTTAGGATCCGGCCCAAATGCCTCCGCCCCCCTCCCTGGGCCTGCCCACTTTCCGCCCACCCTCTACCCCATTCCACCCTTCTCCCTGCCCCGTTACACCTCCCGCCACCCTCCCAAAGCCTCCACTGGGTCAAAACCAGCTTGAGGGCTGATTCTGAGGTAAAACCAATGGAGAGGAGAGGATTCCCCTTTCAATTGATTGTCCGCAGACCATATGTTCGTCCCCCACCAATAATGGAAGCCTAGCTAGCTTGAATGTCACATGAATTAGGGGCTGGGGCACCTCCCTTATGAAGAAAGACTGCAGCGTTTGGGGCTCTTCAGTCTAGAAAAGAGGCGCCTGAGGGGGGACATGATTGAGACATACAAAATTATGCATGGAAGGGATAGAGTCGATAAAGAGATGTTCTTTTCCCTCTCTCAAAACACCAGAACCAGGGGACATCCGCTAAAACTGAGGGTTGGGAGAGTTAAAACAGATAAAAGGAAGTACTTTTTTACTCAGCTGGTGGTTAATCTGTGGAACTCTTTGCCACAGGAGGTGGTGATGGCATCTGGTCTTGATGCCTTTAAGAGGGGATTGGACGGATTTCTGGAGGAAAGGTCCATCGTGGGCTATAGACAATGATGGATTGTGCAACCTCCTTACAAAGGTGGTGGGGGCTACTGGTACTGGGTGCAAGGGAGTGGCAACAGGATGCAAGCATCTTGTTGTCTCATGCCTCCCTGGGGCACCTGGTGGGCTGCTGTGAGATACAGGAAGCTGGACTAGATGGGCCTTGGCCTGATCCAGCAGGGCTCTTCTTATGTTCTTATGTTCTTATGTTCTTATGAATGTTAGCTGTGCTGTCACAGATTTTGCAATAATCCACTTAAAAGGTGAGAAAAAGAATCGAAATGGAGAGAGAGTGAGGTCAGGCTGCCCACCTTCTAAAAGCTATGGTTTTGCACTTGTTGTGGTGTGTGGTGCTTTTATGTGCTTTCCGCTGCAATTTGGCCTAAAAAGAAACGGTTTGTTTTGGCAGTTGGCAAGTGACACTGTATTGTCCCCTTGACCTAATTTCAACTGATCTTCCCCACTCCCAACGTATTTTTACTGTACATGCAACAGGCCAGTATGAAGTACAGTGAGAGCTGTATACAATGAATCTATAGCCGATGTACAATTAGCAGCCCAATCCTACCTACATTCCCCCCCCCCATGGCAATGCAGTTGCACCATTACTGTGTGCACAGCATTGGCGGGGGTGGGGTGGGGGTTGGAAAGGGACTCCTCAAATCTAGATCTGCTGTCTTGCAGGCGGAAGTCTGAGGCATGTAACATTAGTGGAAAGGGAGGTGCAAGTGGCTAGGACAGTGAATCCCAAACTGTGGGTTGGGACCCACCAGTGGGTCACAAGCCAATTTCAAGTGGGTCGCAAAGCACCGAGAGCAGCCAAAATTTGGGAAGATGGAATGCTGGAAAGGGGGAGGGCTGTGTGGTTGTTTTGCTTGTGTCAAGGTTGTAAACAGGCTTTTTTCCCTTTCTGATTCACTTTTCTATTGCAAAGTGGCTGAGAAATCACCCAACTTCTTGCTACGTTCTCAGGAAAGCAGCAGACTCTGGCATCACAATAATGGCACTTCCGGCCATGACATCACTTCTGGTGGGTCCTGGACAGACTGTCATTCTAAAAAGTGGTCCCAGTGCTAAAATGTTTGAGAACCACTGGGCTAGGATATTGGCACACTTGGATGCCACCAATTCAGCACACGTGGATGCCACCAATTCCACACCTGGTCTGCTATCTTCCCTGACCCACCCCTGAACTCCCACCCTCTCCCCACCTCATTCTGCCTCTGCTGTTGTCAGATTTATATCTCCTGATCCAGCGGGCGGCCTCCTGTGCTGCTGCCATTTTGGGCAGTGTGTTCAAAATGGCCGCCACCAGCACACCACGTGTGCCACCAGAAGCCATTTTACAACAGCAGAACTCAATTCTGGTGGCTTAAACCCCTCTGCGCACCTGCCCAAGGATTGGGCTGTAAGACCCATACCATACGTGCAATAAATATGTGGGACGTCATACCTGTGAATCACATCCATGACTGTCAAACAATGTGGGATTTGCAACTACAACTTCACTCCAATATAGGAATTTACCTGTGGACAAGGCTAGTCCAGTTCTTTTCCGTTGCTATTGTCATTCTTCCTCTGTTTTCCTGCATCTGCTAATATCCCAGCAGTGCTTCCCTGCTGAAAGGGGAAGGAGTTTCCCCCTGAGGGTTTGCCCATCTGAGAAAACAAAGAAGACAAGCTCTGATGAAGTGCACTTCTCCCTCAGAAAACAGTCCAGCAGAGCCATAACATCCTACCCTAGAGCCCTGGGTCAGTGGCGTCATGACTCTGCCCACTCGCGCCCCTGCAGTGACATAATGGGTTTTCCCCGGAGGAGAGCAGGCGTATGAAGTGGCCAGTGCCCACTCCTTTGCACCACAAGCACAAAGGCAGTCTCTTCCAATGTCTTTCCAGAGGAGGGTCATGCATGTGAAGTGGCAGTGCTGCCTGCTTTAGGGACAGCCCAGTGGAGACGGCCTTTGCGCTTCCATTTTCTCCCTGGAGGAGGGGCACATGTGCAAAGCGACCAGTGCCTCCTCCTCGGGGGAGAGCCCAGAGCCAACTGTCTCTGCTGCTTGTGCTTTGAAGACAATCACTTCTGCAACTAGGGCGGAGCGCCCCCTTTTAGCGCAGTGCCCAGGACGGGTGCCCCTCAGACTCCACCCTAGTTACAGCTCTGCAGCCCAGAATGCTATCTCACCTCCTTCAAGGACTCAAAACCTGTGGCTATTGGACACCCAGATGAGTCTCCAACCATTCGTTCCAAACCCGCATGAAAGATTTCAAACTCACAGATGACAACAGGAAAAAGATACTTCTCATATTCTATGAGGAAAAACAATTCATGAATAAGGAAAACTCAACACCCCATTCGCAGCTACCAGCTTCAGTCCATTTTGCAGACAAACACATGTGCACATGCACACGTGCTCAGACATGGTCCTTAATTAAAACAACAGCAGGCCACATTATATGTTTCAATAATATAGGATTTGGCCATTAGCATTCTTCCCCTTAAAAATTAGGGGAAATGGTATGATCGGGTCCTTGTGTAAGCAGGCATTCATTCACACAAATTGCTGCGCTAACAAACGACATTAGCTGTATGGTATAGAAGAGGTCAACCTGCTCTGTTCTTTCATGGTCACTGCTCCAGAATGAAGGTATAGGAGGATAGGAAATCACCTGAAAAAAGTGATGAAATATTCCATAAACAATTAGAATATTGTAAACTGGAATCCATTAGCAACTAATTTGAGTGGCTTCCCAAAGGAACTCTATCCCAGTCAATGACTTCAGGTTCACAACCACCGATGCGTACCCTTTCTGTCGTGTCAAAGATTTGTAGAACGATCTTTGACAAATTACATGACCCAGGAAGGGGGGAAAGGCAGTGATTTCCCCTTAGAGCAGTTTTCATTTGCTGAGCGGAGGCTGTGCCCTTCAGAATGAAATCATGCATTTTGCCATGGAGCTGCTTTCCAGCCCTAAGGGGTCTCTTGCCACACTGCAATGGCTTAGTCAATTAATGTAATAGGATATTAGAGAGTATAAGGAAGATGGTTTTATTCGGCACAGTGACATTTATTGGTGCTCGATTAATGCATGGCATTTGTTAAGACGATGAAATGTCTTTTGTGCCACAGTGTTGCTGGAGAAGGAGGTGGAAGATTGTGTGTGCTCTCACATACAGCATGGGCAACAGGGAGACCCAGCATTGACTGGTCTATATTTGTGAGAAACTGGAATGTACATGCTTGTCAATTCTACCGTCATTAGGGGTGTCCTCGATAATTCCTGCATGTGGTACATAAAAGTGCAGCTTTTCCCACAAATGGAATGCCTTGTGCTCCTATTCCATTCTGCGGTTTCACATATTGGAGAATATGTTATACGGCAGTGGGATTCAAAGTGGTGGTTCATGACACACCATTGAAAAATAAAAAGGGCCATTCTCCCTTAAGGGAAGTGACCCAGGAGCGGCCCAGCTTCTATCACAGACAGGAAGTGAACTCCAACAACAAAACAGAGTTCACTGCAGCAAGAGGAGGGTTGAGCAGCAGGTAGCGAGCCTCCAGGACTCCCTGGAAGGCTTCATGCAGCCCCCAGGTATGTTCTCATGCCCCTGGGTCCCTGTGGTGCCACAATCGCTGTGACACCATTGGGGCAACACCCCCAGCCCCATTCCCCGCAAGCACTTGGCTTCAACGTCCAAGTAGGAAATTGGAAGACCACTGTTCTAAGGTAACTGTGCCCTCAGGGTCACATCATAGGGGTTGGCATAAGGCATTTTCTTCTATACTCGGAATACTTTTGGAAGACAGGAAAGAATCACAGACAGATCAGGAGGAGGATGCTCAGGAATGTATTAGGTCGAGTGCATGGGAAGGATACTGCCCCTCCCCTGTCCAGCTGGAATTGTCTACTGCCTCTTGTGGATTCACAGTCCCACCACTCAGGACGGAGTCCTAACCTGCGTGGGTACAGTCAGGTCACAGTGGCCTGTGCTGCATCTAGTGCAGGAGCAGGATGGAGGTTACCTCGGGGTAAGGGGATATTTCTCCCCTTACCCCACTTCGGGACCCAGCCTGCCCTATGGCTACTTGGATTTGCACCAGTGATTTTTCTGGCACAAATCCCGTGCAAGGCTGCAAAACCTGGGAGTGGGGTTAGGATAAGGCATGCGTTCCTGATCCGACCCCCTCCTGGGCCTGATCTGCCTCCCATTCCACCTCCCCTGCCCCAATATGGCCCTTCCCACCTGGAACACCCTCCCTCCGCTGTCTCCTACCCACTTTGCCATCAGGCACAAACGTACCCCATCAGCCAGGGCAGGGCCTGTCAAGCCAGAGCGGACCTCTGCACCAGCCCAGCCGATTCCTGAGTCAGCCCCAAAGTGCCTTGAAGTTGGAGTGAAGGGAATGGCCAAGCTAGATGCGGCAATCAGTGGCCCCAAAAGCCCAGTGGTCTCTTCCTGCACCAAGAGGAATTGGAATGTGAGCTGTGGAGCCCCATGAGGAGGCCATAGTCACAATCACAGCTGATGCAGGGGCAAAGTGCTAAAACCTCCTGCTGCGGAGTCATTGATTTTTTGAGGCCTGCCCTGCAAGGTGATGTGGGAAAAAAGCCCTTTCTATTTCCACAGAAACCGCCATGATTCCCCTCACCTGGCTGCCGGCAAACCGCCCAGCCAAGTCTCACTCAAGCATGCTTATAGGGTGCTCTCTTGCATGGGCACTTTGCGACCTGAAGCGTCATTTTATTGCAATGAAATTCCTTTTTTCCTTCTGTAACATCGAAGTCCAGCTGGCATCTTTTTTTCGTTGACATTTCCTTGGTAAGAGCAGGAGGGGATCCCGGGCTGGCCGGGATCAAGGGAATTGGGCACTGAGTAACGTTGGTTTTAAGACGCAATTAGGACAGGAACACACACTGGGAAACGAACACTCAAGATGAACAGCCTCCTGATTTAAAGGCACAGGGGCTCGAGAAATCACTCCAAAACCTGATTTTCTCCTATTTCAAAGGTACTTACAAAAAAAACCTAACCACCAACATTGCACATTTAGGTACATGCCTAGTTTGGCCCTCAGAAGCGCCCTGCAGTTTCCTACAAAGTGGCAACAGAACCAGGGAACAAAGTACAGTCTCTCCTAGCTGTGACCATGCGAGAACCAATGAATTTCAAGCCCCAGAGAGGAATATTGACTTTTCACAAATGGCAGTTCCAAGCGACCTTCAAGCCACGGTGAGGGCAGGGGCTGAAAACTCCATGCACCACAAAACCATAAAACAGGAACAAAACTAACCTGTTAATGTTTTCTTAAAAACTCGTTAAACTAGCCTCATAGAGCTGCTGGTCTGGAGAACTGTGCCATGTTTGTTCCTGCAATTAACCCCAACGGGAGCCATTTCAAGGGCTCGCTTTCATGTTTTCCATTTTAAGTGATTACATTTTTAATATTGTTAACTGCAAACAAATGAGATTAGCATTCGGCGGAACAGAGACTAAGTCCTCCTTCTGTGCCAAATGATGGATTAAAAGGTGACCCGTGGAGGCCCCAGTGCACCCTAGCTAGATATTTTTGACGGAGCTGAATTTCTGAAAGAAGGCCCAGAAAGCTTTCAGTGACCTTTCACTCTCATCTTTCCCTCCCCCTTGACCTGAAATGTGTCCTGGCATTTCTTAGGGCCAAACTTGTAGTTGTTTTCAGAAGGAACCCTGTGACTAGGGCTCCTCATAATTTTTTTTTCTTTTATAAAAAGCAGCCTTGGGGCCTCCAGGCAGGAACACAACATTGTGGAAAATTTTAACTAGGGTTACCAGATACAAACTGGGACAGAGTGCCTATACCTTTAATTATTGTATCAAGTGGGAATTTTAGCAGGTGCAGCTTTTTAAACCCATCCAGGTTGAGCTGCACCTGCCAAAATTCCCTCTTCTATATAATGGTTAAAGGTATAGGCACAGTGTCCCTGTTTGTATTGGGTAACCCTAATTTTAACTCTGACCTTTCAGTATTATTTCCACTGAAAATTCCTCCCTCTGAAGCTGTTCTTCCCCTGAACTAACAAAAACTGCATATGTTTGGCCAAGGAAGGCAAAAAAGCATCTGGGGGAAGGCATAATTGTCTATGACAGTGGTTCTCAAACTTTTTAGCACCTGGACCCACATTTTAGAATGACAATCTGTCCTGGACCCACCAGAAGTGATGTCATGGCCAGAAATACTGCCATTGTGATGCTAGGGCCTGCTGCTTTCCTGAGAATGCAGTAATAAGTTGGGTTATTTCTCAGTCATTTTCCAATAGCAAAGTGAATCAGAAAGAAAAAAGTCTATTTACAACCTTGACACAAGCAAAACAACCACACAGTCCTTCCCCTTTCCAGCATCCCATCTTCCCATATTTTCAATATGGGTGCTTCGCCCCCCACCTGAAATTGGCTGGCAACCCACTGGTGGGTCCCAACCCACAGTTTGGGAACCACTGATCTATGAGAAAATAGCATTATTGAAAGGGTTTCCCCCCTGTCCCTTTGCTAGGTTATGTGCCTCTGCAGCTGCTTTTTGGAAAAGGAAAGACCAGGAGAGCACCAATAATGGCATTCAACATACTGTGCTCTTAAAATTACATCTAGTTGGACCCTGAGACCCACAGCAATTACAGGGCAGGGAATTTTGTTTAGAAACAAGCCTCCAGTGAACATGGACTTACATTTCAGAAGTAAAGAAAAAAGTAAAGCCTTGTAGTGTCTATTCTCTGAACTTTAGTACTAGGAAGCAAAAGAGCTGTCATTACCTTATCAGCATAGAAACATTCCACCACCCACTGAGACTAGCACTTTAGCAAGAACTGAACGTTCAGGAATCTGCTCTACACCTCCAAACCCTGTACAGTGGTACAAGATTCAGGTATCCTAGATTGCACTGCCTACATTGATACTATTGTCAATGCCAAAAAAATTTCCCTACTGGCTATGTAGAGAATCAGCATAGCTGAGCAAAGGCATCATTTGTGGGAACTGAATCCATTGATTTGAGGCATTGGTGCAATGAAACTTGTAAACATGCTTATTGCATAGGTATAAGTACTGGAATAATACATGCTCTTTAGCACTGATTCAGTGTTTGACTGGATTGATTGATTCACTTATAATGTGGCAGGCTATTAGCCAATAGTACTGATGAAGGTTCAGTTTACTGAGGACACAATCCTAACCTGGAGTTAGGCCAGCGCAGTTAGGCCAGCAAAGTTTGGCTGCCACAAGGGACACCGTAAAGTATGTTTGGACCACTCTTGGAGTCAGAGAGGCCAGCACACAAACATGCACCATCCTCCCTGATTCCGATAGTGGTCCAAATGCACTTTACGGAGGTCCTTGTGCTGGCCAAACTTTGCTGGCCTAACTCCAGGTTAGGATTGTGCTCTGAGAGACAGTGCCTGCTTTGCATACAGAAGGTTCCGGGTTCAAATCCTGGCGTCTTCAGGTAAACCTGGGAAAGAGCCCTCTTGGAAACCCTGGAGAACCACTACCAATCAGTGAAGGTAATACTGAAGTAGCTGGATGAATGGCCTGACTCAATACAAGGCATGTCTCTATGTACTCCACAAATATTCTAAGCCAGCTGTCTCCTCTTTGCAGGGGGTTGCATGTGTGGTGGTGCTGCCTCACTGAAGCACCATCTCCAGATTTATTTACAAACCATTTAAGATCCACTACTTGGTTTTAAGGGAGGGCAGCTTAATTAATTCAAACTCCTAGGGTGCATGTGCGTACAATGAAAAGTGTAGGTATTACACTGCAGTTACACTTCAGGTAGATTTATTATGTTCTTGCCTCTAGGTGGAGCTGTTTGTTGCTGAACTTCCTTACAACATCAGCAAGCTGAGATCATTAATTCTGAATTTGGATTTAGGAAAGGCAAGCTATTTGGAAGAGACAATATGTTTTATTATCCACATAAAATGGTAGGATTGATCTTTTTCTTTCTTTTTTCATTTCCATGGTTTACTTACTGAATGTTTATAAAATAAAAATAAATTAATGTACATCAGCATTTTTCCCCAGTTCCCAGTACTGAATCTAGAATCCCAGGTATCCTCTGTTTTCCATTTTTTTCCTATCTACACATGATGCTCCAGCAGCCCTATCTCTTTAATTATTGAGATCTGGTCTACTTGCATGTAATTCTTCCTGTTGCAACCTCTAGATTAGATTACTTTAATGCACTGTACGCGAGGCTCCCTTTGAAGATATTTATAAACGTCAATTGATCTAAAGTAAAGCATCCAGAATTTCAATGGGTACAGCCAGCACAGACAACATAACAGCCTCATATCGAGATCTACAATGGCTACTTTTCAATTTCCTGATTCAGTTCACAATCACTTTGATTCTTAGGGTGCAAGCCAACTGTACTGCGCTGTATCCAACACAGGTTAGGAGCAGGCTGGAGCCTCCATGGGGCAAGGGGACACTCGTCCCCTTATCTCGGGGTAGGTGCCAGCCTCCCCAATGGGGCTGATTGGATCTGGACCTGCTGTTCAACAGGTGCAAGTCTAACTATACAGCAGCAGCCTGAGGGCGCAATCCTAAGCAGCGCCGGACTGGTGAGGTCGACGGGCCAGTGCCATATCCAGCGCTGCTTAGGACGGGCTGGAGCCTCCCCGCAGCAAGGGATCTCCCCTATGTGCTCCTCGGATCTGCACCCACTACAGAGCGGGCACAGATCCGAGGCGACCGCACAGCCCGAATCAGGGCCACACGGACTCACCAACCGGCTTCGATTGGCGCAAGGGAGGCTCTCCATTGGCGCTCTGAAGCCGACGCTGCGAGTAGCGTCAGCTTCAGAGATGGAGCGCCGACGTGGAGGTGCTGCTCGGCGCCCACGCACCAGCGCTCTCCGCCCCTTGCATTGACGTGATGAAGTCACGTTGACGCAAGGGGCATGCTAGGATTGCGCTGACAATCAGCGTCACGCGGTCCAGGGACAGGAGTTTAAATACAGTCAAATGGCTGCATCCAGGCTTCACCCACCTCCCTGGGCCGTCCCGCCTGCGAGAATGCCCTCCCCCACCCATTCCACCCTCCCTCCCGCCTTCCTTCCCCCACCCAGAAAAGCCCCTGCACCAGCTGAACGTGGCCAACACA
This sequence comes from Lerista edwardsae, assembly GCA_029204185.1. Taxonomy (NCBI): domain Eukaryota; kingdom Metazoa; phylum Chordata; class Lepidosauria; order Squamata; family Scincidae; genus Lerista; species Lerista edwardsae. The sequence goes on from JAJKFI010000021.1 coordinate 4,090,132, forward strand.
GGAGCAGCTTCCCAGGCACCTACTCCGCGGCGCTGCCGTGTAGATGCATGTGGCTGCGTCAGCACAGTGCGCCTTGCTTGCATGCTTGCAACAGTGCTTGGCGGGCACAAGTGGCTTGCGCCAGCCATAAGGAAAAGTTTGGATTGCACTGTTAAAGTTCTATATAGTTTAATAACCCACTCCTATTAGCACTGGTGGAACGAATATCTTTTAACAAAACAAGGCCTTGGCTCACAAAATTAAAATCCAAATATGGATGAAAAGGAACAAATTAAATCAATCACCATAGCAAAACAGAAGCAAACGGAACTAGTAACTCATTAGTCAAACAGCAGGGGAAAAGCAGGGAAAGACAACCAGAGCATTTCCAAGTCTCCCTGGGGAAGAACGGATTCCCCCAGTTCTGTTCTGTAATTATTCTGAGCCATTCCAGCATCCTCTTTCGTTCCATATGATGCAAGCAGGTGTGTGCCTGCACCCCCTCCATTCCACTGGCTGACAGAGGTCAAATGAGGAAAGCCCCGCACTGTCATCGCCAGCCGGATTGTAGAGTAGGAAGTGACAGTCTAAGACTCTGCACAGAGAGAGGCTTTACTGTTTCCATATATAGATGCGCTTGGAAGCATTTGGTTCTTACAGAGTTATATACATTACATACTTGTCTTGGGCTGTTGGTGTTATAGCTTCCGAGGACGGGGGAGAGAAAGAGAAGAGGGTATTTCTTAGTTGCATGATGCAGGTTCATGTTGTGGGGTTTTGTGCACTGGATTCACACTTCAGAATACTTAGACTTTCCAGGACTTATGTAGTGTCACCTACCTTGGGTCAGACCAGGACAGCCACAGCAAGGGGGGACTTACTGGGAAGGACCCTTGGGGCTGCCCTTTCCCCAGGAGGAGGCGAGGCGACTAGTGGCGTCTCTACAGGGAGGGCAGAGCTCTAAGTTGTGCAAGAAGCCTTACCTTGCAGTGGAAATCACTCCTCTCCTGCACCGTTTTAGCCAATCCTCACAGGGAAAAGCAAATCTTGGCGTTGCTTACTGGCTACAGCAGCAAGGGAGAGGAGGGATTTACATGACAGGGTAAGGCTCCTTGCAACACTTAGAGCTCTGCCCTCCCTGTAGAGACGGCACTGGAGGCGACTAGACCCCACCGGGCTCGGCAGGCTGGAGGGCCTCCAACCTAGGGAGAAACCAGGCCTATCCAAGCCTCTGGCAGAGGGGGCAGGTGCAGGAGCCAGCCCCAGGCCCTACTCTAGTGCAAGTGGAGGCCTTGAAGAGAGTCCTGGGAGGCCTCCAAAAGGAAGGGGTGGAGCTAGGAGGAGGAGTCAGGGCCTTAAAAGGAGGCCCAGCTTGGGAGTTCAGTCTCTGGCAGGCTGGGGAAAGGAGCACCCAGGGAGGCTGGCAACCGCCTTACCCATATGGGCTATTGACTGGCCCGGGGCATGACAGCCTTGACTCAATTAAATCGTCTAGGCAAGCAGAGATCCAGTGTGGAGAGGTTCCTTTCTCGTCGCAGTGAGGTACGTTCATCCCACACCATCCCACAACCCCCCACCTCTGAAGGGGCCACTGACCTCCTGCACCCAATGGAGGTGACACATAGCTATGCCCATGGGGCATGTTCTGCATTCTGCAGTGGAGTAGTAGTCGCGGAGGATTCCTCAAGATAAGGGAATGTTTGTTCCTTTACCTCGGAGTGGAATTGCCCTTACCCCGGTGCAGGAAAGTTGGTTAGGATTGCAGCCTTAGTTATTATTTGTCCTCCTTCTGTTTAGGCAGCATTATTATACAAGATGTTCACCATATACAAGGGTTGTCCTTCTCTCCTGAACGTGCTGATATGTGTTCAGGAAAGTGTGCTTTGGGGCTAAATGCAAGTCAAATCACAAAACGCCAACTATCACAACTGATACAGGAAGAGCAGCATACTTGGATAGGAGAAAGTGCCTGGCTATGGATAGGAGTTCATGGGCCTAGTTATGGCATTAGAGTGGGCCTATTTAGAGTCAAGCAATGTACCAGGCTATCACATAGGAACATTCCTAGTTTAAAGCTCTGCATGGCCAGTGACCTGATCTTAAGGACCATTCATTCCTTTATGAACCTACCTGACCCCTGATATCAGGTTTGGAAGTCCTGCCTTTAGTTGGTATTGACAGACAAGAATCAGGAGCAGGGCCTTTTTTGGCTGGACTGAACATCTGAAACTACTTGCTTCTTGATGAGTCAGATCCTTGTCCTATCTATTTCAGTATTGTCTCCACCAGTGGTTTCCAAACTGTGCGGTGGGACACACCAGTGGGTGTTCAGGTGGGTGTTCAGCCAAGTTCAGGTGCGTTGCAAAGCACCTAGAGCAGCCATATTAAAAATATGGGAAGATGGGATGCTGGAAAGGGGAAGGGCTATGTGGTTGTTTTGCTTGCGTCAAGGATGCAAATGGGCTTTTTTCTTTCTGATTCACTTTGCTATTGGAAAACGACTGAGAAATAATCCAACTTATTGCTGCATTCTCAGGAAAGCAGCAGGCTCTGGCATCACAATGGCGGCACTTCTGGCCATGTCATCACTTCTGCTGGGTCCCAGAAACGATTGGCGATCTAAAAAGTGAGTCCTGGTGCTAAAATGTTTGAGGATCATTGGTCTACACAAACTGACAGCAGCACTCCAGGGTTTGGATCTGTGATCTTTCTCTGTCCTGCCTGAAGATAGAAGGGATTGAACCGGGGATTTGTGCTCTACCACTGAGCTATTGTTTACAGCCCTACACTCATCCCAGAATTTTCAGGACTGGGGCTTAGGCCTGATCCTATGCCTGATCTGGGGCCACAGCAGCAGCCCACGGACTGCCCCAGCAACTGCTATCACAAAAGTGCCATAAGGCACTCTGGGGCCAGCCGCGAGCCCACAGTGCTGGCAGTGAGGCCAGTACCAGTTGGCTCTGGGTCTCAGTGGAAGGATGTGTCCTGCTGGGTGCTCCTGCTGGGTGGCAGGAAGGCTTTTTGGGACAGGGGAAGGCAGGGAAGGGCGAAACTGGGACGGATCGGGCCTGAATAGTGGCAGGGACAGTGGCACAGGCTGTCACAGAATCCTATACCCCATCCCGAACTGTGGAGACCAACAAGTGTATCCTTAGTTCAGCACCTGCTAAATAGTGGACGCAGATCTGATAAGAACCATCAGGGGGCTCAGCACAGGGTAAGCAGACCTTGTGCAGTTTCCCTGGCCCCACGGGATACAGCAGCAACCCCTTCAGTGCCACTCTGTGCCAGGAATCATAGGATAGGGCTACCCAGCTGTGTCTTCCCTGGAGCTTATCCTCACTGGATATGTTTCGGAGGTGAACTGAAGGCTTATAGTGATTATAATAATTATTATTATTATTGGTATTTATATACCGCCTTTCTTGGTCATCAGATTGTTCCTTTGACTTTAATTCAAGGCGGTTTACATAGGCAGGCATTTTTCTAAACTGCAAGGGTTTTTACAAATCACAAACAAAGTTCTAATCTTTCAAGAACAACTACATGCAGATGACACTTTCATTGTCCAGTCCTTCTTTCTTGCCACACGATTGCCTTCCACCGGCTGATGATCTGCTTCTTTGCTCTCACCAAAGAACAGCTGGTCGCCCAACACAACTCCCCCTCTCACAGGCAGCTGAGACAGCTCAGATCTTATCAGCCGCATTCTCAAGGTCTGCTGCACACAGAAGCTTCCGGTGGTCTCAAACTAGCGACCTTCGGATCTTAGCTTTGGGCAATTACTGTGGCTTTAATCCTCTCGACCAGGCCTTCTGATTAATCAGTATATTAACCAAAGCAGGGGAATATCTAACATAACCCCTGCCCCCATCACTGCCCTGTTCCGCCCACCTCTGCCCCATTCAACCCCTTCCCCACCTTCCTACAACCTCCCTGTGCACATCCTTGAGAGGCATCCTTCAAGACCACTCATTTTTATTTTGCACTCTGGCAGAGCATCATACCTCCTCTGGAGGGCATTCATGGAACTGCCAGAGTGCAAATAAAAACGAGTGGTCTTGAGGGATGCCTCTCAAGGTACCAGAATGTTGAGAGTCACCCTCCAAGATTTATCCACAAAGGAGGAGGAGCCTGCTTGTGCAGGTGCACATATGAGCATTCAAGTGCTTAGAAGGCCAGAATTGGGCTTGGCTAAAGGGCCCTGCATTGCCTGTATGTTTTTCCCTTCCATGGCTAATAGCAGCTCCAGGGAATGATTTGGATCTGGAGCAGGGACAGTGGCCAAGGGTTAAACTGGATCCTTATAGAGCTCAGACTCTGGCTAGTTTGTGGCTAGTGGTATCCTTCAACATTCCTCCTAATCCTCTGTGTATGGCAATACTGCATGGCAAGGATAAGGATGGCAAGGACAGTTTAAATTCTCTTTGTTCCAAATAAACTATTTTATAAATAGGTGACTGAAAATAGGTGATTGGCATTAGTGGTGTAGCTAGAGAGGGGTCAAATGCTAAGTGTTGATGGCTCTGCAACATGCCATGTAAGCGGCCCCTCCCCAGTGGTGTTATGCTGCCAGAACGCTGGGCGGGACATCCGGGTGATCGACAGCCTGGCCGTTGCGTTCCGCAGCGTTACACGGTTTGCGTAACGTACACAAGCGGTGTAATTAGTTACGCAAATGGCGTAACGCTCCGGAATGGGACGGGCGGGCTGTCGATCAGCCGGATGTCCTGCCCAACGTTCCGGCAGCATAACACCGCTGCCCCTCCCCCTCGCCGCTGGAGCCATACCAGGTGATGAGAGCAATGCAGAGGAAACACCACCACATTTCTCTTGCAGCCTGGTATGGCTCCAGTGGTGAGGGGGAGGGGGCCTTTACACAGCATGTTGCAGCACCATCAATACTTAGCATTTGACCCCCCCTCTTGCTATACCACTGGTTGGCATCCTTTTGGGGAGGGCTGTAAGCTGAATTTTAGTGCATATGCTTTATATGCAGACAGTAAGATCTCCCGGTAAGATCGGGGGGGGGGGGGAATAAATCTGAAGCCTTGAAGAACCACTGCCAGTCAGTGTTGACAATATGAGTTAGATGGACCAATGTTCAGACTCATAAGACAGCCACTGCTGAGGCTCCAGGAAACCACTAGAAATTTCACAATGAAGAACTGACACATTTGTATTGTTGTAACATAAATATGCGGGCTGCCTTCAAGGATGTTTATTGTACAGGATGTAGAGGTACAATTTTTCTCTTGAAACTGGAGCAAACGCGAAAGACAGCAATTGTGACCTGCAGGATTACGAGATCGTCTGGTTTCCATCCCTTTTTTGGTTCCTGGCTATGCGGCTGACATTTCCAGCAAAGAAACAGGAAGAAGAAGAAGAAAAGACAGCAAAGACAGCAGGAAGAGTAGTTCATTCCATCTGTGAAGTTGGGGTTCCTTTCAGAAAATGCCATGCCATGCTTTTTGGTTACCTTTCGACTGCAGAGTACAGGCTTATTGCTGTGTTTTCATTTCATTTATTCATTTCATTTATTGAGTTCTTCCAAGTATTCATATCCAGCTTGTAATCAATGATAACAAAGTGGCTTTCAGAATTAAAACAGATTTAAAGCAACAAAATGATGCTTATTGATACAAAATGAAAGCCTACTGATACATCAGCAGCAATAAAAACAATAACAAAATGTGTAGCCTCAGTAAAAAAACATCCCAGAACAAAAGCGTATTTACTTTCTGCCGAAAGAGACCTTGAGAGGAGGCTTAACTCGTCTGGGCTATGAAGCATCCATCTGAAACAGAGGCATTTGTTTCAATGTTTGTTTTTAAGATATTGTTTTAATATTGTTTTGCTTATCTTTGGAAGCCACCTTGTGTCCCCTTAACTGGGGAAAAAGGTGGGGTAAAAACCTTTTAAATAAACTACTGTTATCCCTCAGAATCCACAGGGGATTCTGAATCCAGGATCCTCTGCAGGTACCCAAATCCATGGATCCTGGAGTCCTGGCTTAGAGGGACAGGGTTGCAGTGCTATAATGCCTTGCCTGTGGAGGTTGCGCCAGACCTATGGCCCTTTCCATGTACCTCCCCATGCCTCAGAAGGCCTCCAGGAAGTGGCCAGAAGCAACTTCTGGTTTGGGTCCAACGACTTCTGGTTTGCTTCTGGGGTGTTCTGAGGCATGGAGTAGGCTGCAGATCTCCCTGCACCTCAGAATGCAGACGTGGCTGAAAGTTGTGAACTGGGTGTTGCTTCCAGTCATGACCTGGAGGCATTCAAAGATGCAGAGAGGCCAAAAAAATTCCTCTTTTTCAATCCATGGTGGCTCAAATCTGCGGAAGCCAAGACCATAGATGTGGAGGGTGCACTGTATGTGCATTTTGTTGGACGTGTCCTAGTAGGGGGGGATGACTACCTCCCAGGGATACTGTGGCAGTTGCCTACACAGAAGGGCTTGGAAGTGATGACCTCCAAGTTCCCTCTGAACTCTTAACATTCTATTACACACTGTATACATATTTGACTGAACATAAGCCTGAAAACTGGTAGTGCTTTTGTACAGCTCCCATTCACGTCAGTGGAACTTGATAATATCCCTTCTTTAAACGGGTTAGCACTGATTGTTCCTGCATTCAGGGACATGTTATCTATGTTAGAATAATGCTAAATTATTCACTTCCAGCAACATTCTTCAGCAGAAAATCCCAAAGCTGATGTAAACAGCATTGTCAGATGTATATTTGTACCTATAGGAACTTGGACAGATACTCTGACATATGGCAGAAGCTGTGGCTCAACTGTTGAATTGCGGCCCTAATGTGCATTCATTTGACCATCTATCTGGAAGACACCATCTGTGCAGGGAGCTCCTCAGGGGAAGCAAAGCTCCTAAAACTCTCTTCCAGACACAGCAGAGGGCACAGGAGTATGACTAGCTTTAGGCTGCAATCCTATGCACACTTACCTGGGAGCAGAGGCATACCAGGACTTTTCATGCCCCGGGCACATTGCAAACATAATAACATCACGTGTGATGTCATGATGTCAGCTCAGGAGCTTCTGCAGCAGTGCCTTGGGCGATTTTGCTCCAGCCACCTCTGCATGTGCTCTGGCAACCAGTGCACTGCCCTGCTTCTTGACTTGGGCAGCCAAGGGGTGCATGCAGAGTTCTGCAGCAGCAAGCAGTGGCTGCAGGACCCTGCGTGCAAGGAAGTGCCTGCCGCTATGGCTGAGGCAATTTTGCCGAAGAAAGGGTAGCAGGTCCATCCACTGCCTTCCCAACTCAGGAACCAAGGGGATGCACAGTGATCTGCAGCCATGGCTGGGGAGAAATTGCCCGAGCCATGGCTGAGCGGGCTCATGCATGCCAATTGCTTCCTTCATCGGGGAAGCAATTGGACAGCCCCCCCAAAAAAGCGGTGCCCATGGCAGATGTTATATCATGCCCTGAGACAGATATGCCACTGCCTGGGAGTAAGTCGTACTGAACACAGTGAAACTTACATATGAGCAGAATTCACCAGAAATTTGCACATAAGGCAGTTTCCTATATTACTATGAGACGTGGTGGGGCAGCGGGTTAAACCGTTGAGCTGTGAGCTTGTTGACCAGAAGGTTGGCAGTTCGAGACCGCACAATGGAGTGAGCTCCTGTTACTTGTCCCAGCTCCTGCCAACCCAGCAGTTTGAAAACACCTAAAAATGTGAGTAGATAAATAGGTACCACTTCAGTGGGAATGTAACAGCGTTCCGTGTGCCTTGGCGTACAGTCATGCCGGCCACATGACCACAGAAGCTTGTCCTCGGACAAACGCCGGCTCTACAGGCTTAGAAACAGAGAAGAGCACCACCCCCTACAGTCAGTCACAACCAGACCAGTCGGTCGTGGGGAAACCTTTACCTTTTATATTACTATATCAGATACATTAACTCAGGAAACATCGATTGATTGAGCAATACAGCACCAGCACCATTCCCAAATCTGGACCACTGATTCACCCTTAAGGAATGCACAAGAGCTGGGACTGAACCCAAGGCCAGTTCGAGATAACCAGACATGTCCACATTGCAGGTGTGGGGCAATGCAGACTGTACGCATACACTGCAGCTCATGCAAAAGAAGGACGTTCAAATCAAAAAGTCCCATGCCATATTAGACCTTCCTTTTTCAGACTCTGCTTGCTCTCCTGCTGCAGATGTGTGCTGTGGAGGCCCTTACACGAGTGTTCCCTTTGTGGCATGGCATAGTCTCTAAAAGTCATGAGGTCAGAATCCCATATAAAATGCCCCATAACTCTCATGGCCCTCCTCACCATACTTACCTTTCTAAAGCCAGGGGTGAAGGTGAAAAAGGCCATAGACTGGACAGGCATCCAAGCTGAGCAGAACTTCTGATAATCACTTTCGATGCAAGAACCAGCTGAGCATGCTAAACCCTATTCAGTTTCCTGCAATTCACCACTCAGCCCCTGATACTGCTTTGTGAACTTTGTGTTGAAAAGCAGCATATAGATACTGTTGGTTGATTGACTGATTGATACCTAGACTAGGCATTTATTCTGGGGAGGATGGCATTGGTATCAGGAATCTCTCATTATTTGGGGGGAAGCATTGGGGATCCCAAATTGGGAATCCTTACCATTGGTAAAGATTTTGTCCAGGTCTGCCTGACTCTCCAATTTCCTTCTTTGCTCATTCAAACACAGCCTAAGTCATTTCAGAAATGGGATGCTGATTTTGTTTAGGGCAGATGAGTACAGTATTCTGCTTTAGGGCAGGGGGATCAGGTTTGATTCTCAGATTCCTTGGAGCCCTGTGCTGAGGTTTTATGATTCTGTAATTCAACACTGATCTGCTGGAACTACTCATTACAAAGTACTTTATGAAGCAAGCACAGTTCCAATTCAGTTTTAAAATGGAGTGTAGAATAGTCAAGAGAAGCCCAGCTGTAGGGTACAATGATGCATGCCAAATACCAATCATAGCCAGCTAAGATCAATGTGACCTACAGCCTAGTGTGATGGGAGCAGAACAGGGCTGTGATATGTATAGTACAATCTCTCCTCCCAGCCTCCCCAAATCTGTGCCACTGTGTAGCCCAGAATTCAATTGCTTTCTGTGGCTGGCCTGAGTTGTTTTCTGGTTGGAATCACAATTTGTCTTGGGTACATGTCAAGCTAACTGTTCCAACACATAGTGATGGAGGCTGGGCTATTTCACAGTTGCATGGAGATTCAGATCTCAGGGGTATCTGAGCAGTTGCTTTTCTGGGACAGCAATGTGTCTCCCCTGACACAGTGGTGAGATGCCTTCTTTGACATTCACTTCCCCTAGAGGGATTCTGGCTCAAGGAACATCTTGCTACAGCCAGAACCACCTCTGACAATTCCCACTGCAGCAGGACTTTGCTGCACAAACGCACTGCTGCTGTAGCTAAAAGTAGATCTATCCAGTCCCAGCAAACTTCATGCCTGAAAAATCCAATGCAATCAAACAGCAGAAACTTAAGGATCAAACGAAGAAAACTCTGGTCACGCCTTCCCATGCTAGCAGTGGCAAACATTTTGCCAAAGAAAATATCTGTGGCTAGCCTAAGGCAATGTATAACCCTCCAGCAGCACAAAAAGGCTAAAACCTATTGTCAACAAACGTAATACAATCCCTTACAGTTAATCTCTGATCCAACATTTTACTACTTTCTGTCAAGCCATGACACCCTCGTCCAATTTCTAGCCCCCAGCAGGCTGAAGTGTATTGATGGATTAGCTTTCTAATATGTGGGCAGGCAGAAAGTAGATTGGGATCTATTGGTGGATTTGGGAGCCATTTGCAGCAATGGTTTCTAATTCCTAGCTGTAGAACAAAAACTAAAATCTTGCTGTTCTGTGCAACGTGATTGCAACATCTGTGGACAAGTTATATATTTTGGGATATCAATGTTCCCCAGGCTGTAAATTCTTGAATTCTTTTGACATAATTCTCTTGTCTTTAAAAGTGCAAGAAAAAAAAATCGGGCATAGCTGGCCAAGTGACCTCAATGTATGGTTCATGGGATGTAGTAGATCTTGGGTCCACAGCCTCTGTGCTACAAAAAAATCCCAAACCCTTACTGTGCCCTTTACTTCACACACTGCTGTCCAACCCAGAAGTGCGGGACTTCCTGTTTTATTTCTCTCCTGTGAAATCTCGCATTGTCTCTGTAAATAAAAGCAGAAGTCCCATACTTCCAAGTTTGATGACAGCAGGCAAGGAGCACAGTGAGGAGAGAAATTATTTGTTTCTTGCTCAAGTGAGTGACACGCAGATCATTGCCACTTGAATCAGCGGGTTGCATTAATAATAATAATAATAATAATAATAATAATAATAATAATAATAATAATAATAATAATA
>JAJKFI010000021.1:4106249-4122791 GCA_029204185.1 Lerista edwardsae
CTCTCTCTCTCTCTCTCTCTCTCTCTCTCTCTCTCTCTCTCTCTCTCAAATCATGCTCTGCCATACAGAACAATGATTTATTGTCCTAAGCTTTTCATGGGCAGAAAAGTAATTTCTTGCTATCTTACTGCATATGTAAATACCCATGTTATTGGCTGAGATTGCTCGGTTTTGTTCTCGGTGACTGATTATGGGCTTGTGATGACCAAGGAATGCCAGGCAATGAAATGCCTTGAATGGGAATATCGTAAAACAGGTGCCTTCTAACAGTCTTTGCTGTCTCTCTAACCTTGTGCCGTCAAATGCCCACTGTCATGTTGAGAAGTTGACCAAAGGACAATTCTGGTGTGATCCAGGTCCTGCTTACATAAGAACATAAGAAGAGCCCCACTGGATCAGGCCAAAGGCCCATCTAGTCCAGCTACCTGTATCTCACAGTGGCCCACCAGGTGCCTAAGGGAGTTCAGTAGACAACAAAATGCTTGCATCCTGTGGCCACTCCCTTGCATCTGGCATTCTGAAGTAGCCTACTATTAATGTAAGGAGGTTGCCCAACCCATCATGGCCTGCCCACGATGGACTTTTTCTCCAGAAATCCGTACAGTCCCCTTTTAAAGGCATCTAGGCCAGATGCCATCACCACCTCCTGTGGCAAGGAGTTCCATAGCTTAATTTCCCGCTGGGTAAAAAAGTATTTCCTTTTATCTGTTTTAACTCTCCCAATTTCAGTGGATGTCCCCTGGTTCTGGTATTGTGAGAGAGGGAAAAGAACATCCTCTATTGACTCTATCCCTTCCGTGCATAATTTTGTATGTCTCAATCATGTCCCCCCTCAGGCACCTTTTTTCCAGACTGAAGAGCCCCAAACGCTGCAGTCTTTCTTCATAAGGGAGGTGCCCCAGCCCTGTAATCATTTTTGTCGCCTCTTCTGCACCTTTTCCAGCTCCACTATGTCCTTTTTGAGGTGTGGTGACCTGAACTGTACACAATACTCCAGATGTGGTTTTACCATTGATTTGTACAATGCTATAATAATTTTGGCTGTTTTATTCTCAACCTCTTTTTTAATGACCCCAAGCATGGAATTGGCCTTCTTAATTGCTGCCGCACACTGGGTCGACACCTTCATCGAGTTGCCCACCTGCACCCCAAGATCTCTCTCCTGAGCTGTCACAGATAGCCTTGCCTGGGTCCCTACTGCCTTTCTGTCTCCCCACCAGAAGCCAGCTCATCCATGTAGCCAACTGAAGTGTGTTCCATCATGGCAGATTTCTGAGGGACTAAAGGGATGGCACAGGAAGAGGTGACAAATTTCACCCTGAGTCTTCCTCCTCCGCCTCCCTCCTACCTGCTGCCAATGCAAACCACACTGATCTGCTTCCAGCTCCCTTAAAGGAGAAGCAGATCATTCCACTCCTTGTCATGCTCTTTGCATGCTGCTGTGAAAACCAGAAGACTTTTTCCAGGATTCACAGCAACGTGTAAGAAGCATGGTAAAGGATAGGGTTCTGGGGGGGGGGGGTAGCTCAGTGGCAGAGGCAGCATCAGGTGGCATTCCAGGTTGCACCACTCAAATCAGGTCACCAGCAGAAAGGGCTGCACTGCTGGAAGTCTCCCCACCCCATTTAACAAGGGTGGTCTCACAAGTCCTACGAAGGGAAAATTGGGAGTGATGGGGAGATAAGCAATCAATGGCAAACAAAATGCATGGCAATAAGTGGAAACTGAAACAGAAGTTCAGGCTATGTTGGTCTTATAACATCATTTCTTTACATAGTCAAAAACCAGATGTCCTACTTCAGATGGTTAGAAGGTCCAAAACCACAGGGGTCCTGACTTCATGAAGGTCTATGGCAAGGGAGGGGTGGGAAGCCTGGTTCACACTTTCATTTGCTATGCAATATTCTCTTTGTGCAGAGTATTGGATATGCCTTTGGGAGGTATCACCTATAATTCATCACCTTATAATCCAAGATATATGACATAGGAGTTTGCTTCCACATATTTAATTTCACGCCTGAATAATCATGCAGATCTGCTGATCCTGGTACTTCGACCTGAAGAGACGAGATTTGAAACCAGATATCCCTCTTCCTGCATGAAATTCCAGGGTTGTTGTTGTTCCCTCATCAGGCACAGGATGTGGTGACAGCCACTAGATGGTCAGATGGCTTTTAAAGTCCTTTATTACGTCTATGGTGAGTAAGACTATCAATAGCTGTTAGCCATGATAGCTAAATCATACCGCCATGTTCAGGGACAGTTTACCCCGAGGATCGGATTCTGTCCTTTGGGTTGGTCATTTGGGATTGGTCATTTCGGATGTCCTGTAGCTCTTTCAAGTCAAATGTGAAAGAGCTACAAGACATCATCTGAAGAATGGGATAGGAAGAATATCCTGGGTGTATCATGGTATGAACTGAAAACCAGCACCTTCTCATCAAGTTCCTTGATTCAGCTCCTTCACTCATTTGAAAGGTTACAACTAATTATAGCCTCAGCTGAATATGAGCTTTGAAGGATGGCATGAATTCTCTGGGAATCCTTCTGCAGCAGCTCTGACTTACAGATGTCTCAGGAGGAGGAGCAGCGGGTATTGATTGAATGTGCTACTGAGCACTGATAGGGGGGTGACCATCACCTTGAATGACAAGTGTCAGACGATGGCATGGAAGGCAGTGATGTCAGCCCTGTGCAGGTTGCTACCTGGCCGGGATCACCCCAAGCAGACACTGAGGATGCCAACAACTTGTATGGAGGATTTATGGTTAGTCACAGCATGCTCAGTTTTGATCTTGCCATCCGATGGCATGCTATGCCATGCCCAATGCTAAGGATGTGTGCCCCTCCTCCTTAGTTGCCACTCCACTCAGTGTTAGCTGTTTATGATTTGCGGCACCTTCTCTGCAGCGATATGATGATATCACTCCAGTGATATGAAGACTTCCTCCTGGTGGTAAAAGGATATCTCCCTCCACCCAGGCTAGCTGCTATCAATAAAACACACAGAGAGGAGCAGAGGTTTGGTTAAGGTTTCAAGAGAAATACAGTCCATAGTAGGTTATGTACATCTTCTGATTAGGATCAGAGGTTGTAGTTTAGGAACAGGAAACCCTGCAGCAGTTTCCTTTGTATGTAAGGGACGTGGTGGCGCAGCGGGTTAAACCACTGCTGCTGGGATTTCCAACCGGAAGGTTGGGAGTTCAAGACTGCGTGATGGAGTGAGCTCCCGTTGCTTGTCCCAGCTCCTGCCAACCTAGCAGTTCAAAAGCACCTAAATGCAAGTAGATAAATAGGGACCACTTCGGTGGGAAGGGAACGGCGTTCCGTGCGCTACGGCGTAGACAGTGATGTCATGCACCCACTACGCACCACTACGCGAGTACCGGTTTCTAGAAGTTGAGCTAGCCTAAATCATTATTTGTTTGGCATTTGGACAAGTGCCAATCAAAAGTGAGTACCGGTTTCTAAATCATTTGGATGACACCACTGGGCGTAGAGTCATGCCGGCCACATGACCACGGAAGCTTGTCCTCAGACAAAACGCCGGCTCTACAGGCTTTGAAATGGAGATGAGCTCCACCCCCTACAGTCGGTCATGACTAGACCATTTGGTCGTGGGGAAAACTTTACCTTTTTAATATGAAGAAATGTATTTCTCCATATTTAGAAGGAATATGGTGGAAATCCTCATAGGAAGCTACTTTCTACAGAGATAGCCACTGGTCTATTCAGTATCATCAACACTACCTGGTAGTAGCTTTCTGAGGTTTTAGGCAGCCTTACCTGAATATGCCAGGGATTGCACTCAGGATGTTTGTCATGAAAACACACTATCGCTGAGTTTCCCCTGCACTGTCCCTTTTCCCACAAGCAGTTTCCCATCGCCCTGTCAGGATTCTGACCACCACAGCCCTGGCTAGCCGCCTTCTCTCAGTGGCTCCCTCTATCTTCTAGATATGGCCTTGTCCTCAGCAGTTCAGAGCCAGTTTATAGAGCCAACTAACCAGGTGCAAAGACTTGCCTTCAGGCTGGAAAGAGGCTGCCTATTTTGAATGGTCCCTCTAGGAGGAAAAAAAATCCTTCATGCATATTGAACAATACCATGTCAAGGAAAAGGCTAGCCTGAACTCTTCTCCCAGTCACCCGACCTTTCTAAAGGTGCAATCCTAACCTGGAGTTAGGCCAGCAAAGTTAGGCCAGCAAAATTTGGCTGGCACAAGGGCCACTGTAAAGCGCGTTTGGACTACTCTTGGAGTCAGGGAGGATGGTGCAGGTCTGTGTGTCCTGCAGAGAGTCAGGCCTCTCTGACTTCCGAGTGTGGTTCAAACATACTTTACAGTGTCCCTTGTGCTGGCTGAACTTAACTGGCATAACTGTGCAGGCTTAACTCCAGGTTAGGATTGCGCCCTAAGTGTAAGATTTTTCCCTCTCTTGTTCTCCATTTTCTCCCAAGTATTCAAACCTGCTTCTTTCCACCTCCCACCTGAAATAGGGCCATGCAAAGAAAGCATTATCATTTCATTTTGTTGATGCCATATTTACCTTGATATTGGGATAGCAAAGCGACAAGTGAGAACGTGTTAAGTTGTATTGGCCAACCAGATCATATTTTTGAGGATTTATAATATAAGAGTGCTGGGCAGCCCAATCCTATCCTGCACTGGAACTCGCAAGCCAGCTGGATTAATCTATATCCAGCATAGGTTGGAGGTTGTTGGATCCATAGGTTAGATGCAGTGCAAATCGGAGTCAGGGACTCATATCCCCTTTCCCAGAGTAATGCCCCAGCCACTACAATGGGGCTACACAGATCTGCGCCGACAGATTGCTTAGCAGGGGGATTAGTATTCAGCCTAAGTGCAGGAGGCCAATCCCACCCCATTCCCGGTCCTGATCCACCCACTCCCAGTGATCTCAGGATTGTTCTGAGTAAGTCCAGATGAACTGCACACATGAATGCCAACCCTTCAGGATTCTTGTCATGGTTTTATTTAAACTCAAGATATTCCTAGTAAGTAAACATTTTCTTTACCTTGTACTATCAGAAGCTGAAACAAAACAGATTAGCTGTTCTGCTTCACAGCATGTCAAGCTGATATTTTGCTCCTGAGCTTTGGAAGTCAAGTGATTTCCTAAACAACCTTTTTTCGAGCAGCAATTTCTTCCTGGAGGCGGCTCCAAATAGCAATGAATCGGGCGCTTTCTATTGGGCTGCAGCAGGAGGTTTGGTGCAGTGCGAAATACTCCAGGTTCAAAGAGTACTAAGTAAGGGATGCGGCAGCTGTGTTCTTTGTCTACAGTTGCCTTCCCACTGAGTTGGATTTTAACCCACAAAGTCATTGGGAGGAAGGAAAAGCCTGTTTGACAGCACAGTAGTCCTATTCTTTCAAATTACAAAGAACAAAATATTATTTTTGCCTTTGCTTTCCATTTGATTATTTATTTGTACAAGAATTTGCACGCTGTACCTTGTATCTCAGCCAGGACTTTCAGGGTGGCTAAGAATGTCATACGCTAGTAAAATGACAAAGAATAAACTGCTAAAACAGGACAGCAGTGGCATTCTGCAAAACAACAGCTGGGAGAACAGATTGGGGGCATTTTCATAAGATGCGCAACTAAACAAGGTGGCCTAAATGGATGTATAAGGGAGCAATCCTTGCGCCAGTCCAGCGCTGTCGCAAACATGCCGTCAAGCACGTCTGAGCCAGCGAGTCAGGCGCTGGACCGATGCAAGCAGCAGCACCGGCGCTCGGGTGCTGCTGTGCGCATCAGCTGCACCGGCCATGCGTAGGACTTCACAGAGGGCGTTTCAGAGGCGTGCCGGGGGCGTAATGGGGTGGTGCAGTAGGCGGTAACAGCTGTTGGCAAAATCCTAAGCCCCATCCCCGGCCAAGATGGCCCTGATCCGGGCTGCTGCTGCGCACGTGTACCTACGCCTGCAAACCTGCAGGCGCAGATCCAAGCAGCCCCAAAGGGATGACTGGGGCTTACCCGGGTGCAAGGGGAAAACCGCCCCTTCCCTGCTCTGAGCTGTTGCTGCCTCCTGTGCCACCTTGCTAGGCGGGCGCTGCTTAGAATTGGGCTGTAAATCATAATACTGTACATCCTATTTATGGTAGGGCAAGGAGTTCTGCAGCCTGGACACCCTTTCTCCCTATGAGGTCCCAAGAGTTTGTGGCTTCAAAGGTATGAACAAGCTCCTTGAATTGAACCCAGAAAGAGACTGGGAGCCAATGGCACTGGGTAATGTCAATGTTAAGTGTTCAAATAAATGGGCTGCTGCGTTTTGTCCCAAATGCCAGTGCAAGTTTTTCAAGTGCAACCCATATAGATTACTGCAAGCCAGGGTGGAAGTGATTAAGGGTGCAATCCTAACCTGGAGTTAGGTCAGCACAGTTAGGACCACTAAAGTATGTTTGGACCACTCTCGGAGTCAGAGAGGCCAAAACACAGACATGTGCCATTCTCCCTGACTCCGAGAGTGGCCCGAACGCTCTTTATTGTGGCCCATGTGCCGGCCAAACTTTGCTGACCTAACTGTTCCAGCCTAACTCCAGGTTAGGATTGCGGCCTAAAACATATGTTAACTCTTTTCTAGATAAGGCTGGAATTTGCATAACAATAACAATAGTTGTGCATAAGTGTTCCTTTTTCAACCATCTAGGATTCTTCAGGAGCATACCCAAGCTATGCACCTTCATTTTTAGGAGGAGTACAGTCCTACCCAGGACTGGTTGAACTATCCAATTCCTTGACTGGCTATCCCGCCAACCAGTAGCACCTCCATCTTATCTGGACAAATGGCCTGATCCTATTGAAGATTAATTCCAGCAGGACATGTTGCCTTGGTGCAGGCTGCTGCAAAGTAGTCATAAGGCTCTTTGCGGCAGTGTAAGCAGCTGGCACACCATTGGGAAGGTCAGAGATGAACATTCTTTGTTTGGGATGCTTTGGGATTCATACTTTAGGACTCTCACTATCACACATTTGCAAATCTCTGGTTTATAGTAATTGATTTTTCACTTTTGGACAAACAATCCATCGATGTCTACTTCTTTCTAGAACCCCTTCCTTCAGAACAAATAAAAAGAAAGCAAGATCAGTACAAACCACACAGGAAAATATATCCAGGCATAAACAACAGAAAGGAGCTACCCGACAACAGACCAACATGAGCAGACTGTCTGGGTTTCTTGTGAGATTAAATCAATCTGGGCTGAATCAGCTGTAGCGCTGTTGATTTTATTTTTCAGCAACAAGCAATGGCCATTTCAACCCAGCAAAATGAAAAGTATAAATGCTGCATGGGATTACGGCTCAAAAAAGAATGACTGGCCTCGTGTTTACACACCAGCTGTTCAGAGAACCCCCTATTTGTCCTTAGGTGACTTTTTGAGAGCAGCTCCACTTCTTATAAGTAACAGTGATTTCTCATCTCAGGTCAGTTGTCATTGGCAGATTCCCCGACAGTAGGCAGTGCAGAATAATTTTGCTCTTGATTGGCCAAAAATGGACAGTTGTGATATTTTCCCTTTTCAGTTCATTTCTGATGGCACTCGTAGTGTTTTCCTGTCCTGTGATGCAGGGCATTGTATCTTTCAATTTGACAGGTACAAGGAGGCACCTCTTGATTCAACTGCTTGATTGGTCAGTGGCTCTCCTTGGGCAGTTCTGAGCCAGCCCTGGCTCATCTTAAGATCCTTCAATTGTATATATCCACGAGATTAACAGAGGTCTCATATGTGCAAAGGATAAAACCCATCAGAAAACCATAACCTAACTCAGGAGCATTCGTAAGCAGCACCGGACTGGCGAGGCCGACGGGCCAGTGCCATATCCGACGCTGCTTAGGAGAGGCTGGAGCCTCCCTGCGGCAAGGGAGTGTGTGCTCCCTTATGTGCTACTATTTAGTGCTGCTACTGTTATTTTAAACAACCTCCACGCAGCCTGGACAGACTGGACTCTTTTTATCTTCCCTTTCAATTTCTTCCTAACTAGCCTCCTCATCTGAGGGAAATCTGCCCTTCGAAAGTCAAGGGTTCTTGTGTCAGATTTGCTCTGCACTCTTTCCTGGACATGCATGGCAAAACCAATCGCAGCATGGTCACTGTTCCCCAATGGCTCAGTAACATTTACATCCCTAACTAGGTCCCGAGTACCACACAATATTAAATCCAGAGTCGCCTGTCCTCTAGTGGGCTCCATGACTAGCTGCTCTAAGGCACAGTCATTCAGCACATCAATGAATCTGGTCTCTCTTTCTTGACCAGAGCACCAGTTGACCCAATTGATATGAGGATAATTGAAATCCCCCATGATTACAATCCTGTCTCTCTTGGTCACTGCCCTGATTTGTTTCCTCATTTCAAGGTCACCTTCAAGTTTTTGATCCGGAGGAAGATAGCACACCCCCACTATTACATCACTCTTATGGCCTGGTAGTTTAACCCACAGTGACTCTATGGTGGAGTCTGGCCCACCTTCAGTTTCTACTCTGCTGGATTCTATCCTTTCTTTGATATAGATGGCCACCCCACCGCCAACATGCCCTTCCCTGTCCCTCCTATATAGTTTGCAGTGCCCTGGGATTGCAAACCTGGGATTGCAGTATCCCACTGGTTCTCTATTCCACCAGGTTTCCGTTATGCCTACTATATCAACGTTTTCCCTAGCCACCAAAAATTCCAGTTCCCCCATCTTTGCTCGGAGACTTCGGGCATTTGCATAATAACACCTATATACGGGGTTCCCTAAGGAAGGACTCTTCTTTTGATCCCTTTTCCCCACCTCTCTTTCTACTGGACAAACTGTCAGTTACACTCACGTTTGAAATTCTATTTCCTACTCCTCCATTACTCGGTGGTACTCCCCCACCCTCCTCTTCCCGTAGGGATGAGGAGTAGTTCCGAACCGGACGCCACTCAGCTCCTGTCGGCTTTCCCCCAGGGATCAGTTCAAAAGCTGCTCCACCACCTTCTTAATGTTAAGCGCCAGCAGCCTGGTTCCATTTTGGCTCAAGTGAAGCCCGTCCCTCTTGTACAGGCCTGGCTTGTCCCAGAACGTCCCCCAGTGCCTAACGAATCTAAACCCCTCCTCCCAACACCACCATCTCATCCACGCATTGAGACTCCTGAGCTCTGCCTATCTAGCCAGCTCTGCGTGTGGAACGGGTAGCACTTCTGAGAACGCTACCTTGGGGGTCCTGGCCTTCGGCGTCCTGCCTAGCAACCTAAATTTGGCTTCCAGGACCTCCCGGCTACATTTCCTCATGTCATTGGTGCCAACATGTACCATGACCACTGCCTCCTCCCCAGCACTCCTTACCAGCCTATCTAGATGAGATGTGATGTCCGCAACCTTCGCACCAGGCAGGCAAGTCACCGTGCGGTCCTCACATCCGTCACAGACCCCCCTCTCTATATTCCTAACTATAGAAACGCCCACTACAAGGAGACCACAACCCCCCTCCCGGTCAAAACAAACAGCTCACTAGAAACAAACAGGTCTTAATAGTAATTAGTAATTCATCTGGGGAAAAGCAGCTTGAAAAATATTTGCACATTTTGTCAAAGAGATTAGAAAGCCCAGTCATAGTTCCAGGTTTCATCAGCAATGACTTTCCCAAGGAATACATATGGACTTCCTTGTTTGGGTGCTTTCTGTTTCCCAGTCAAGACATTCCAACTTTCCTCAACAAGACATTCCTTGTTGAGAGCGCAGAAGGAGAAAGAACATCTCTAAACAGAGCTAGTAGGATCCCATGTGGATTTCCTGTTGGTACTGTACCCATCCTAGGGGTTTCCTGAATTGCTTTAAGGAAGCACATTTCCTGGAATGTTACTCTTGGACCTGTGCTGGAGAGGGTGAATCTGCTCCTGAAACCTCAACATTTCTTCAAAAAATGCTTCATGGAATACAGTACCACCCTGGTGCATTTCGTTTTATTGGTTGGAATTTCTGTCTTTTTTCTGGGGCACAAGGTAGTGTTTTTTAAAAAAAAAAACCATGGAAGTATAAAAATACAGTTTGCAGTGTAAAGTATAAAAGTATAAAAATAGTTTGCAGTGGCCTAAAAAAATACCGGTAGGAGTTAAATGCAAATTAAATCTGATTTAATTGGGGAGGTGTGGGGAACACCCAGCAAACAGAGGATAATCTGGAAGTGTAGATAACTGAGGTCTGGATAATGAGTGTTCTATTTATCACATTGGCAGAGAGAGAGAGAGAGAGAGAGAGACTGACTTCTGCTGTAGCAGGTTAAATGCATTTTAAAATGAAGAGTCCATCTTTTTCTGCATTACTGAGAAATTAAGACAAAAAAAGTGGCACCAAATCAATTCCACTTAAAATACTGTGTTTTCCTTTAAAAATATGATTAAAGGTTCTGCCCTAGACTCTGAGGCTTCTTATAATTATTGAGGTTTCCATAAATCTACTGAGCATAAATAATAATAATAATAATTTGTTGTTGTTGTTCAGTCGCTAAGTCGTGTCCGACTCTTCGCGACCCCATGGACCACAGCACGCCAGGCCTCTCTGTCCTCCACTAGCTTCCTGAGTTCACCCAATTTCATGCTCATCGCTTCGGTGACACTATCTAACCATCTCATCCTCTGCCACCCCCTTCTCCTTTTGCCTTCAATCTTTCCCAGCATGAGGGTCTTTTCTAAAGAGTCCTCTCTTCTCATCAGGTGGCCAAAGTATTGGAGCTTCAGCTTCAGCATTTGTCCTTCCAGGGAGCAATCAGGCTTGACTTCCTGGAGGATTGACTGATTGGATCTCCTTGCAGTCCATGGGACTCTCAAGAGTCTTCTCCAACACCATAATTCAAAAGCATCTATTCTTCGGCGCTCTGCCTTTCGTAAGGTCCAGCTCTCACAGCCATACATTGCTACTGGGAAAACCATCGCTTTGACTATGCGAACCTTGGTTGGCAGGGTGATGTCTCTGCTTTTTATTAAGTTGTCTAGGTTTGCCATAGCTTTCCTCCCAAGAAGTAAACGTCTTTTAATTTCATAGCTGCAGTCACTATCTGCGGTGATCTTGGAGCCTAGGAAAATAAAGTCTGTCACTGCTTCCATTTCTTCCCCTTCTATTTGCCAGGAAGTGATGGGAGTGGTTGCCATGATCTTAGTTTTTTTAATGTTGAGCTTCAAGCCAATTTTTTCACTTTCCTCTTTCACCCTCATCAGAAGGTTCTTTAGATCTTCCTCACTTTCTGCCATTAATAATAATAATAATAATAATAATAATAATAATAATAATAATAATAATACTTAGTATTTATATACCGCCTTTCTTGGTCATTAGATTTCTTTTTTTGACTTTAATTCAAGGCGGTTTACATAGGCAGGCATTTCTAAACCCAAAGGGTTTTTACAATCACAATAAGTTCTAATCTTACAAGAACTGCTACATTCAGATAACACTTTCAAGTCCAGTCTTTCTTTCTGGCCCCACGATTGCCTTGCTGCTGGCTGATAAACAACCTCTTGCTCTCACCAAGAAACAGCTGGTCCAGCACAACTCCTCTCTCACAGGCAGCCGGAGACAGTTTAGATCTTATCAGCTGCATTCTTTCAAAGTCTGCCGCTCACGGAAACTTCCGGTGTTCACGAACTGGTGACCTTCGGATCTTATCTTCAGGCATGATGGCGGCTTTTACCCTCTCAACAAAACCTCCTTCCTAACTTTCCTTCAAAAATATAGGCTCTACATTTGTTAAAGTTCTTACTGAACCTAAATCTGGGAGAGGAACATCAAAAGGTGACCTGGAACCCTTACTCTAAATGGTTACTATCCATGATAGGACATTGGAGTAGATGTTAGTCTGAAACAATAAAGCTATTCTTATAGGGAAAAATAGAACCATTCAACACAGAAGGATACAATCTTTCTAAGAACAAGCTTTTTTAAAAAAAATTATAGGACAGTGGAGTTCAAATAGGACAATTCCATCTGTTTTTGTTCACAATGCAAATTAGGGAAAGTGGAAAAAAAACAATGGAAAGAAGCTATTAAACAATATCAAAACTAACATTTGGATGTGAAATTAACACATTGCTTTTATAGCCATTGCTATTAGCTTTATACGCAGATAAATTCTGTAAGACATATTATTACACCAAGAAAGTTGCTTGCAACAGAGGGGATTTGGTAAAACTTAACACACAACTGTTGTTTTCTGCAATTTGTTTCTGTGGCACATTACATACTGTATCCAACAGCAACTATGGTTTGGCGTTTCTTGCCAAAACCATGGGACCACTCCCCTTATATCCAGCGTTGTCATTCAGCGGGAACGCTGGGCGGAAGGAACGGGTGAGTGGTAGCCCGCCCGTTGCGTTCCGGTCCGTTTCGCCGGGGCGGGGAAGACGGCGAAACGGACCAGAACGCAATGGGCGGGCTGCCGCTCACCCGTTTCTCCCGCCCAGTGTTCCCGCTGAATGACAACGCTGCTTATATCCTATCTTACTTCCTTGTCCACACAAACCATAGTTCACCCATTACATCCAAACAAGCAAACAATGGTGTTGGGTTGTCTTTCCAGTTTGGTCAAATATTGTTAGCTACTACCTATTTGATCATGGTCACAAACTGCCAAGGATGTCATGAATCCATGGTGGCTGATGAATTAAACTGATGAAAAGTTAGCAGAACTGCCTTGCAAATATTTGCAAATATTTGATGTTACTTTGCTTGACTTCTATCTTAAAATTCCCAGGCTGATCCTAGTACACTATGAAAATGGTAAATAATTGTTCAGTGAACTAGTCGCAAGTTTACAAATTTTACTCAAAATTATTAGGATTTATAATAGTGTATTATCTTTTAAACTAAACTTTTTTTGAAGAACAAACTAATTTGTTTTGTAATTAGTAAAAGTATCAATTCTGTTGACTCTTGTTTATTATTCCAATAATACCTTAAAAACATTTGACCACTGTTTGACTGAAATTGAAAAACAAATTTGTTTAATCATGGTTTACAATGCTGATTTGTCCAGTTGGGTAAACAGGGAAGTAACATAGTCAATCTCAATACACAGGAGGAAGGAGGATGCAAGCTCAAAGCTCAGGCACAAAGAATGGCTTGCACTTGCTTGCAAATGGCCTCTCTGACCTCTCTGGCCTCTTTATGATGCTTTCTTTCTTATGACTCCCCGGGAATTTGGAACAAGTGTCATATTTAAGTTCATCCACTACAACTGTACAAAACTTATGTGATTATCTCAATTCACAGTTGTATTCTATATCTGAAATATCAGGCAGGCAAATACAAATGTTTCACTTATTGACAGCACAACCCCATGTATGTTTATACAGAAATAAGTGCCAGCAAGTTCAATGGACTTACTCCTAAGTAAGAGTGCATACGACTGCTGCCTGAATAGGCAAAAGCAGCATTTGGAATAGGACACAACCACTGTTCCATCGTGACGTGTATACTACATCAGCTTGGGGCTACAAACTAGCTTGTAGCTTGGGGCTACAAACTAGCACAAACAAACTAGCAAACAAAAGCCGCCACTTGAGGTGGTGAAATGTTGAGCTGCACAAGATCAGGCAATGTATGGCTAGGAAGAGCCATGACTTCCAAAAACTCATTCACACGGCAGTTACAGCATCAGCTGTGTTGTGAGAATGCCTTTTATGGTGATGGAATAGCTAACGATAGTCAGGATACTAGAAAGAATTTGCTGCAATGGAGCATCGTGGCTGTGGCATCAAAGCTTTGGCAAGTTGGATCTCATCGAATTAAATCAATGGTTTAATTCATCTTTCTATGTTAGCAATGATGCCGCTATATCTGAGTCAATGCCATGATTGGGATCAATAATTTTCTAGTCAATCCCAGCATGCAATCATCAAATGTATTTATTAAAGTGGTTATTTGTAATATCTCATTCATTTTTTTCAAATCTGAGCAGTTTGAGAGTGGGAAAGTTCAGCTGGTTATTAACCCCATGCTCTGACAGTGGGGTTAATAAGCAATGGGAATATGTCATTCCGTTTATTTTTGATTGCAGAAAAGCTGATCATGGTCATCAGAAACCAAGACTAGAAATAGCCTGTGGTTAGGGAAGCTGTACCCAGACTACCGGTTCAGTGAACATTTGATTGTGGTCTGCAGTAGTACTCAACCTATACTTTGAGGCTTGAAAATGAGAATCAATTACAAGACAAGATCCCACAGTCAGACTAACGTGGGGATCTCCTTAAGATTTCATGGCCTCCATGGACCACAGATGGTGATTCTAATGCAATGATTCTGATACTCTGTGGAGGCAGATGAGTGAAATGCTGCCTAAGGGATCTAATCCCACAGACCAAAGCTGGCCTGAAGTCCAATCTGAGGAAGAGCAATTTCAAGACCACCCAGGGAAAAGGGATTCAACATCAGTCGTCTAAGGCTGGAGTTCTCACAGAAACCAAAATCCACAGTTCCACAAAAACCAAAATCCACAATGTAGAGGTGGTTTCAAAGGTTGAACACACACACACACACACACACACACACACACACACACACTTATTTATGATCTTAAAAAATGTAAAGGTTTCCCCACGACCGAATGGTCTAGTCATGACCATTCGGGGATGTATGCTCCCTCATGACCAGTAGGGGGCAGTGCTCATCTCCATTTCTAAGCCTGGTGAGCCGGCGTTTGTCCGAGGACAAGCTTCCATGGTCATGTGGCCAGCATGACTATACGCCAAGGCAGATGGAACACCGTTACCTTCCCACCGAACTGGTACCTATTTATCTACTTGCATTTTTCCATGCTTTCAAACTGCTAGGTTGGCAGGAGCTGGGACAAGCAACAGGAGCTCACTCCATTGCATGGTCTCGAACTGCCAACCTTCTCGTCAATAGCTCGGTGGTTTAGCCTGCAGCGCCACCACGTCCCTGGCTTAGATATCCTTGGCAATATGGCCTTAGACCAGCATAAAAGAATAGAATAGAGGAGCATTCTCAGCCTTTTGGCTAAGATCAAATGTAGTATCAAAGTTGGTATTAGAAGCTGGGCCCAATTACCTTATATCTGAGAGCTTTTCCAAGCTCTCTGAAATAATGCATGAGTTCTTTTTGATACAGGTATTTGCATCATTTTCAAAGGGAACGTTGTGGGGGGGGGGGGGGAAGACTGCAATCCTACACACAATTCCCTAAATAGGATTGTGCTGCAGAGATGTGAACTGAAGAAGTATGCAAACAGAAAAACCATCATTACTGCTTCCCACTGGCTTTAATGTGCTCCTTGTATCAGTGGGTTAACAGTTTTGTAAATACATAATGTACAAGTTGTACAGGGTTATCTCTCATAGCCCCTTTTAGCTGGCTTTCAGGGAATTGCTTGAAGATATTTGTATCAAGCTAGATGAGGAAACAGAGGTCTGTGCCTGGAAATTCGGTCTCTTTACATGTTGGCAAGAGGCAGCTACAGGATCAATAATCTGGAGGGGATCGTGATACGTAGAACGTAATCCTAAATTGCGCTGGAACAGCCCAGGGCAGGAAGCTGCTCCATAGCCAATATAGCTTGGGGCTGTGCTGGAGCCTCCACGGGGCAAGGGCACGTTCACCCCCTTGCCCCAGGGTAGGTGCCAGCCACACCTATGGGCTACTCAGATCTGCACCCGCTATATAGCGAGCGCAGATCTGAGTTTCCCACGCGGCCCGAATCGGGGTCACGCGGATCCGGGACATGGGTTTGGATGCTAAGGCCAATAACAGACCAAGAGCAATAAAATGATACAGGGAGTGTTTCAACTGAAAAGCCTTCTGGGACAGAGACATTTTCGTCTGCCAGCAAAGGATTAACAAGAAGGCGGTCAAGCGGGTCTGAAGGGGAGGGAATTTCACAACCTGGGAGACATACCACAATCGACAACATTCTGTTATGGAGCTAGGTTTAAAAAACTTACTTGGATATATTTGACAGCTTTATTTGGCCGGTAGGGGAAGTATTTATCATATGTACAGTATATGTATTTATTTATCACAAGTATTCGTTAGAAGGGGAAGTATTTATCATACGTACAGTATGCATATACAGTATATGTACAATATACCGAATCATGTGTGCCCAGGTATCCACAGACAGGGCAACCCACTCCCCCCTTGGCCAATGCAAGCCACGTATGTCAGCTGAGCACTGTCATGCACACGCCGTATGGCCAGTTCGGCCAATGCAGGGGGCTTTTCCGGGCAGGAGGGCGGCAGGCAAGAAGTGGCCCAGGGTGAGGGGAGGGCATTCCGGCAGGAGGGGCGGCCCAGAGGGAGGGGTGGCGCTTATGTGGAGCCACATCCAACTCCCCTTCCCCAGGCTGCGCGGCCCCGATTCAGACCGCACAGGATGCTCGGACCTGTGCCTGCTAAACAGCAGGCGCAGATTTGAGCAGCCCCATCGGGGTGGCTGGCACCAACACTGGGGTAAGGGGGCAAATGTGCCCTTGCCCTGTGGAGGCTCCAGGCTGGTCCTAACTGTTGCAGTTTCACATCTCACAGTCCAGAACTGGCTGAAACTGGCAT
>JAJKFI010000021.1:4122801-4139864 GCA_029204185.1 Lerista edwardsae
GGTCTCCAAGCCCCCAACTCTGCTATTATTCACACAAATTCACAACACTAACCTGCCTTGGATTCAGCGCAGGCCAACCGACCTCCCTGTTCCAGTGCAGGTTAGGATTGCGCCCTGATTCGGTATCCACAGTTTCAGCTATCCATGGATACCATAGCTACTGGGACGCCTATTAAAATGATAAAGGTAAAGGTTTCCCTACAACCGAATGGTCTAGTCATGACCGACTGTAGGGAGCGATGCTCATCTCCGTTTCTAAGCCGAAGAGCTGGTGTTTGTCCTGAGGACAACCTTCCGTGGTCATGTGGCCGGCATGACTATATGCCAAGGCGCACGGAACACCGTTACCTTCCCACTGAAGTGGTACCTATTTATCTACTCACATTTTTATGTCCTTTCGAACTGCTAGGCTGGCAGGAGCTGGGACAAGTAACAGGAGCTCACTCTGTCGCATGGTCTCGAACTGCCAAACTTCCAGTCAGCAAGTTCAGCAACAGCGGTTTAACCCGCAGCGCCACCATGTCCCTTTTTAAAATGATAGGGGGACATTAAAAGAAATCTCTCTTTTTTTACCTTGTTGCAGCAAACAATTGATGTTCCCCTATCTTTAAAAAGGCGTCCCCAGTATCCATGGTTTCAGGTATCCACAGGAGGGTCCAGAACAGAACCCCAGTGAATACCCAGGCATGCCTGATTATCATTACCACATCAATTACATACAAAATTAAAAAAGAGGATTTCCACCATTTGCAAAAGGAGGGAGGCAGGGTGCCAGTATTACAGTAAACAGTGCATTTAGCACACTTAAAACCCTGTGTTTATGGAGGCTGCCCCCAAGGAAAGCAGTTTACCTATACTAGAGATTAGCAGCATTAAGTCTGGAGCACAAGTCTGGCCTCTGCCCCAGAGCATAATATCAGTCCTTGACTTTAAACCATGCTTAAATAAGGAAATCCAACAGATTTCTGTACACCAACAGAACTGGGGCATTCAATGGTAACCATTGCAATCAGTGTCCTAATGACTGTCAATAGCAAATACTGCCTTTAGTGGCTATGGATTGACACTTTATTCCTGGAAGGAGGAAAATGGCTATCACCTGCTGTTTTGAAACAGGCTGACATCTCCATACCTTTGCAGGGTCTATTTAAATTGTAAATCAAGCTTGCACCAAGCCAATTGCTGTACATATATTTGATTAAACGCTACTGTTTGGAATGTAAAAGCCAAAAGAAAAGGACCCCTATGGATTTCCTTATTAGATGGTTTAGAGGTTTAAAGTTTTACTGAATCTGTGATCGAAGCATGAACTTTGGCATCAATTGTATAATGGTGGCAATCATTTGTAATCTCCTTCATGACCTGGCAAAGACAGAATGTGAAAATCAGGGATTGTTGTCATTCATTTGGCAAAAAAGCAAACCATTAATGAACTGCAAGCAAAAGGTTCCTTGCAGTATGCAGGAGATTTAAGTTTGTTGTTGTTGTTCATGATGAAAAAAAATCTATGTTTACCAAGTGAATCCAGCTCTAGCTTTGACACTTTGATTATCCTGCAATGTTTTTAAAAAATTAAAAAACCCACAATTTAAAAACATGAGATCTATTTCGGTGCAGTACCTTCTGCTACTAAGTAGATGCTGGGCTTTAAAGGGGAATTAGTCCAATTCATGAGTGTCTCTTAAAGACTCTACTAGTCATGATGGCTTTATGCTACCTCCAGGTTCACAGACAGTGTGACAGAATAACTTTTGCAAGGGCGCAATAGGAGGAGACAGACAGGAGGCATGCCTTCATCCCCTGCTTGTGAGTTTCCCAGAGGCACCTGGTAGACCACTATGAGTAACAGGATGCTGGACTAGATGGGACTGTGGCCTGATCCAGCAGGGTTTTTCTTACATAATGTTCAAAGCACTAACAATGGCAAACTGGTTGGTGCTAGGCTACAAAACCAGAAAAATTTACAAGCTGCTAAAATTGAACATTGAAACCACTTGTTAATAATCTGGTTTAGGATATTTCCAGGTATTGATGTCACACTGACAGGTCTACAGTATACGGGACCTTCCTCTCCCCCTTTCTTAAAAGTTGGGGATTGCATTGGCTTATTTTTAGTCCTCTGGCATGTCAACCATTCTCCCCCAATTCTCCAAGGTTGTAGCCAGTAGCTCTGAGATCACATCCACGAGCCATTGAAGGAGTAGTATGTTGCAAACCCTGGAGCATCGTTCATGTGGTCTTAGACATGGACATTGAACAGCAAATGCAGGAATTGGCTTTCATGTGCTGGGACAGCAGTTCCCAGGTATGCCTGGCAACAACACACAGCAGCCACAAGCACCCAGCAAAGACCACCACTGGCAGGGAGGATTGGGCATAGCCATAGTTTTACTGGTGGCTGCCAGGTCTTTTCAACAATGCCTTGGACAGACGCCTTGGAGAGAATGCCCAGCAGAAGGTGCCTTGCTACGGGCAGGTATGTAACAAGGGCAGGCATCTAAACTGGAACCAACCCTGCTCTCATGGTTAGTCATCACAGGGCCTACCCTATGCCGTTGTTACGTTCATATTGCCAGCTCTGGGTGTTGTAAATGTGCCGTAAACAGCGATGGGATCTGCAAATTGAGAAGGGGAACGCTGGGCGGGACTTAGGCGGGACTTACACATGATTGGCGGCCTGTCCGCAGCATTCTGCGGCTGCCCTGGCCTCGGAGGGGCTCCTGCTCGCCACGGAGGATGGGTGGGGGGCACGCTGGGTGCCTGGGCGAGCAGGAGTGGGGGGCGCCAACCGGGGGCAGCCCCCCCCCGAGGCCAGGGCAGCCGCGGAACACTGCGGACAGGCAGCCAATCACGTGGAAGTCCCGCATAAGTCCCGCCCAGCGTTCCCCTTCTCAATTTGCAGATCCCGTCGCTGGCCGTAAAGCACATTTATGGTACCCGAAGATTAGGCACTGTCCATGCTGGGGCTGCACCAGACCACATTGTGCCCCAGTGCAGGTGGTACAGATGGATGGCACTTCAGCAGCCTTGGCTGACGGTAAGGCCAGCTGAGGCGGGGAGGGGACAGAATTGGGAGAAGGGAGGGGGAGCAGAGTACCTGCTTTTATTTTCAAAGAGAAAGTCTAAAAGAAGTTCATATCTTTATTTCAACCTTGAAGATTATGCAGGTTTCCATTTCAACTGGATCTGCTTTGAGTTCAAAAGTCTGATTAAGTCAGAGAATATTGATGCCAAGGGTTTAACAGATCAAGAGGGACCAACAGTAATGGGGGTTTTAAACATCAAATTGTGGAAGGTTTGGAGCACCTCAGCCCCCAAGGCAGCTCTGAATTATTTTAATGATTTGAAAGAAAACCATTAAGAGGCTATTTTAATGCATAGTTTCTATCCTTTTGCCCAAATGCCCTGGTAGGTGCTAGCTCTTACTACACCATGGACATTAGGGAGAGGGAAATGGTTCATTAGTTGAAGGCACCTGGAAATTCCTTGGATTAAATGTGATCAGTTCATTTACACACCACTGCAGTTGTTCAGCGGTAATGTGTGCTGCTCTATACATTAGATCAGTGTTCTTCAACCTTGGGGTCAGGACCTCAGTGGGGTAGTGAAGCTTCAGGGGTGGGCTCGTGGCAACTTACAAGAATAAAAAAGGTTGACGATCCCTGGACTAGAGCATCACCAGGTAAAAGGGGGAGACATTTGGTGTAGCCCTTCAGATATCAGAAGATACGTATCAGTGTGTCCCAGACCTGCTCAGCGATTGTGCTAAAATAGCTTTCACTAGTGCTAGGTTTCAGGATCACTTTTTCTGTTCTGTCTAATAAGAATATTTGATTACCGTGAACAGTGCTGGGAGGGCGCTATGGGGATAGGGACTGGGCGAATAGGGTCCTGGGAGGGGCAAGATCAACAATGGGGTCGCCAGTCTTTCACATTATGCATATATTTATAGATTGGCGCCATGGCATGAAAAAGGTTGAAGACCTTTTTCATGCCATGAAATCCTCTAAATGCCGTTTTTAGATTTTTCAGACTGCTGACTATTGGGACACCTCTAGCATGTCCCTCTCCCCCACCCCAATTTTTTGCTTACCATCTACCTGACAAAGAGTTCACTGTTTGATGCTTTCTTAATAAGGGTGCACCCCGGTATCCACTGATTCAGTAGCCACAGTTTCAGTTATCCATAGATACCATGGATACTGGAACGCCTATTAAAACGACAGGGGATACAAACTCTTTTTTTACCTTGTTGCAGCAAAACCTCTGATGTTCCCCTATCTTTAAAAAGGCGTCCCAAGTATCCATGGTTACAGGTATTCAAGGGGTGACCCAGAACAGAACCCCAGCAGATCCCAGAGCATGCCTGTATTGCCACACTAAAAGCAGGACTCTTCTTTGGATCCTAATTTTGTTTTCAGTTAAGGAGAATTCTTCACCTAATAAGAAGCAGCTTCCTCTTCCATTCCATCCACTTTCATTCTTTTGAACTATTGAACTTAGCAGAGTCCTTCTGAATTAACTTGGCAAGTGGTCGTGTCTGCACTCAATCCAATCTAAAAACGCACACACACAAACCATAACAATTCCTGGGCAGGAAGAATGTGGAGACACCGAAGAGACACACACATCCTTTGCTGGGAGAACAAC
The DNA here is from genome assembly GCA_029204185.1 of Lerista edwardsae. Classification (NCBI taxonomy): domain Eukaryota; kingdom Metazoa; phylum Chordata; class Lepidosauria; order Squamata; family Scincidae; genus Lerista; species Lerista edwardsae. The sequence goes on from JAJKFI010000021.1 coordinate 4,127,452, forward strand.
AATTGCAAGGTTCAAAGGGGTCACGTTTGTTCCACTTCCTTGGAGCCTTACGATGGCAGGAATACACTTTGTTACAAACATTTAGGGCCCAATTCTGGAGTTGGGCCAGCACAGTTAGGCTGGCACAGTTTGGCTAGCACAAGGGACACCGTAAAGTATGTTTGGACCACTCTCGGAGTCAGAGAGGCCAGCTCACAGATGTGCGCCATCCTGACTCAGAGCGATCCAAACGCACTTTACGGTGGCCCTTGTGCCAGCCAGACTTTGCTGGCCTAACTGTGCCGGCCTAACTCCAGGTTAGGATTGCACACTGAGTAAAGAGTTGAGCCAATGCAAAACTAAAAAAAACTGAGCAATATGCTTTCTCCAGTCAATGAATTGTTACATGCCATGAAAAGCATTCAGGAGGGCACTCTGGGAGGAGGAACAAAAGGTATGAACCCCAGAGACTGCATTTGTGCAAAGAAAAAATATGCCATACATTTGAGCGGATTTAAAATTACAGGACAGCCATCAGAGCCTACTAAACATCTTCCTGTGGCTTGGGCAGAAATTACGAGGACTGCTGAGTCAGAATAATAGGTTGCTCCTTTGTTGGTATCCAATTGCTAGCTCTAATTTCAGTTCTCTCCTGCTCATGCCTCTCCTGATTGGAGACCACCAGGTTCTTGCTTGACAACCTGTTGCCACTGACCAGAAGGTTAATGGGTCATTGTCAGCTTTCTTCCCCTCTTCAGAAAGGTTTACCCAGACAGTCATTTTGGATGTGGTTAGCTCACTGCTGCATCAACTGTTTAGACTGGGTGTGCATAATTGATAGGCTGCTCTGTCTCTTTTAAATTATGGAGCATGATTACACAAATTGCTAAACTAGAAGTAAAAAAAGGTAAAGGTTTCCCCACGACCGCATGGTTTAGTTGTGACCGACTCTAGGGGGCAGTGCTCATCTCCGTTTCTAAGCCTGTAGAGCCGGTGCTTTGTCTGAGGACAAGCTTCCGTGGTCATGTGGCTGGCATGACTCTGCACCGTAGCACACGGAACACAGTTACCTTCCCAACAAAGTGGTACCTATTTATCTACTTGCATTTTTAGGTGCTTTCGAATTGCTAGGTTGGCAGGAGCTGGGACAAGCAATGGGAGTTCACTCCGACACGCAGTCTTGAACTCCCAACCTTCCAGTCAGAAAGCCCAGCAGCTGTATCACCACATCCCTTGGAGTCAGGGAGGATGGTACACATCTGTGTGCTAGCCTCTCTGACTCTGAGGGTGGTCCAAACATACTTTATGGTGTCCCTTGTTCTGGCCAAACTTTGCTGGCTTAGCTTATGCTGGCCTAACTCAGTTTAGGATTGCGCTCTTAGTGTCCATTTTACTTATTCAGATTTCATGCTCTCAATCTACTTTAGTATTCATGCAGATGTGAGGAAGTTCCTGGAAAATGTCACAATGAGAATACAGTATAAAAATGCATGTCAGAAATGCTACAATATAATAATGTTCAATGACAGATGGTTGGCTACAATAGATAAGTTGCTTGTGATGTTTAATCCTGACAGTCAAGCCCAGCTTCCTGCAGCTTTCACTGGTTTCTGTTCAGTTTCCAATACTGCTAGCTGTTCAGAGTGCTGACAAAGAGGCAGCTGTGAGCCCTTCTCTCTCTTCAGAGGAGTTCTAGAACATTTTATAAATGAACTATCTTTTTGTTACCCATCGTTGCCAGGGTAACAAATTATCCCAAGCTTCTAGGGGACCCCGGAAACTATGGATTTGACACTAATGTTGGCCATTTTTGAGTATTTTTACATGGCACCCCCTTCGCACCCCCACCCCTAGCTAGGGGTGTCATTCCCCCCACAGTATTTGTAACCAGACCGCAAGGCATACGTGTACCAAGTTTGGTGCCAATCGCTCCAGGCTTTACAGCGGGTCACGGGGGGGCATTTTGTTTCATACCCCTTCGTGCCCCCCAATGCCGACGGGTGCCAAACCCAGATTCCAACAGCGTCAGGAGCGTTGCCGCTTGTCTCGGCGACCCTGGAAACTACAGATTTGACGCCGATATCGGCCGTTTTCAATCATTTTTACGTGGCGCCCCCTGCGCACCCCTACCCCTGGGGGCACTAGGGGGGTCTGACCCCTGCAGTGTTTGTCGCCAGGCCGTAAGGCATACGTGTGCCAAGTTTGTTGTCAATCGCTCCAGGCATTGCGGAGCCTATGCGGAACACACACACACACAAAGCAGGCAAAGCACTGTGGTGTCTAGGGCAGCAATTTTCAATCACTGTGTTGTGGCACATTGGTGTGTCATGAATGGTCTGCAGATGCGCTATGGGAGTTTGGAAGAGGGTCTGTTAGAAGAGCCATGAGGGGATTTGAGCCCACCCCACCATGGTAGTCCCATTATGTGCCTTGTCAATGGTAAAAAAAACTGATGGTGTGTCTTGACAATTTTAGCACCTTATCAGTGTGCTGTGCAGTAGCATCCCTAGAGGAGGGTGGGTGCTACATTTTGCAAGGCACCTTCCCTTCCCAGGTAAACTACTCCTCTCCCTGGCCATTGTAGCCATTTTGGGTGGCGGAAACAATGAAGAGGAGATGCCTTTGTGTTGCATTTGCAGCCTGGAATGGTTATGACAGCAAAGGAGAGGAGCTGTTTACATGGTAAGGTAAGGCGCTTTGCAAATGCTACTGGTGCTGTGAGATGAAAAAGGTTAAAAATCACTGGTCTAATGTTTAGCGATGTTTCTGTACTCATTTGTGACAATCATGTCTGCTGAGGGAAACAACAGTATTTCTTGCAGCACTTGTCATATGTGTAATTATCCTGAGCTTATGTTGGTGGTGGATTTCCATAAGCGTCTTCACTACAATAAATTGGTGAAAGATGCTCCTTGACTAAAAACGAAAGTCAATTGCCTGCAGAATGACACTCAGTGCCCTGCAGCCAAGAGGGATCCCTCTATGAGGGATCTCTGCTCTTAAAATGAGCAACGAAGAAAACTAATTGGTAACAGGAGGTACTGCTTCATGCCTGCAGTGTTTTATTTATTTATTTAAACTGCTCAAATTACCAGGCAAGCTACCGCCTTAGTTAATCACCATGATAACAAGGTTTACCTTTCTCAGCCTCCAGTCAGCGGAAAGCTGAGCAAGCAAGGACAGTATGTGCAAGTCTTCTGCTCCAAGGTGCTTAAAAGGCAGGAACATGCTGGAGTCCCAGTGATCTACTGACCATGTCTCTGAATATTGATCCAGTAGCATAGCTACAGGTGGCAGCACAGTACGTACTGCAGGTGTTGCAATATGCTGTGTGAGCAACCCCTCCCACTTGTCATCAGAGCCATTCTGCATTGCCATCGCTGTGTAGAATGGCTCCAATGGTGCGTGGGAAGGGCTGTTTACCCAGCACATTGCAGCGCCTGGCATACTGTGCCAACTCCCTTATAGGTGTGCTGCTGTACTGCCCATGGCTTTTACCTCTTGGATCTTGATTAAAAATGGACCTTGCAAGACATCTGTTAAGGGGTCAATCCAGTAGTGAAATTCAGGGGGCTCACCCAGGTTCTATAGAACCAGTTGTTAAATGGCTGGGCCCCATTACCACCCACTCGCTTACCTCGGCTGGCTTTGGGTTTTTTTTGGCTCCAGCTATGACGTCATAGAACCGGTTGTTAATTCATTTGAATTGCACCACTGGCGCAATCCTAACCTGGAGTTAGGCCTGCACAGTTAGGCCAGCAAAGTCTGGCCAGCACAAGGGCCACCATAAAGCATGTTTGGACCACTCTCGGAGTCAGGGAGGATGGCACACATCTGTGTGCTGGCCTCTCTGACTCCGAGAGTGGTCCAAACATACTTTACGGTGTCCCTTGTGCCGGCCAAATTTTGCTGGCCTAACTGTTCTGGTCTAACTCCTGGTTAGGATTGCACCCTGTGAGATGATACTGAATTTTCTTAGATTCTATTTTGTAGAAAAACACATTTAGTGCATTTGGGTTCGGAATCCTAAATTATGCTAAAAGGAAAAACATTAAAATGCCAAGCATTGAGGGTGAACAGTGGAGTTAAATTTTCTGCTCAGAACAGAAGGGTGAACAGGTCTGCTACTGAGGTTTTGAGGAACGTTTGGGTGGGCAAACAGACAATACAAGCACATTAGTCCCCATTCCATCCACCTCCAGCCATAATGAGTGATCAAATGTATTCCCATACATGCTGATACATCCCTCTCTATGGGCAAATTTTCCTGCCCTTAGTCACCACCTCAGTAGTAGCTGTGTGGGCCTGTACTTTTTGCTGACACACATGCAGCCTCCATTGCAGGATCAGTAGTATGTGTCCCTGAAGAGGTTTCCAAGAAAATAAAATCTTTAGGCAAAATCTAGCTTGCAAAATATATGTCATCTGCTTCGAGCCTTTGGAAAGGAACAGGCTCTAAATCTAAACAAACAAGCACACCATCGTGGTATACAGTCTTTTAATTTCCCTAATGATAATCAAGAGAACGTTTTGCATCTCTCTCTTTTGCCTCCGAACTGGAAAGAGCAGCACACTACTTTCTTCTTGACTTGTGCATATGGGTATTACCTAGTTTATTTCAATTTCCCAAAGAAAATCCACCTTACAGTTAAATTGCTTTTTTCTGTAGTGTGAAATTTGTAATGGTGCCAATATGCAAACACTCTGCGCTTGTTGTGGAAGAGATGGAAGACTGCCTGACGATCTGCATTTTTTGGTGCATGGTTTAAAGCAGTCCATCAATTTGGGAAAACAGTTTCTGCATAGAACTGAGCATCTCCAGGAAAGATAGACCAAGAGTACATTCCATGTTTTATTTATTGTTTGTAACATATTCTCATTGCAGGATAAGCACTGGAAAAGGAGTGCTACGTGCTGTGTTGGTTGCTTAACCAACCTTGTAATTTAGTAAATGCAGTCATTTGGCTTCCCAGGTAAACACTGCAGAAATGATAGGGCTATATATAATGTTTGACTTTAATTCTACATGCATTTTGTGGGGAAGATCCAAAGGTACATCTAGCTTCCTGTATCTCACAGTGGCCCACCAGATGCCTCAGGGAGCACACAAGACAACAAGATACGTGCATTCTGCTGCCACTCCTCTGCATCTGGGGAATACCACCAAGCTCAGTGGGCCCGATTTTTGAGTAAACATGTATAGGATCCTGTTTCAAAGAGCAATTTGATCTAGGATCATGGACAGGTATATGATCATGGGAACCAGAGAGCATCATACAGCTGTCCTCCTGTATCTGTGAAGGGCTCCATTTCTCTCTGTCGCGCGCACGCACGCACGCGCACGCACGCGCACACGCGCACGCACACACACACACACACACACACACACACACACAGAGGTACGTGTGTTTGTTACCATACACAATATCCCAAATCTGCGGCTACCAAGGGACCAGTTTAAAAACATGAAGAAAGTAAAGGACAAAACCAAAATAGCTTTCCCTATCATTGCACAGTGAAACTGCTGCGTTTTGGGGGCTTCAGGCAGTCTTTTGAGCTCCCTGCAGCATCTTCTAGTTCACATGAAGGCCCTTCTCTTCACCCAGGCTTATTCCAGAATGCATCAGAGAATGCATCAGCAGACTGCCTGGAGGGTGGTGTGGAGGCAGATAGGGGAGGGTAGTGTGGAGGCTTTTTTGGGTGGGTGAGGGCAGAACAGGGGGAGTATTTGACCCAGGAGGGAGGCAGGGTCCGCAGAGGCCTCCACCGCCGTATTCTAATCCTTGCTCCCAGGCCCGACACAGGCTTCCCAGATTTGTGCTAGCTAAGTAGCTGGTGCAAATTTGAGAAGTCCCATATGGACTGCTGGGGCTTTACTCAGGATAAGGGGAAATATATCACCCCTAGGCAGTGACGGGATCTGGGAATGAGGAAGCGGAACGCTGGGCGGGACTTACGCGTGATTGGCTGCTCGTCTGTTCCATTCCGGGGCTGCCCTGGCCTCGTCGGGGCACCTGCTCGCCAGGGGGGACGGGTGGGGGGCGCGCTGGGTACCTGGGCAAGCAGTGGTGGGGTGCGCCAACCGGGGGCAGCCCCCCCGAGGCCAGGGCAGGCGGCGGAACGGAATGGACGGGCTGCCAATCATGCGAAAGTCCCGCCCAGTGTTCTGCTTCCTCATTCCCAGATCCCGTCACTGCCCCTAAGTGACCTCCAGTTGCCTCCTAAACTGCACTGGATGAAATGCCGGCCACGCAGCCTAGTTGTGCTGGCACAGGTTAGGATATTGGGCTGCCCATTTATCAAACCATTTAGTTTTGCCTCCAGTTTTCCAAACCCTGGCAAGCTAAAGCATTACAAAGAAAGAAATCAAACAGAAACAACAAGTAGAAACAGCATTCTTTTCTCATTAGTTTAGGGCACAACCCTAACCTCGTGTTAGGCCAGCACAAGTCACTTTTGCCAGCCTAGGAGTGTTGCAATCTCAATGTGCGCCATCATCCCTGACTCCGAGAATGGTCCAAAGGCACTTTATGGTGCATTTGCGACACCCCTGGACTGGCACAAGTGACTTGTGCTTGCCTAACTCCACGTCAGGATTGTGCCCTTAATTACTCAGTGTGGGGCTTATTGATGTAATTGAGCAAGAAGACTGTTCAGTCCTTGCCTTGGTAGCACTGGCCAATAAATAAAAAGTAATGGCTTCATCTAGCCCCCTTTACAGAGAAAATGTTTGCATATACTCTGTTTGCATCACTTCTGTTTGGGAAGTGATGTTCCAGGAATGAATAATCACTGCAGTCAAATGTTAAATTTGCTTTCTGCAGCTACGAACAAAAATTAAAATGCCTGAATAAACAGTTTAACATTTGACTAAACGTGATGGTTGGAATACAATGAGACAAAAGGACAGTGGATGATCAGAGGGCCATCACAGAAAACCTTAGGCTTAGATGGCAGTCCTCAACCATTTACCCTATAAATCAAACAGGAATAAACAAATCAAAACAGCAGAGCTGCCAAAAGGATAACCAAAGCAGAACATCACATGAACTGGGAGCATAATATTTTAGCCATAGACTCTCTGCTGAATGTCAAGGTAGTGCTAGAGTATATGGAACATAAGGCATCTATGGTAATAAAAATGTGCTTCGACGTGTGTAGACTACACTTCCTTCACCAAATAGCCACACGTCATCCACACAGATGTGGAATTAGATGGCTGCGCTTCCAGATCAAAGAAGGGTTGCGTTCAGACATGGTTGTAGCTAATCCCCAACTTTATTAAAAAACTTTTAACTATTTCCAGCACATTAAGCTTTACATCCACGTGGTCTCTTCTTATAAATAGATGTGCTTTTTCTCATTCCATCTCTTCTTTCTATAGCCAACAAATAAGAAAATAGCATTGGCCCTGAGAAACTGGAACCACTAACAGAGGCATTTCTACAGGGAGGGCAAAGCTCTAAGTTTTGCAAGAAGCCTTACCCTGTCATGGAAATCCCTCCTCTCCCTTGCTGCTGTAGCCAGTAAGCAACACCAAGATGTTGCTGTTCCCTGTGAGGATTGGCTAAAATGGTGCAGGAAAGGAGTGGTTTCCACTGCAAGGTAAGGCTTCTTGCAAAACTTAGAGCTTTGCCCTCCCTGTGGAAACGCCACTGACCACTAAACAGGAAACAAATGAAGCTTCTGCTGTCCTGCTGTCTGCCTAGGCACAATAAACCCAAAGTTATGGGCTGGCAGAAAAAGGTACAAGTCAGATATATTAGGGGATGCGCTTCTGTTTCCGAGTTTTCTTGTTTTATTGGTTTGCATATTTTATAAATACAAACCATAGGATCCAACCTAAATGCCATGAAGAATATGTAGCAAATTGGGAGACTGAAATCAGTGAAACCATTGCAGTTTCACCTTGTTTCAGTCCACTGACATGCTATTTACGAAAACAAAAACAGAGTAGGAAAATGCAATGCATTCTGCTTGACATCTGTTTTGACGAGTGGTGTCATCCAAATGATTTAAGAACAGGTACTCACTTTTGATTGGCATGTGTCGGGACCCGCCCACTGGAAGTGACGTCATAAGCCGGAAGTGATGTTGTGGCAGGAAGGGACATGAAAAAAGCCCTTTTTGAGGCCTCAGATTATTTTAAACTGACCCAGCAGTTGCAACAGTATTCCACAGCACCCCCAGAACATGTTAAGGAGGCCTGGCATCATGTTAAAGTGACCCAACAGTTCCAAAAGTATTCTAGAGCAGATCATTTTTCAGTGGCAAGGCAGGGCAAGGCTCCGCTTGCTGCCTGCCTGCCTGCCTGCCTGGCTCTGAGAACATGCAGGCAACTCAAACATGCAGGAAATTCAAATGTTGCAGGGGGCGGAGTTGACGAGTGGGCGGGCAAATGGGTGGGGCCAGCCGTAATCCTAGAAACCGGTACTCGCGTACTCCCGCCTACCCCCTGCATGACATCACTGGTTTTGACCTTTTAGGATTTGACCCCATTGGGGGCTTTTGCATTTTGTCTGCCAATCTTGGTTAGGCCCCCCACATGCTATTTCTATGGGAGGGACACCTTCCATTGGCTTTCAATGGCTTTCCCAATCAATATTCCACTGCCCAATCACTCCTCTTAGCCACGTTCAGGTGTCCCTTGTGCCGATCAAACTTTGCTGGCCTAACTGTGCCAGCAAACTCTCAATCACAGATCCACCACTTCATAGCACTGCAATTATGCAGCCACCTAAATGTGAGTTGTGGATCCTCAGGATGTTTACATGCAGACATAAATACCCAAGGAACCCACTATTTCAGCACAACATATATCTATGCCAGTAGGTTGGAAAACCATCTAGTACATAAATCTTCATTTTTATATGCTGACCCCAAAATCTACCATCAAGCTCACATCTGCACTATAAAAACCAGATTTTATAGCACTTCAGGGGCCCATTCATATATGTTACATGCAGGGGCATAGCTAAAGAAGTGCAGGTGGGTGCAATTGCACCGGGCAGCAAGCTTTAGGGGGCCACAAGCTGAGCCTGAACACTAGTTGGTATGTATGAGTACTGCCATCATGTTATATACCATTAGATGTGGAAATTAATGCAGAATGCAATGAAACAAACCAGAGCATAATGCCTTCTATCAAACGTTATGGCCAAAAAAAACCCACAAGAAAATGAAAATACAACTATGATGTCACTTCCTGGGCATCATTTTGCCCTCTGCACTGGGCTACGTTTTCATTAGCTATGCCACTGGAGCCTCATTTATACTTATACTTTTTGTATGCATGTTTGATAAGCCACCTCTTATTTTCATCCTGCCAATGCTCACTCAGCACAAACCAAAAATTGCTTTATCATGATGAATAAATGCTGCTGAATCTTTATCCTTATTTGGCTCTTGAAACAATCGATCGGTTGGCAAGGCATATAAAAGAGTCAAGCAAATAAACCCTGTTCATTCTTGTTTGAACCCTGTTCAATCCCTATTCATTCATAGTTATTTCCTGTCTCTCCAGTAGCATATTGCTTGAAGCAGTAACATGTCATGGCATAAAGTCTGAGCTGAACCCTAAATACCTTCTTGAATCCCTTCTCCTGAGTCATGAATAGCCTTGCCAATGGCATGTAGGTGCATCTTAGAACTCTTCAGTCCAAGTTGTGCACATGTTCAATCATTGCACCTACTGGTGTATGGCTGGCACAATTCTGCAAGAAAATAAGTGCCCTGCTCATAGAGCTTCGGCAACTCTATGAAGACAAACCGCATGTCATATATGCAGCCTGAAGTCTCACTACTGGCAAGCACAGTGTCCTCAGATCTATCCAGGACTTTGTATATGCTGCTGGACTTTTGTGCTAGTTTTCCTTTCTCTAGTTAATATCCTGTCTTAGGTTTTATCTAGTTTAAAGAGAGATTCTTTTGTTTCCAGCTCCACACCCAGCCTTTCGTGCTGTGAAAAAGTCTCACTGCCAGCAAAACCCCACAAAAGTCATTAGCTGCATCCAAAGGCTACATTTTTCATCTAATACAGGTCTTTGTCATAGACCTGCATGTCTTTTTTGTTTGACTCAGACTCAATCCTTTATATTTATATTGGTGATTGAGCAAAGCCCGTTGGAAAGAGATTTATGCCCCAATCTTATAGTGCCCTTATAGTGTCAGAATCCTGCCCTTTAGGATTGGCTCACTGCACCTATTCTGTGCCCCCCCCCATGGCAAACCTGGAAGCTAGTTCAAGGCTCTGCTCATCTGTCATGTGGGCCTTGGAGCATTTTTATTCCTGTAGCATGAATATGACCATGACTGAGAACATAAAAGATACGTTCTTTTATAAAAACAGCTCATTTTAAGCCTCCTGATCGTGATCATTCTTTTCCGAAGGCCTTCCTTTTCAATCTCTGTTTGAAAAGGTTGCTCCGGAGAGGAAGCAATTATTTTCTGGGAGCTTGATGAAGGTGCAGGGCTGACAAATACTGCGTGACTCACAGTGCAATTTTATGCTGGAGTCATGACTGGTGAGTGGGAATGGGATTGCAAGGAAAGTCGGCTGCAGCAGAGTGACAGAAAAGTGGTGATGTTGTTGTAGCATGACACTGCCATTGTGCCAGCAGTACACAAATGCTAGCATAACTGGCAGGCTGATAATAGTAATACACTTTTAACCTCAGGGGTATTGGAGACCTGGCAGCGGTCTAGGATGAGGCAGGACGTACCTCTGCATTGCACCAATAGATCAGGCAGAGTAATGAAAAACACTCCTATTGGAGTCAACAGAGAGCCTCAGACCAGTGGCATTCCTACAAGCTTTAAGCCAATGTGACCAGTGATGTCATCTGGGCGCGCCAGGAAGCGGAACGTCCGGATGATTGACAGCCCTCCGCCCCTATGGCGGAGGGCTGCCACGCCTCCCCAAGCCTCACTGCACCGGAATCGCTCCGTTTTAGAGCGATTCGGGATGCAAGGGAGGGAGGGCGGGCCCAGCAGCAGCTCGCCCATCCTCCAGAAAGGCTGCGCGGCCCGGGCCCTCCACAGAACTAGCGGAACGGCGTATCGGGCCGTTCCGCCTGGATGACGCCTCTGAATGTGACCAATGTCGTCACATCGGGCCCTGCGCTTCAGAGGGCCCCGCACTAGCAGGGTGAACATATTGCCTGTGGCTGCAGCTGGGATCTCTATGGGCTGTAAGTCTGTGGAATGAGCAGAGCAGCTTTACCTTGGTCTCTCCCACCTGCTTCTTCCTCTGAACAGCCGAAGATGGGCCATCTGGAAGCAGTTGGTGGTGATGTTATGATATCACCACCAACTACTTCCACATGCCATGCTTTGCCCGTGGCACAAACAGTGCTCTTCTTGGTGAGTGGGGCCCCCACAGGAATGCCCCACATTGGGCCCCACTGCTGCTAGAGCCGGCCCTGCCTACAAGAGGGGCAAAAGGCTAAGTGTTGCAGGATCCTGAGCTCCTGTGTAATGTGCCCCTCCCCCTTGCCTCCAGAGCCATTCGTGGCTCAGAGAGCAAAGCTTCTGAGCTGGCTCTCCGAGCAGCGAATCACTCTGGAGGCAAAGGGGAGGGGCACATTACACAGGAGCTCAGGCTCCTTTAACACTTAGCGTTTTGCCCTCCCTGTAGGAACACCACTGCCTCAGCCTGCAGCTTCCCCTCTTTTCATTCTCATTGGACAATAGTGTTTTGATTGACTCATCACCTCGCAATGGCAAATTATGGTGCACCAGCAAGAATACAGGGGGGTCCTCCTTATTTGTGGGTTTGATACCCTTGGATTTGATCATCCACGGGTTCTGAACCTGGATTAGGCACCCCCCCCCAACCCTCCAAACCAGCAAAGCTTGAATTCTTTTCTTGTAAGACATTTGTAGGAGGTTTCTGATCAGGGAGATGCTGTTATCCATTCCTAGGAAAGCAAATTGAGTAAACATATGAACTTCCTCCTGCTGAGTTGGTCTTTTGTCCAGCTACCTCCGTATTGCACACACTGACTGGCAGTTTCAAACACGGATCTTCTTTGCCCTCCCTGGAGATGCCAGGAACTGAACTTGGGATCTTCAGCATATAAAGCATGTTCTCAACCACTGAGTTCGTTTATACCATTATACCTTCCCCTCCTTACTTTGTACCATTAAGCCCTGCTATTGTATTACTGTTTCCATATCAATGTCTGGGTTTGATGCTATTCTTGAGAGAAATTCTAGCTTGTCGCAGGCTTATAATATAATGGCTTGTGACTAAAGCTTTGTTATTGTACTAAAAAAGAGAATGCCATGCATTTAGATTGGAATTTATTCCAATCACAGTGCATTTAGATTGTAAATGATAGGAAGAAAGAAAGAAAGAAAGAAAGAAAGAAAGAAAGAAAGAAAGAAAGAAAGAAAGAAAGAAAGAAAGAAAGAAAGAAAGAAAGAAAGAAAGA
>JAJKFI010000021.1:4153801-4198256 GCA_029204185.1 Lerista edwardsae
GTGCTGGAAAGTTGGTTAAGGCTGCACCCTTAGTCGCCTTGGCCCTCGCACCGCACAGGAATTCTACTTTCTAGAAAGGACATTAAAAAAACCCACACTGCCTTTCTTTGCCACTTATTTCCAAAATGTGCACGCTGCTTTTCAGCCGACAGGCCTTCAAAGCCACATACAGTCATACAAATGTATATAGAACAATCAACATCATAAAAGCCATTAAAAAGAAGCCGCAAGAACACAACAAAAGCACCAAACCCCACAGTCAGCAATGAGGGAGGACACAGAAGCCAGTTCTGGGTGGGAGGGATGTTCAAGGCTTGCCTGAACAGAAAGTCTTTTGTAAAACAATAAAAAGGGGCAGGGCTAGACGTGGGCCTTCCTTACCATGCAAGAGCTCACAGAATAGGCAGGGAGGCTCAGGAACCAAAAGGCTGCCCACTCCCTGCCCAACAGGTCATGGGTGCTCATCAGCCTGAAAACGGGGGCACTTTTGAAACAACATCCCTGCAATTCTTGGCTTGAGTTTGCTGTTTGCCCAGGGCAGAATGTGTGTGTGTGTGTGTGTGTGTGTGTGTGTGTGTGTGTGTGTGTGTGGCAGAGACAGACATATAGGTCATGATCAGTGGTGTCATTCAAATGATTTAGGAACAGGAACTCACTTTTGATTGGCACTTGTCGGGAACCCAGAACCAGTCACGGAGCCCGTTAGGATCCGGAACGCCCGTTCTGGTCCGTTCCCCCTGAATGACATCACTGGTCATGATCGCCACTGCAGCCAGAAGGAAGGGCAGATTCTTTCTAAAACCTGTCTCTGGTGGACCACCTTGTGATTTTTACTATTTGGTAGGAGTCCACCTCCCTCTCCCACAGCTGTTTTCTCTGCTGTCATAGAAACAAGATCAGGGTGAATGTAATCATTCAGCTTCACTTTTAATCACTATTACTTTTCCTAAGCCTACTTAAACGCTGATGGCATGCATAGGCAAGTTTTAAAGCTGGGATGTAAGGTGATATTGGGTGAATGTTCTTTCTAATCTAGTGGGGAAAAGATGGCTCTGTCTTCATGCAGCTGTTAATGGCACAGGAGTTTTCTAGATATTCAGTTTCTTCTGGGTGTATTGGTTGGGTGGAGTTATACTGTCATACTTGCAAGGAATACATAGGTAACTGACAAATTTGTATTTGGGAGTGGTGGGGGCCAGAGCAATTGCTACATTTGCTTAGGATAGGGGTCTCCAAACTGTGGCTCAGGAGCCACCTCTGGCCCACTACTAGGTTTTATCTGGCCCACAATAACTTGAAATATTTTTATCCCAACCACGGGGTCTGACAGCTCTGTCCTCCACATTACTTTCCATATGGCCAGAGTGGTGTCGGCAAGGTTAGCCCTCATTTTCATCAAAACTAGATTGAACTACTGCAATGCACTTTTTGTGGTGCTACCCTTGTAGAGCATCTAGAAACTTCAGCTGGTACAGAATACAACTACATGCATTTGACTAAGACCTGTACTTGGAACCATATACTTCCATTTTGTACTGTTACCATCTGTCGCTAGTATATTTCAAAATGTTGTGTATGACCAGATGCCCCAGGGAGTACACAAGACAACATTTGTATCTTGCCTAAGGGGTTTCAGGTTATAAACCATGATGGAAATATACAATCCCCAAGATTTGGAAGTAGCTGAACTCCAGATGGGTTGTGTGGGCCATTGTGATACACAGGAAGTTGGACTAGATGGGCCTTTGGCCTGATCCAGCAGCTCTTCTTATGTTCTGAGGGCACAATCCCTTGTTAGGCCAGCACAGTTAAGCCAGCAGATTGGCCAGCATAAAGTACATTTGGACCACTTTCGGAGTCAGGGAAGATGGGCATGTCTGTATGCTGGCCTCTCTGAGTTGTCCAAACATGCTTTACGGTATCTTTTGTGTTGGCCAGACTTAGCTGGCCTATCTGTGCCAGCCTAACTACAGGTTAGGATTGCACTCTTAATGCCTTTATGAAACAGAGAGTTGTTATCCTATCCAAACACACAGTAGAATTTAAGGGAAATTAAGGAGTTAAGTGACTTACAAAGGCTCCAAAAGCAAATATCACGTCAGGACTGATCCTAAATTAGTAGCATCGGGATATGGTGCTGTACGAGTTGCATTTCAAGCATATGTTAGACTAATTTAAAATTTTCTCATTATTAGCTTTCCTTTCTGCAATGCCTACTTTTGTCACTACTTTACACTGCAATCGTAATTGGCTTTACAAATGGAAGTGAGTGAAAATATAATTGTTTTACAAAGCAAATGGAGAAGCCAACACACATTATAATGGATGCCTGTAGAACACATTATGACAAATGTAAACGTCTTTACATTCTGAGCAGGCATTAAGGAAAATGTACTCCCTCCTGACTATGCACAGCGCCTGGTAATGTTCGTTGATGACTTGGTTATAGCTCCTGTAGGAGGCATAACTCTGAGCTCATGCTTGTCTGTGTTTACATTCTCCTCTGTTATTAAGACAGCATTAAGAGAGCTCTTCCCCCACACTAAATAATGTATCCAGGCAGTAGCTCTTCCACCTGGCTGCATAGAATTACAATGGGAGGCTTCTACTGGGTAAATTGTAGGAGCTGCAGATTTCCTTTCTCTCATCAGTGTTCTATTCCTCGCACACAGGACAAGGAAGAGGTCAGATGAGCTCAGAGAGCCCTCGAGGAAAGCTAGATTTTCCAGAAACCGACAAAGCAAGAGATCAGAACACATCAAGCAGAAATCAGCCAGAAGGCGGGGTTTTTTTCCTCTTCTTCCCGATCTTCCAGTATGCTTCACTGTGCAGATCACTTGAGTTATATATTAGTATCTGCAGTTAAATTAACCTACTTTCCTTCAAAAACACATTGTAATATAAAGAAATAAATGCTTCCATTTGTTTAATTTGGAGGGGAGGAAAAAAGGTTAATTTGGTAGCAAAGAGAATATAATAATAATAATAATAATAATAATAATAATAATAATAATAATAATACATGTATTTATATACCGCCTTTCTTAAGATCACTAGATTTCTCTAGTGACTGTAACTCACGGTGGTTTGCATAGGCAGACTTTTATTCACAAACCCGAAGGTTTTTACAATTATTATATACAGAAACACTCTATCTTTCAAGAACAACACTCATACAGATGGTTCTTTCTGGATTTAGCCTTCTTTCTTAGCCACCCGTCTGTCTTCTGCTGGCTGATAAGAGGCTTCCCTGCTCCCACCAGAGACGCAGCTGACTTCAGCACACTCCTCCTCCCACGAGGCAGCTGGAACTCAGCTTTTAATCAGCCGCAGTTTGCAAGGTCTGCCACTCACAGAGACTTCCGGTAATCTCGAGCTCATGACCTTCGGATCTCCAGTTATCTTCGGGCAAATGGAGGCATTAACCCTCTCGGCTAAATCTTCTGCCCTGGCAGAACCTGCTTATATGCAAGTTTTTCTTGCAGGGTGGTGAAATGTAAAGTAATAATAAAAAGACACCATCCAAACCATGCACAGAGTACAGGCATGCCCCTGCATCCTCTGGGGTTCTGTTCCGGACCCCACTGTGGATACCTGAAACTGTGGATACTGGAGACACCTTTTTAAAGATAGGGGAACATCAGTGGTTTTGCTGCCACAAGGCTAAAAAAATAGATTTGTTTAATATTTCCCTATCTTTTTAATAGGCTATTATTATTCATGCTATCTGTGGATAACTGAAACTGTGGATACCAAATCAGTGGATACCAGGGCACGCCTGTACATGCTTTCTCACTACTGTGTGAACACAGGTCGGCTGAGGTGTGCAGCTTCCAAGTAGTTTTGAGGCTTAATAAAATGATTCATTTTATGTATTTATTTAATTTTTACCCCACCTTTCTACCATACATGGGGCACACTAGGTGGCTTACGAAATAAACAAGATAAAAGGTGAATGTTTATTCTTCCTCGGAGCAGATCTGCAAACTCCATGAATTCTTAAAGTGGACTATCATGAAAATTGGTCTCTTAAAGATTTATATCTGAAGCGCTGCTGTTGTTGCTGGGAACTTTCCAAAAACTAGTTCTAAGCGACAGAAGATTGACAGTGGCTTTGATAAATTATGGAGTATGTTTTTTCAAAGCCCTGCCATCTCTGTTGAAGCCTACAGTCCTTCTGGAAGCACTGAAAAGTTTTCCTTTACAAAATTTCTTTAGAATACCTTTCCAGGCACAATCCCCAGTTGGGGACTTTTTAAGCCTCAGTGAATGGAATGGACAAAAGGTTAAGTATATGCTTAACTTTCCCATTAAAGCTACCAAGAAATTATGTGTGCTTAACTCTGGCTAAATTGTAACCTGCCATTTTGAACTCCTGCTTCAATGACATCTTGACATGAAATTGTTAGCTACTTAGTTTTTAATTATTGACTTAATTAGGAGGCAAGATTGCAATTTTTTAAAAAAACTCATGTTTTGCTATCGCAACCCAGAAGTGGGACGCAATCACATTTTTAGCACATTGTGAGACTTGGGGACACACCTGTAGGGCAGTGGTGTCATCTACAAATAAGGAACGGGAACGCTGGGCGGAACTTACCCGGGACGTCCGCGTGATTGGCTGCCCGCCTGTCCCGTTCCGTGGCTGCCCTGGCCTCGGTGTGTGGGTGTGTGTGTGCCTGCTCGCAGGGGGAGACGGGTGGGGGGCGCGCCGGAGCCTGGGCGGGCACGCAAACCGGGGGCAGCCCCCCCAAGGCCAGGGCAGCCGCGGAACGAAACGGGCGGGCTGCCAATCACGCGGAAGTCCCGCCCAAGTCCCGCCCAGTGTTCCCGTTCCTTGTTTGTAGATGACACCACTGCCCTATAGGTGTGTCCCCAGGGCTCCCCAAACACCGCGGAGGCCAGCGCTATGAGGGGTAAGTATAAATAAGCCCCTTTGGCCAGCGCACTGCCTTTGCCCTGCCCTGCCCCCACAAGAAGCGAGTCCCAACTCCCTGGTAGAACCACTGCTCTACTGTAGTTCTTTGAAAAGTGCCTTCATTGTTGCTGCAGTGGCTGTGATCCTGCAAACACTACAACACATAGTGATGGGAGATAGGATATGGCACACTTCCCTGTCCTGATCTGCCTACAACAGATTTGCGCCAGTGATATTGCTGATGCAGGTCCGAGCTGACTCATTGCAGCTGCCGGGGCTTACCCTGGGGCAAGGGGGAAAAAATGTCCCCTTACTTGTGGACACCTCCAGCAGCTGACATTCTTCTACAGGATGCAACGCAGTAGCCTAAGCTCATGCTGCTACATTGCCATGCAGGAACGTAGTTGGAATTGGGCTGTTAATCTATTTTATGACTGCTATTTCATCTCACCCACAAATACTGTTTAATTAAGCAATTGCTCAGCATCACTTGGTGGCTAACCGGTTCATTCATTAACTCATGTGTGTATGGAGATGAGTGAACAAGGGTCTGTTGACTGGTGTGTACAGGGGCGTAACTAGGGTGTGGCAGGGGGTGGCACGAGCCATGGGCGCCATCTTGCAGGGGGCGCCGTTCGCATGGCGCCCGCCCCCCCCAAAATGGCGCCCATGGCCCGCCTGCTCCCTGCACCGCATTCTCCTCGCTCCTGCTGGCCTTAAAGAGCCAGTTGGAGCGAGGAGAACACGCTGCCACCCGGCGCCCCCTCCCGCTTCTCAAGGGGGGCGGGGTGCTGGGCGGCACCGCGTTCTGTTTGCTCCTGCCGGCCCTTTAAGGCCAGCACGAGCGAACAGAAAGAACGCGGCCGGGGCGCCGCATTCTGTTTGCTCCGCAGCGAACAGAACACGGTGCCCCCGCTGCGTTCTGTTCGCTGCCGCTGGCCTTAAAGGGCCAGCAGCAGTGAATAAAACGTGCCTCTTAAAAGGGGCAGGGTGCTATGCCATGATGTCACGATGTGACGTCATGACGTTGCGTGCCCCTAGGGGCGCATTTTCATTGGGCGCCATGGGCGCCCTTTCAAATAGATTCGCCCCTGGGTGTGTACGGTTTTCTTCAATCATCTGTGTGGATTTGTAACCAGCTGGCTTCTGTGAGTAACACATCTTGGTTTACTCACTTTATGCCTTGTTTTTGAAATGCCTTGTTTACAATTACATGAGTATGGAGAGACTCCTTGAACTGCCTTCCTGTACAAAGAATTTTCCCACTGCTCCATCTGGGACACGTTCTTAAGAAGCATTTTGTATTCCTCTGGGATGCGGGAGTAAATCCCACGTAGGTCAATACTAGGACTCTGAAATAAGAGGTTTAGTTTGGCATCACACCCTCAGATGGAAGCTTCACCATGGAATCTAAAAATACATTTGTTCCTCCTGTGCCTCCTAGTGTGATCTCTTTGGGTATTGATGCTCCCAAACTGAGGTACATGGCCTCAAATTATATTACAGCAAGTCTCCCTAATTTTTTTAAGTCCATAAATTGAAAGCTGTGTGTGTTTACACAGAACTAAATCCTGCTGTATTCACAGGCACACACTCCTTTAAAAGTGTACCCGGTTTTGTGTGACATTTGCAGCTTAATCAATATTTTAATATGGCCATTTAGTTAATCTGCTTTTATTTGGGCTCCTCCCCCCCCCCAAAAAAATCTTACCCTGTTAGTTAAACATAAAAATATGCTCTTTCTTGACAATTGATAAGGCTTTTAACAACTTCATAGTAATATTTCCCAATTAACTGTTGACTGTGGCTATATTATAATTATACTTCATCACAGCCTATGCTAGGCAGGTTTAGTCTGCAATTTGGGATCTAGCCAAGACCCTGGGAATCACAAAGATATTGTCAAAGGATTTTTGCCTTCCCAGGCAATGTTGTTTTCTGGAACTGGACTGGTGTAATTTGCTCAAGGCCAAGAATGTCAAAGGATGATGATGATGATGATGATGATGATGATGATGATGATGATGATGATGAATATTTATATACAGGTGTGCCCCAGTATCCACTGATTTGGTATCCACAGTTTCAGTTATCCACAAACCCCTGCTAACTGGGCAGACCCCTGCTAACTGGGCAAGAGGCACTTTTTCAATATTATACTTAGCATGGGGAGAGTAATTGTCCCTCTTCACCCCTGCACAGTGCCTTTTCTAGTGGCTGTTGCTGGTGGTATTATATATATTTTTAGATTGTGAGCCTTTTTGGGACAGGGAGCCATTTAACTTTATTTTTGCCTGTAAACCACTTTGTGAACTTCTTGTTGAAAAGTGGTATATAAATACTCTTGGATGGATGGATGGATGGATGGATGGATGGATGGATGGATGGATGGATGGATGGATTCATTCATTCATTCATTCATTCATTCATTCATTGATACCATGGATACTGAGATATCTATTAAAAAGTTAGGGGAACATTAAACAAATCTCTTTTTTTAGCCTTGTTGCAGCAAAACCACTGATGTTCCCCTACCTTTATAAAGGTGTCTCCAATATCCACTGTTTCAGGTATCCATGGGAGGGTTCGAAACAGAATCCCAGTGGATACCAGGGCATGCCTGTACTGCTTTTCAACAAGAGTAGTTCACAAAGTGGTAAAATAAATCAATAAATGGCATTTGCTCATCTCTCATACCATCTATGCTTTGGCCAGTGCATGTCAGAATATCGGAAACATTTAGTTGACTATGCATTATGAGTAGCATTGTTTGAAAATTGTGTAATTTTTTCACAGATTTTGTGATTCAGAAGGTAGAATGTGGTGTTAGGTGTTTTTATTCTAAGTTCTCAGAATGAGAACTAAGTTATCATTTTTTTCATAATTTTAAATGTTTTTACAGCATACTGGGTAGGTGATATGGGTGATATAGTATCTGTCAGCAGATGCAGCCACAGTATTATTTCCAATTGGAAAAGTAATTTTTTGAAAATATCTTAATCAACAAAATGCAGTATTTTGTGTTTTTATTCAGGTATTTTCACACCCAAAATGCAGTGTTTTGTGTTTGTGGGGTGCTAGGTTTTGCAAGGAGGCTTACCTTGCCATGGAAACTGCTCCTCTCCAGCGGCGTCATGCAGCCGGAACGCTGGGCAGGAGGAATGGGTGAGCGGCAGCCCGCCTGTTGCGTACCACTCCATTTCGCCGGCAAAACGGAGCGGTACGCAACGGGCGGGCTGCCGCTCACCCATTCCTCCCGCCCAGCATTCTGGCTGCATGACACTGCTGCTCCTCTCCCTCGCCTTCTTAGCCAGTCCTTGTGGGGAAAGCAATGCCTCCACATTGCCTACTGATTACAACGGCGAGGGAGAGGAGCAAGGAGCAAGACTCCTACAAAACATAGTGCCCCATCCCCCTCTAGGGACGCTACTTGATGAGGCCAACTTTCGCCATGTTCTACTTGAATATTTAAGGCGTTTTACTGCACAGCCAGAAAGCACTTCGCACAATTTAGAGTTCCTATCTGACAAACCTATGAGCTGCTACCACATGACTTGATTCATGCAGAAGGATAAAGCAGTCAGCCTGAATGACTGTGTTTTGAAGGAGTGATCAGTATGGGCTCAGCCAACATTTCCAGTTTCCCAGCATGATTTGCAATTAGCAGGTTTGAGAGCAGTTTTCAAAAGTAATAGTAGAAATATATTCCAGTAGGTCAACATTCTCAGCAGGAACCATCCACATAAATCAGGCAAGGCAATAGATTTTGGTGTGTGGTTTTTTTTTTTAACTTTCTCACACATTTTAATACACTGCTCTGCCTCCCTAGACCTCACAGTGGCATACTTCCTCGTTTATTCACACAACTCGGTGAAGTAACTTAGGCTGAGACACAGTAACTGGCATATGGTAACCCAATGAGTTTCATGGCTGAGCGGGTAGATGAACCGGGGCCTTCTTGTTCCAATACTCCAAACGAAACTGGAGACCCCTGCAATGGGAAAAAGCATCCCCAGCACAAATGGCACTTTCCATTCTGCCAGAGACTCTGCAGAAGTCTACAATCTCCAGGGGTCTTTGCAGGCAGCCACATCCAGGGTCTGCCACCCCAGCAAGCCTTGCGCTGGTGTTCCATGCAGATGCGACTGGCTGCAAGGACCCCTGAGGGCTGGAATCAGGGTCTTTTGCAGCATCCCCAGTGAAACGGAAGATGCCATTCACACCAGGGAAGGATCTGGCGAGCGCCGGATCCAGCCTGTGGGCCTGAGTTTAGCAATGCCTGCTCTAAACACTACACCACATTGACTTTCAGACCACAATCCTAATATAATGAACTTTCCAACACCGGGTAAGGGCAATGCAGCTCTGAGGTAAGGGAACAAACATTCCCTTACCTTGAAGAGGTCTCTGTGGCTGCCCCCCAACTGCAGGATGCAGCACATGCCCCATTGACACAGCTATGTCAGTGCTGGAAAATTGGCTAGGATTGTGTCCTCAATATTGTTATATAACATCTGTAATACAGCTGGAATATCCACTTTGGAGTTTTGGAGTATGGCCAGTTTGCACATAGCTCAGTGATCTTTCAGGGCAGGGTTGAAATACCTCATCTGTGATTAGGATTGTAAGGTTGGATGCATCAAAACAATGTGAGATTTGACAGGCATCTCATGTTGATGTCATGAGATGTCCAACTCTTTAAAAATGGGGGGAGTGGAATGTGGTACTGGCATGGGGCTTAGTAGTAAAGGAACAGGGCATCATGCTAAAAAGATGAAGCCCTGCACAAAAAGGGCAGAGCCCAGCAATGGGAGAAAAATGCCTTCAAAGAATGTTTATTACCCATTGCCCCCCCCCCCAAAATGGTGGAGAAACCATCTTTTTTTTTATAGACAAGCCACTCCATATATGGCGACAAAACACAAAACCCATCCACTCCTGAAAATGAGTAATATGTTTCCTTTACATTTTAAATCTTTACAAACTAAAGTAATATCTTACAACTCAATGGTATTTTACTTTAATTTTCCCTATTGGGTATGTGAGTTATTCAGCATCCATGAGGTGAATCACTTGCTTTCCTTGCAGCTCAGTTTGGCAATCAGACAGCAAGTGATTCTCTTGAGACGCCATTCGAAAGGAACCAGTATTCTGAGCCCTGTCAGACGTTTTAGCTAAATTAAGGAACTTCACATCTGCGACTCATAACGTATCTTTTAAAATAAGAACTGATAAATATAGCAAAACGTTTAGGACATGATGTAGGTGGTACAGAGATTAAAGGTTTATCCAGATGATCCCTGAATGAATTTCCTGATCACAATGTTCTCTTCATGCTGCTATTCCTCACAGGTGTAACAATATGATTTACAGGACACATGTTGAACACTGCGATGGGGGGAATAAGGTAACCTTGCTATGAGGAAATTACCATAATGTTGTTTAGGTTTGACCTTCCTCAAGGGTGGAATGAGGGGAGGATCAGGTCCAGGAAGGGGGCTGGGTGTAGGCTTTCCTATACCCCCTCCGGAGTCACAGAGACTGACATGGTAGGCCCATTGGGGCCAGAGGAGTTCTGATGTTCACTTCCCCTGAGGAAATTCCAGCGGCTGCTCTAGCCCCGCAGGCAGCGGCGTCATGCAGCCGGAACGCTGGGCGGGAGGAACGCGTGAGCGGCAGCCCGCCTGTTGCGTACCATTCCGTTTCACCGTCTTCCCCGCCCCTGCGGGCTGCCGCTCACCCGTACCTCCCGCCCAGCGTTCCGGCTGCATGACGCCACTGCCCGCAGGATACAGTAGTGGCCATTTTGTCACCATTGTACCACACAGAACTGGCAGCCCATAGGATTGGGCTGTTAGTTTCAGACAAAAACAAATGTTTCTTTATTTGTCTGTCTTTGTTTGGGGCTAGTTAGGCTCAATGTCATGTGCTGATTCACAGCCAACGTTCACACGATTCCTACTGTCTGGTGGGTAGAAAGAAACAGTAATTTCTCTTAATAGCAGATTGTGGGTGAACAGGATTCCTCCCACCCTGTGTTTCCGTAGAAGAGAAAATGTTTCAAAGACGGAGCTGGTTAAGGCTTCTAAGGAATGAGTAAGCTGTTTTGGGTAGTGGAAGACAATTGTGCAGCAGGTGTTTTTTTTACATTTGTCAAACTCCTCTTCAAACGAGTGATATCCCAAACAATGGGAAGGTTAATAATCAGCTGAAATCTGCAGTTCCGAGGATTGTCTCGGAACAGGCCACATTCACAAAACAAGATTGCTGCGTACTTAATACCTCAGCCAGATCTGATGGCATCCTGGAGTCACTTTTGGATTAGACAGCCAGTGAGTGTATCAAAATAATATCCAAGCCGGCTTTTCCATCACATCACGGTGTCATTCCAGCAATATTACAGGCTGGTTACAATGCCAGCCTATGACATCTATTTTTCTATTAAACTCACATCCTCGTTCCTTCCTGCTTTTAAATCTCTCTTAGGAAGGGGAGAGGAAAAGCAGTCTGGGGCCATTTTACTGTCCTTCCTCTGTAGGTCATCAACGGGCACATGCTGTGTTGGTTGCTGTGCTGTTCGGAGAACTGGCCCACAATTTGGTGCCTGAAGAGACCCACATCATTCTGCTTTCTGATGGAGCCTGCCTGGTCTACACAAAGGAAAAGGAAGTCGTAGAAGAACAGTGCAAGCCTATGCATCTCTACTTAGAAGTTAATCCCACTGTGTGTTTTAGTAGGCTTACTCCCAAGAAAGTACATATAGGATAGCAGAATCTTGTAGAATTCTCGACCCAGGGTTTTTTCCCCATGTAGCCAACTTGTTGAAATATTAAAAAACTCATATTTAAAAAAATTGAAATTAAAAATTAAAACGGAATTCAATGAGAAATGTTATATGCCCAATTTCTTTTGGAGGAGCTAGGTTTCTGCTTGCAGAGAGCCCTTTACATAGAAGAGCACTCAAAAAGGTGATGCCTCATCTTCAGCCTGAAGTGCCAGCCCATCGGTGAGGTCAACTGAAGCAGTTGCCTCAGGTAGCCGTTTGGTAGGGGGGTGCCCATCCTTGTCCATCTACTTACCTCCACTGCGCCTCTTTCTCCTTGCACTTCTTTGGAAAAGGAAGACGGGGAAAGAGAGGAAGAAAAAGTGTGGAGGGAAGTCCTGAGCTAGGAGAGTGGGAAGAGGAGATGGCAAATCACTGGGTAAGGGGGCAACATTTGGCATCAGGGGGTCTTGGGCCGGCCCTGAGTGGTGCCGTTCACATTTACCACTTCATTGGCTCTGTGTCTAGGCCAGGTCTAGCCCAGTCTGTTTACAATGCTCTGGATAAAGCATAGGCAATACGGTTCTCTTGGGATTGACCATAATGGATCCCTGAAGACTCAACAGGATGCCTCTCCCTCTGGCATTGGGCAGTTGTCGTTGCAGTAATTGCTTCTGGGAACTACCTGAGAATATGCTGTTATTCCCCTTTCACTTGGAGGATAAAGCTATGTACAATACAACACCCTTTAGAATAAAGGTAGTGTGGCCACAAGAATACTTCTTAAAGTATCTATTTACAGTTGGCACTAGAGGTGCTTTGATTTAAGCCCAATTTCCACCCTTCTTATCTCTTGTGTCCAATAAACTAAGCACATTTCCTGATCATTCTTCTTTTGCACAGTAAATATGCCATTGCTGGCTGTGGCATACGAAGAGGGTGGCTGTGGGTCGTGGTGACCCCGGGTGCCAAGCTGCGGGGGGGGGGTGTCCTAGAGGCTGCTCTGAAATATTTAAACTTTTTCCAAGAAAAAAATTTGTTTCTTTTAAACTCATTTTTCATTGGTATGGTTATATATAGGTAGTTACAAAGTTATATATAAATACAAATATATAAAAGAAAACGTTCATTGTCCACGCTTCTTCCCTGGCCATTATTACATTTTATGTCATCACTTTTACTGAAAATGATTTTGTGAAGGGGAGGGGCTGCCAAAAATTTATGGGCCCCAAGCGCCAAATAATCTTGGCACTGATTGCTAGCAATGTTTTAATTGGTTTCTTAGAATGGAAATTCCCTCTTTTTCCTCAAGGAAGTGCTTGTGTTGCAGGCATACTACATTTCCCAGCACTCAGATTGTAACATTATCTGGGGAAATGCTGCTGTCTTCCCCTTCCTCCTCCTGCTCTCAGTTAGGACTTCTGGTGCAATTATAACTGCAGAGTGGAATGTGGTGGCACAAATGTCATGAGCAAAGTGTGACTTGGTAAACCCTTCTAAGGTTTCCCTTCATTTTGAAAACTGTGGTGCAGGCTGCTCTCCAACTCCACTGCTGCAATGCAGTGGAGTGGAGTGGAGTGCAGTGCAGTGCAGTGCAGTGCAGTGCAGTGCAGTGTGTCCATGCATGCTCATCTGAAACCAAAGACAATGGTGGCACACAGCAACACACATACTTCCTCCTCTTCGACTGATCACAAACTTTTAAAAAATCCCTTTTCTATTCTTTTTTTATTCTGGGATGGTTATGTACTTTCTGCTAATATGGATTTGAGGGACCTAGCATGGAAATATAAGGGGCGGCCTGGTTCTCATGGAGCAATTTTTGTGGAGAAGAATGTTTCTTCTCACGGCTTACTGACAAGGCTCTAAAATTGTCAAGGCACACAATCAGTTTTCTGACAACTGACACTGCCAGCCAGGGGCTCATATCCCACAATGGCCCTACTAATTAAAAAAAAACCTCTCAAAATCTCCTGTGGCACACCCACAGACCATTCACGACACACCAATTGCCATGGCACATTGGTTGAAAATCACTGTTCTAGAGAGTTGTTCTCAAACGTTTTAGCACCGGGACCTGCTTTTTAGGATGACAATCTGTCCCCGGACCCACCAGAAGTGATGTCATGGACAGAAGTGCCATCATTGTGATGCCAGAGCCTGCGGCTTTCCTAAGAATGCAGCAATAAATTGGGCTATTTTTCAGCCATTTTCCAACAGAGAATCAGAAAGAAAAAAGAGCCTATTGATACAAGCAAAACAACAAGCAAAACAAGCAAAACAACCACACAGTGTTCCCCCTTTCCAGCGTCCCATCTTCCCATGTTTTCAATCTGGCTGCTCTAGGTGCTTTGTGACCCATCTGAAATTGACTTGCAACCCACTGGTGGGTCCCGACTCACAGTTTGGGAACCACTGTTCTAGAGGAAATAGGTATTGTTCTATTGATTCTATTGATATTGTTCTAAATAGAATATATTGATTCTATTGATATTGTTCTAAATACCCCTGCTAACTGGGCAAGAGGCACTTTTTCAAGTGGTGGCCTCTTATATTTAGCAGGGGGAGAGCAATTGTCCCTCTTCACCCCAGCACAGTGTCTTTCTTGTGGTTGTTGCTGGTGGTGTTCTCCATTCTTCTAGATTGTGAACCCTTTTGGGACAGGGAGCCATTTAACTTTAATGTTATTATTTGCTTGTAAACCGCTTTGTGAACTTTGTGTTGAAAAGCGGTATATAAATACTAGTGATTGATTGATTGAAATAGACAGAGGATATGGTCGATCAGATGGGTTGCTGGTCTGGCTCTGGAACAGTCAGACAAGCAGGGGTGGTGGTGGAGGGATCTGTGGAAAGAAGCTCAAACTGGGAAGCCGAGTCTAGCATAGATCTTATACAGATCCTAATGACTTTTCAGGTCACTGGAGTCCTCCAGGGCTGGTTGGCTGCAGTCTCCTTTTTGCCAGGGTAGGGCAAGGAGGGGGGTGTTGTTGTATAGCAGCAAGGCTCAGGTTGGCTACTCCTTCTCCTTGTGAGTTGCCTTTTTTGGCACCAAAAGTCAGGTGCCCAGATTTTGCTGCAAGAGTTGCTGATACTCTGCACTCTCCCTCTGCAGAGGTGGAATTGATTTAGAGGCTGTTAGGATGACTTCACGTCAGCCATGGATTCACAGATGTTTAGGTCACCGCCAGCTGCTCAGCTGAACCGTTTGGCATAAGAAGTGCCCTTATGTTCTCTTCTGTGTTCCTTTTTATAGTCAGAATTCTCATGTTTGATCTCTGCTCATTAGTAGGATGATTCCACTCTTTCCTCTGCTTTTCTTGTCATTTGCTTTATGAGCTTTGCCTTGACAGCAGTGTGAAGGCAGAAACATTTAGCTGAAGAATCTTTTTCCACTGCCTATAGCCATCTTGAGAAAAACTCCGTGGACTCAATTTCGAGGCTGCTGTAGAAGATGCAGAAGCAACATCACATAAAAGCAAAGAAAAAATGGTGGTAACTCTAAAGACATGCACCGGTTCTAAACGTGCTTTGCCTGCTGCACAACTCCATCTGCAGTGTTGCTCTTGGGCCACTGACAGCCCATAGAATCTTGTAAAATGACTGTTGCAGGAGATGGAGGACAGAATCCACAGACAGGGCCTGCCCAAGCCTCCAACATACCTGGAGAAGTGCATCCTTCTTGCCACTCCTTCTCTTGTCCTTTCATGCATGTGTTAGCACATGCATCACCACCCCATTCCTTCCTCCTCCTGCCACCACTCATTCTTTCTCCTGCTCCTCACCTCCCGCCAACCTCCCCATTCTCCTCCTGCTTCCGCGTACCACCATTGTCCTTATTGTCCTCCTTGTGTTTCCTCCTCCCCCTTTGTAATTTGAAAACCTCAGGAAGAGGAAGTGTATGGAGGGGGAAGGAGCAGTGACTTGAAGCATGGGAGGTGCCCTTTTGTACAGGGAGCATCCTGCACATTTCCTGGATCAGCAGACTGCCTGGGCATCCTCTCTCTACTTCCCTCTTTCTCAACTCAAGGGGACTTGGCTGTGAAAGGAGGCAAGCGCCCAGCGCAGACAATGTAGCCGCTGCTACTGCTTGCCTCTTCTTTATCAAACTCTCACTTTAGGGTGCTTTCAGGTAACCTTCTGCTTGTGCCGGATGTGCTGAGAGTGAGTGGACCCCAATGGGCATGGTACATGATGGGCGAAAGAAAAAAACTTGTGCCGGGGTGAAAAGGGATAGTTACTCTCCCCCTGATAAATATAAGAGGAGCACTACTTGAAAAAGTGAATTCCTGCCCTGTTTTTATTTTATTATTTATTTGAAGAATTTATGCCGAAGCAAATGCCCAAGGCGGCTTATAGAGAACAACAAAGTACAATGTAACTACAGTAAGTAAAACATTAGGAAAAGAAGGGGAAAAAATTAAACATTCAACATTTAACGGGAAGGCTGAGAATGTTCAAGAAAGAAGCAAGACCCAATTCTCCTCATTAGACCTCACCATCATTTTTATTTTTTATATAAATATCTGAATTTTGGTTAGCTGCCTTGTGAAAAACAAGTGATAAATTTTATTCTAATAATTAACAGCACAATCCTAGCGCGCCCCTTGCATCGACGCGATGTCATTGCACACACCCCGCGTCAGCACTGCATCTCTAACAGAGCACCTTCCCTGCACCAACCGAAGACGGTTGGTGCAAGGGATTCTCTGTCCCGTTTCGGGACAGGGATTGGTGGGAGGGGGTGAGGTGGGAGGCGGGACTTGGGCAGGACCTGGGCGGGCTTGGGAGGGGTGGCCATACGGCCACATCCTAAGCCCCTCAGCGAGGCAGCGAGGCCCCGATTCGGGCCACGCAGTCGCCTCGGATCTGCGCCCGCTCTTTAGCGGGCGCAGATCCAAGGAGCACATAGGGGAGGCTGGAGCCTCCCCTATGGTAAGAGAGCTCATGCTCCCTTGCCACAGGGAGGCTCCAGTCCGTCCTGACCAGCGCTGGATTTGGCACTGGCCGGCCGGTTCAGGATTGAGCCCTAAATGTGATTATGTGTTTCACTGTAGCAGTGTAGCAGCTTTGTACTATGAATAGAAAAAAAAGACAATGGAGAAATGTCTCTGCTCCTGTAGCATGGAATTTATGCCACCAGAATAACCAGCAAACACCAACAAAAGCTTTCCTGCTCCCAGTTGAGATTCTTCTTCCAATCCATCAAGGAAACTGCCGTGCCAGCAAGCATGCATTTCTTGCTATGTCCCATCATGCATCAGAAGTCCACTAAAATTCAGGCCGTGTGAAGAGATCTGTAGATCAGAAGAGCATGCAACAAAAACTTCCCAAGCAAAGCATGCATCAAATGCTTGCAGATTCAGATTGTGGAAGGGGAGGGATCAGTGGCTGCTGGAGAGCTGTTGAAATAGCTCTTGTCATTTGGAAGTGGTAATTTATGGTGCAGTGTCAGACAGCCAGAAATTACTTGGCAATTGCAGGATTGTGTGAGAGCCTTGATTATTTTACCCACAAAACGGCGCAAATCCAATATGAAATGTGCAGTGTGAGGTCACAGTCATGCCTATATAAATAAATCCCAACATTCGAGGCTAAATTTGGAATTTGCAAATGTTTGTTCACAAGTGGCTGGTAGTTGGGGGAAAAAATAAATTCCAATGTGTTAGAGAAATCTGATGGACGAGAGGGGGCTTTCTCATGGCAACAGCGTGGGTTTCTAATGTTTAATAGGAAAAGTGTTCTGCTAGAACAAATGAATTGGAATATGGATAAGTGGCATCAGAGGGTTAGGGCATAATCAAAGGCAGTGTAATAGTATGTGGGTGTGATTTGTTTTCCAGGAACTGTATTGTGACTCTAAGGCTGCATGCTTGTGAGTTATCTTTCTGGAACAAATAGTACGAGGGAATTTTCATTGGGACTGTAGATCGGGGCAAAGACCCTCATACTGTGTCCCTGACACTTGTCATCACTGCTGTTTTAAAAGAAAACACACGCACACGCACACACACACACACACACACACACACACACACACACACACACACAGAGAGAGAGAGAGAGAGAGAGAGAGAGAGAGAGAGAGCAAACAATATGTTTAAGAGCGCAATCCTAAACTGGAGTTAGGCCAAGCAAAGTTTGGCTGCCACAGTAAAAAGTATATACATAAAAAAAGGATTCTCCATTCTAAATACATGGCGCTTCACTCAGATTGACTCTGAAAGTAGAAGGTGGTGGCAGTGTTGCACCTGGCTCGGGCCATTCACTGCGGGTAAGTGGGGGGTCTGCTGTGAGGAACACCCCACAGTGAAAACTGCACAGTGGGGGGGGGGCAGTGCAAGGACCATGTGGAATTGGGCCCTGCACCTCCTAAGGCCAGCCCTGCTCACAAAGCCTAGTCTCCAACTTGTTTCAGAGACCTTACCAATGGTGGAGTAGGAAGTTGGGCACCAGAGGCTGGTTGCTGGAAACCCAGTTCCACACATGCCATCAGTGCCCGTACAGACAGCTGCAAATATGTAGCCATTCGTGGCAGCCTAATTAAGGGGTGCAAGGAGAACCTACATGCAATCCTGGATGGGTTGTATGAACCCACCAGGCCACTCCCAGCAAGCATTTAAATCAGGCCTGTGTCACGGAGTTTCCCCTGGGGGGTGATAAACATCATCATCAAGGCTCCTTGAGCAGCACGGCAAAGGCAAACATCATAACGCTGTCAGCAAACAGATCTCAGAGGGTGATTATCAGCACTCCAGAAAGGAAGACTTACTCATCTAGTGGAGCTCACTTTCAAGCACACTTAATTCCTGGTACTTCCATTACAATGAGTCACCCACTGCCGGAGTACACCCATTTGTCAACGGTCTTGGCTCCCAAGGCCCCAGCTCGGTGCTCCTGTTCCCACTTTCTAAATAAGAAGTAGTTCACTACCCGAGAAGCCACAATATATCGTTGGTGGGCTGCATTGGGTTTGTTGGGTTCCAAGCTGAAGGGGTCTTTCTAAAAAAAATGTATCTGCGGGGGCAATCCTAGCCGACTTTCTAGCACTGACATGGTTGTGCCAATGGGGCATGTGCTGCATTATGCAGTTGGGGAGCAGTCATGGAGGCCTCCTCAAGGTAAGGGAATGTTTGCTCCCTTGCCTTGGAGCTGCATTGCCTTTACCCCTGTGCTGGAAAGTGGGTTAGGATTGCGCCCTGAATTTAGAACCCTGGGCCAATTCAGAAACACCTCTTCCCAGGTGTATTCCTTGAACTTGAACTTGGGTGGGTTGGTTGGTTGGTTGGTTGGTTGGTTGGTTGGTTGGTTGGTTGGTTGGTTGGTTCCAAGACCCGGGCAGATGCCCAAATCTGCGACTGCTCAAGTCCGCAGATGAGAAAATGGCAGAAATTTCATACATTTATGTCAATAGCATTAATTGCCTGAACTTGCACGAATGGCTGAATTTGTGTGAATGGCTGCAGCCAAAGAAAGCTGTGAAATGGTGGGAGGCTACAGCAGGGACTGTGAAAAAGTATACAGGTATGCCCTGGTATCCACTGGAATTCTGTTCAGGACCTCAACGTGGATACCTGAAACTGTGGATACTGGGGATGCCTTTTGAAAGATAGGGGAACATCAGTTTTGCTGCAACAAGGTAAAAGAAAAGAGATTTGTTTAATGTTTCCCTATCTTTTTAACAGGAGTCCCAGTAACCATGGATAACTGAAACCGTGGATACCAAATCAGTGGATACTGGGGCATGCCTGTACATACATTTTCAATCCATAGGTGGTTACGTTCATGGATGTAGAGCTCGCAGATATGGCAGGCCCACTGTATTTATGTGTAGGTCAGCAATTACGTTTCTTTGGGTAGTATGTGGGAGCAGCAACAATCAATGTTTTGAATTAGGTGGAAAACATAGAGGGCGGATGGCTCAGCCATGAAACTGTGGCAGTTGCATCAGGAGATTGGCTGGGGTTGCCCACCTTTGTCTGTCCACTTGCCACTTGCATCATGTGCCTGCAGACCATTTTCTTTAGGTCTTAGCATCAGGATTGCATCACATCAGCGGCGTCATTCACCCAGTATGCTGGGCGGGACTTACCTTTGAGTGGCAGTCCGCCCATTGCATCACGCCATGTTCCGCCGCTTTCCTGCGTGCCGGGGCGGGTGGGAAAGCGGCGGAACGCGGCGTGACGCAACGGACGGACTGCCGCTCAAAGACAAGTCCCGCCCAGCGTACTGAGTGAATGATGCCGCTGCATCACATGCTTTATCACAGTGCTATTCAAACTGTGGGTCGGGTCAGGTGGGTCATGGAAAGCTGGGAGCAGCCATCTTGGAAACTGCAGACCTGATTCTTGTTATATTCCTTTTGTGAGTGTGAACAGTTTGAATTTTCAAGTGAGGGGTTTTTTTTAGATTTTGTTTTTAGTTCACCACTTTTACATAATATTTTGTCCTAGTCTTGCTTTCTGTTAGGTTAGTTTTCTGTTAGCTTTCTGTTCAGAAAGCTTTCTGCTTTCTGTTCATAGTTGTACAACTGCTGCAGTCCAAGAATGCCAATTCGCATTTTCAGAAGTGTCATTTTATTATGTTACAATAATAGCACTTCCTGCTTGCGGATGTCACTTCCTGCCACAACATCACTTCCGGTGGGTCCTGACATGAGTGCCATTCTAAAAAGTGGGTCCTGGTCTAAAAAGTTTGAATACCATGGCTTTATCAGACCAGTTTCTGAACTGGGTATGTGTTTGCACCTTAAACAGTTTATAATGCTGTCATGAGCCTGAACGATCTGGCTTTTCCAGAACTGAAAGAAAAATGATTAACACAGGTTTTTTTCTTTGAAGCCTAGACTTCGTACCCTTTAATCTGCAAACAGCATTCATCACGTAGGGTCAAATTACACATGATGTAATAGACCCACTCTTGAATCTCCCAATGCCTTCTCAAAAGATTAAGGGCCCAATCCTATCCAACTTGGTGCTGATGCAGCTGCAATGCAGCCCCAAAGTAAACAAACAGATGTTTCTTTACCTTGAGGAGGCCTCCAAGACTTCCCCACCACCACAGACTGCAAGACACATCCCATTGGGACAGCTACATCAGGGCTGGAAAACTGGACAGGATTTGCCCACAGTGCAGCCACAGTGCATTCAAATCTCCACACAGCACCTTAGGAGAGGATGTGTTGAACCCATTCCTGCTTGTGCCACTCTCCCAATCAAAATTGCCTGCCCTCCCCCAAAGAAGCTGCTATTAGTTCCATGGGTGAGGGAGCAGGGAGACAGGTCCCAATAGTGAACATTCACTTTGTTTGCCCTTGATTAAGCCAGTTTTAGAGAAATCTACAATGCTACTGTATCATCACCTGCAGACATCTGGGATCCAAGAGCTAGGATACAAGTCAGTTGCTCCAATCAAGAATGTGAGTGTGTGTTACAGTGTATATCTGTGCAAACAGGTTTCTCCATCCACTCCAACAGAAGGGGGCATCTCTTCATTTGCAGGTGCACATCTGATGAATTCTCCTTTTCATAAGGCTTTGTATGTATTTTTCAGTGAATGATATGCCGGGATTTCATATGGATTTATATCCATAGGAACAAGGGTTTATATGTACTTTTGAATAAATGATGTGCTGAGATTTTTTGCAAATAGTACAAGAGAAGTTCCATTTCCTCAACCCACCATTCTGGTTTTTGAAGTCATTTTGGCTGAAAGTCATTATAGTAAATCATCACAACAGGGGAAGACAATCAGAAAATGGAGTTGGAGCCGTATACAGGAAAGATGCAGCTTTACTTTGTACTGACAATTTTACAACAAAACCCCATTAGTAGTACAAGAAAGGAATTTATTCCCCCATCCTCAGACACTCTACTAGTTTTTAAGTAACACATGTATCCTAGGGAAAGCCAAAACTCTATGAAATACAGAGCATTAAGGATGCAATCAGCCAATATTCCTGGAGTGTTTGTCCAATTGTTGTTCAGTCTTGTCCCTAGATAGATCTTCCTACTGAATTCCTATAGGAAAGCATGAACCACAAACTGTTAGGGTCATCCACCTGTAGCACCATCAGAAAACCCATGGTCAAATGGTAACAGGGAAAGAGAATGTAGCATGTTGCCTTCCAAAAAGTCCCTAGAGGTGTGCAAACCAGCCCTGATACATTTGTGTAGACTTACAGAAACTCACAAAATTCACTTTGAATTTCACGTCTTTGAAATGTTGGTGTGAACCCTACTAATTCCAATTTAGCCTTATATTAGCTAGGAACTGGTTCAGTGGCTTAAGGCAAACTATATTCAGGCACTTGCTGCCAGGCTTCCAATACAGGGATAATAATGCTGGCCAGTCTTGCGAGATATGAAACCCATCCATGTGAATGCTCATTGTGAATGGGAGTTGCTGAAGCAGGATGTCAATGCTGCATATTGGTGTACGAACGCAGTCTGAGGGTGCAATCCTAAGCTACTCTGGAACAGGCAGGCAGGTGGGTCTGCACGGTACTCAGCGCAGCTTGGGAGGCTGCCAGACCCTCTCTGGGACAAGGGCACATTTGTGCCCTTGCCCCAGGGGAGGCTCCAGCCTCCCCTGTGGGTTCCTCAGATCTGTGCCAGCAAAATCACAGGTGCAGATCTGAGGAATCCGCGTGGCCCAAATCAGGCCCTAACAGCCGCATCCTGGCCCCGCCCCCTCCCAGAACCACCTCCTGCCCACCTTCCCTCCTCCCAGAAACACCCCTGCATCAGCCAAGTTTGGTTGGCCCAAGGGTGGCTCTCCGCCAGCACTCTTGGGCCAACACTACTCCTGGCGTCAGCCCAAGTGCTCTAGAGCTGACAGGGGGTGCCAGTCGGCGCTCCCATGTCGGCGGTAGTGACGTAGCGCCAATGCAATGCCATTGCATCGGCGCTATGTCGGGTGCAGGATTGCTCCCTGAGACATACAGTATACCGTTATGACATGTCTCCCTATGTTAGTGCAGCCCTGTGGAAAAAGGAAAAGAGGCCAGATAAGAGAGAGGAGCTGCAAAAATGCAACTGATATAAGCAGTCCTTTTGACATGCTGCTTTCCACCCATATGAATAGCCACAGAAGTCACACGACTGAAAAGATTCCTCCCTGATGCGTTGATTTTGGCTGACACTCTGGTCTTTGTAAGGAATTTCGACAGCATGTGAGCAGATTGCCTGGCTGAGGTTAAATTCCAGAAGAGACCTACACGATCACAGGAATTCCAAAGGAATCTAGGCCAACCAAGGCTAGTTTTTTCCTTCAGCAATTGTTTCATGAAGGTCCCTGATCTGTTATCCGTGCCTTTTGATTCGGATTTTGCTTTCCATCCCAGGGTCACGTTTTCTGAATGAAAGAGAGATCGTCTTTGAAGAGTGCCGACTTGTAAAATTGTGTTACCTTCTCTGTAGGGGCCCTTATTGCACATCTCTGCAAATAGTCAAGGTCAGTCTGTCACTAAGCTCTGCATTATGTACCATTCTGTAGGTGGCACCATAAAATGATGACTTTGAATCACAAAGAAACAGGAAAAATGTTTCTTTGCTTCCGTATTTAGGGCAGTACAGACACTGCCAGTGTATCATATACACTTGACACTCTGGCTTGAATTCTAATGCCCACCACAACAGCAGCCTGTTGCAGTTTAATGCAATATCAGTTCTCTCATAAGGGAGGATGTGGTTTAAAGTTCTTAATGAAATTTAATTCAGGAGACTAAAAAAAATCTCCTCGAGGCAGAACTTTTAGAGAAGAACTCCCAAGTTTCCTTTTGTTAGGCTTATGCTAATATGATAATAAATGATCATACATTTATAATAATTACCATACAATTAGTGTTAACGTTGGCTCAGTCTTTACTATTGACTCAAGGCCATGGGAAACCTGATTCAGAGCCCAAGCTTATGCATGTCTACTCAGAAGTAAGTCCCATTATAGTCCATGGGACTTACTCCCAGGTAAGTGGGGATAGGATTGCAGCCTCAGGGCGCAATCCTAACCTGGAGTTGGCTGGCACAGTTAGGCTGTGCACAAAGGATACTGTAATGTATGTTTGGAACACTCTCAGAGAGGCCAGCACACAGGTGTGCCATCCTTCCTGACTCAGAGAGTGGTCCAGACAAGCTTTACGGTGTCCCTTGTGCCGGCCACACTTTGCTGGCCTGACTGTGCTGGCCTAACTCCAGGTAAGATTGTACTCTCAACCTTGGCAGTTCATAGAGTGGACAGGATACTGCACAGCCCAATCTTAGGTGCTTCAGCATTGGTGCTGCATAAGCAGAACTGGCAGGGAGACCTGTGCCACCCCATCAATGCCACAGCAGGAGCCCCGGCCACCAGCATTGTGGAGGTGTGGGGGAGTAGGGATCGTGGAGTGAGAGCATGGGGAGGCATTTTTGGGTGGGGAGAGGGCAGAATGGGGGAGAGACAAGACTGGGAGAGAAGTGGGACTGGATGAGGCATCTTCTGCCAAATCCTATCCCCCATGCTGGGCTCAAAAACCTGATACAGGGTTTCTTGAGTCCACTCCAGCGAAATAGCTAGGGCAGACTTGAGAAGCCCCATTGAGCAGGCTGGGGCTTTATTCGGGAGAAGGGGACAAATGTTTCCCCATGGAGACCTCCAGTCTGCTTGTATCCTGCACAGGATACAGCAGTGGGTGTTCAGTGCTGCAGCTCCTGTGCTGGATAGAATAGAGCCCTACGTCTTTCTCTACAACTGACTGGGGACATGGAATCCTTGAACTGCTTGGTGCCCAACATCACACAGATGGGCATATCTCTCCACATATCTCTCCATATATCTTCACTTGGGTCCTGTTAAAACAGCTACCTGGGCAAGAAGCACTTTTTCAAGTGGTGTTTCTCTTATATTTAGCAGGGGGAAATTGTCTCTCTTTACCCCTGCACAGTGTCTTTTCCTGTGGCCATTTAACTTTAGTATTATTATTTGCCTGTAAACCGCTTTGTGAACTTTGTGTTGAAAAGCAGTACATAAATACTGTTTGATGATGATGGTGGTGGTGGTGGTGGTGTTTTGCATTTTTTAAGATTGTGAGCCCTTTTGAGACAGGGAACCATTTAACTTTTATTATTATTTGCCTGTAAACCACTTGGTGAACTTTGTGTTGAAAAGCAGTATATAAATGTTGTTGGTTGATTCATTGATTGCAGTGCCACAGGCTAAATATCCATCATGAGTGCCATAGCTCTTGGATGGGTATGCAAGTAAGGGTGGACATTTCTCAAACCGAACACCCTCCCAAGGGAACCACCACTGTGACTTTCCAATGTTTCCTCCACCCATGCTCCATATTTCCACAAAACGTTTTAGATTTCCTCTTTGATATCATGAGTTGCATTGATCATTTTACTTACCATTTTTTCCTCCGGACTATGACCCCAATTCTATCCAGCTTTTTAGTGCCAATACAGCTGAAATGCAGCTCCAAGGTAAGGGAACAAACGTTGCCTTTTCCTGAGGGGCTTCTGTTACTGTCCCCACAACCACAGGATGCAGCGCATGCCCTGTTGGCACAGCAGCATCAGCACTGGAAAATTGGATCGGATTGGGCCCTAGGATATTTTAGAGCCCAAGCCTATGCCTGTATACTGGGAAGTAAGGTCCATTATAGTCAATGGAACTTACTCCCAGGAAAGTGTGGATAGAATTGCAGCCAGTTTCTACATTGCCTCCTTTTTCTTGGACTACATAATAGGCACTGATTTCCTTAGTGCTTGTAATTACATATTAAAAGTGCAGTCTCAACCTGGTGTTAAGCTGGCACAGTTTGGCCAGCACAAGGGCCACCATAAAGTATGTTTGGACCACTCTCAGAGTCAGAGAGGTCAGCACACAGATTTGCACCATCCTCCCTGACTCTGAGAGTGGTCCAAATGCCCTTTACGGTGGCCCTGGTGCTGGCTGAACTTTGTTGGCCT
This sequence comes from Lerista edwardsae, assembly GCA_029204185.1. Taxonomy (NCBI): domain Eukaryota; kingdom Metazoa; phylum Chordata; class Lepidosauria; order Squamata; family Scincidae; genus Lerista; species Lerista edwardsae. The sequence goes on from JAJKFI010000021.1 coordinate 4,179,431, forward strand.
AACTGTGCCGGCCTAACTCCATGTAAGGATTGCTCTGTAAGGCAGAGTAGGTATAAAGAGCTTTACACTTGTGTCAACCCTAAGCTAAGTTGTATTGACAATTTGTTAGAAAGGCTCAAACTGTGTAGTGGGGAAGGGAGCCATCTTGCTTGGTCAGAGTTGGCACAGAAGCTTCTACGATACTGCAAGCATCCGTTTTCTCTCTGGAACATCACAAAAGCTGCTCAGGTACATTTATAGTCCTTTCTCCCTCCTTCGCTTGACCAAAAAACCCAATCATTTGTTCTGACGCAGTCATGCATTAGATTAAGACAGAACCCTTCAAATGTCATTGGGAGATTTGCTCATTACTATGTGTATGCTGGGCCAACAAACAATCCAATTTGTGTAGCAAGGAAATGTCAGTGCTGTGCACTGAGTACTTCATGTGCGTCGTGCAACCAGCTGCATTGTAAGCAGCAAGTGTCACCCCTCTTTCATTGAAAGGCTCTCAAACTGTACCATTGGTCTGGATCAATAGATGTCATTCAACAGAGCACGGCAGTGACATTTACTTTCACAACAGCAGTACAGGAAAACAAAATTAAGGACAGCCTCTCGCTTAGACTTGATTCCCCAGCTGAAATGGATATTTTAATGATTCCTTTGTCACTTTTCAGCAAATGCTCCCAAGGCAACTAACCAGGGGAAGGTGCCGTCACTCATTGGTAAGCACCGGTTTTGTGTATTAAAGGGTCCAGGTTCAAATCCGAACATCTTCAGTTCAAACGCCTTGGGCATCAGGTTTGAAAAAGGTCTGGGCTGCACAAGGGCCAGCCAAGTGTCTCAGGGGAAAGAATTCCACAACCAGGATGCCATCCATTTTCAGCCATTACCTGCCTTAACTCTGAAGGTGAAGACATCTGGAACAGGCCCTCTGATACCCAGATCTTAAAGGTTTGTAAGGAAGCAGCTGGTCTTTCAGAAGTTACCTTCCATCATGCTAGACATGGAAAGGCGTAGGGTGCAAGAACTCTCTGCCCACCGAAGCTAATTGCTAATCTATTGCTAATCAATCAATCAATCAACAGGTACTTATATACCGCTTTTCAACACGAAGTTCACAAAGCGGTTTACAGGCAAATAGTAATAATAAAGTTAAATGGCTCCCTGTCCCAAAAGGGCTCACAATCTAAAAAAAGGCAGACCGCCAGCAACAGCCACTAGAAAGACTGTGCAGGGGTGAAGAGGGACAGTTACTCTCCCCCTGCTAAATATAAGAGGAACACCACTGGAAAAAGTGTCTCTTGTCCAGTTAGCAGGGGTTTGTCCAGTTAGCAGGGGTCCAGTCAGGAGGGTCAGTCAGGAGGGTCAAAACTACCTTGAAGCTCTTGCAGTCATCTCCCAATTTCTTAGCCATCTTCATTTCAGGGACTGGCAATCTGTCTTCTTCCACAATCTAACGGAGAGTGAAACAATCCTGGAATGGATGGATATAAGCATTCTATAGATGTAAGCACCCTCTGTTGGACTGTGCCTTCTGTTTCTTACTTAGCCTGTCCACTGTCTGTCCCCAGGGATGCACCAGAGTCACATTTCACAAGTCGAGTCTCATGTAATAGCGCACGCCATTGCAACTCGAGTGGCAGAAAAAAATTGAGTCATTTTTGACTCAAGTCCTGAGTTCCATCCATCAAGAATATGCCTTTGCAAACAGTGACATGCCCCTGAGCACAGCCCTGCCACTGCTGCAAACTGCAAGCAGCCCCAAGCAGCAAGTGGCCACCACAGCAGCCAGTAAGTGCCAGTGCCAGTAAGTTAGTGGGGGAGTGAGTGGGGCGGGAGGAACAGGAAGGGGAAGGGAGGCACAGGCAGTGATGTCATCCGGGCGCGCCAAGAACTGGAACGCCCGGATGATTGACAGCCCTCCGCCCCTATGGCGGAGGGCTGCCACGCCCTCCTACGCCTCACAGAGCCTGAATCGCTCCATTTCAGAGTGATTCGGGACACAAGGGAGAGAGGGAGGGCCCAGCAGCAGCTCGCCCGTCCTCCGGAGAGGCGGCGTGGCCCGGGCCCGTCCGCCGAACTGGCGGAACGGCGTACCGGGCCGTTCTGCCTGAATGACACCACTGGGCCCAGGGCAGTTTGAGTCTATTAAGAAAAGTGGCGTATAGATATCATAAATAAATAAGCCACATACTGACACAGAAAAGGAACACTACCTGCAAGGAAGAGAGAATGCCAGCCATATCTTTCTGTTCCTTGCTAGACACTGCATTCTACTTTTGCCATAATGGCACAAACCATCGTTTTCACCCTCATAACCACAGCAGAGTCATTTGACTGGGCAAAATTTTTCCATAGGCCTTGATCAGGTTAAACCATATTCCCTCTGTTGTAGAGGGTGCTGTGTATTGGATTGTGGGTCTCCTCTGAGGTATGAAAAAAGCAATCCAGTATAAAATAGTTTCACTCACTGCCTTTGCAGGCCTGTTACAGTTCCTCTAGTCCTAAATAAAAATAAGCCGTGACACACAGAGTTGGCCCCCCTCCATGCTTTGAAGCAGTGGGTGCTTAAAATAACAAATTGTATATTTTGTTAGCACTCAGCACTTATGCTGACGTATAGTTGCAGCGTTAGTCAAGGAACAGAATACTTCCAAGCTGATGGGAAGATAAGACCTTTTGCTTTTGAACGCCTCATGAATTTCTGGATGAATGCCAACCTGCCCTGGTGAGCTTGTGTAAATTAATCTCATGAACTTTAGATGGAACTTTTGTCTTCAATGCTCAAAGTCATTCTGAGGCAAAACACTGGGCACCTGCTTAATTCAGGGCACAATCCTAACCTGGAGTGAGGCCGGCACAGTTGGCCAGCCACATTTGACTGGCACAAGGGTCACCATAAAGCATGCTTGGACCACTCACGGAGTCAGAGAAGCCAGCACACAGACATGCGCCATCCTCCCTGACTCCAAGAATGGTTCAAATGCGCTTCACAGTGGCCCTTGTGCCGGCCAAACTTTGCTGGCCTAACTGTGCCTGCCTAACCCCAGGTTAGGATTGTGCCTTCCATGTCTTTCTTCTCGTTGTCTACGAACTTTACATGCATATATGTATATTTTTATGTTGTCTTTGTGCAATATTTTTCCTTCCATTTTTTATCAGCCCTCTGGTATCATGAAACCTAGATGGAGGATTAGAAGGAGAGGTGCTAACTGGTTCCGCCGCCTTTTGGCATTATGTCCGTGGCTTTCCAGGTCACCCAAATGCTAAGAACTACCTTCTGCTTCAGAGTGTGCACTAATCTTTTTCTTGTGCCATGTCTGGCTGCTTGGGCCACCAGCGGGGTTAGGATACGATGGTGGAAGCCACCACTGGGTCCCACCGCCTTGCAGGTCCGCCTCCTCTCTGCCCCAAATGGGCTTACTGGTGGCTGGTGCTGCTGAAGCACCCCCATCCCATCAACCCACATTGGGACCTGGTAACTAACTGAGCACCAGCCAGCACAGGCAGTATGTTGTAGCGGACGTGCTTTATGGCTTGGTCGCGACATTTTCACTGGCGGTACACACGTACTGCCAGCGATAGGACTCTCTGGATCGGGCCCTCAGTCACTTCCCACACTTACGCTCTGCCTTTTTCATTGTTTGTTTTGTTTGCTTTAAAGGCCTGGACTGCCTATTATGTCAGAACCTAGAAGAAAGTTACAAGGACTCAGGATTAAGGGTTTATACTGGAAATATAATCAGGCTCTTCAGTTGTGCTGCTTCAATATCTCTGCAGCCTCTCTTCGACTCTGATCTGTTTCACTCTGGTTGTATCAAATTTCCCTTCAGTCATGCTTTCCATAGCTAAGAAGCTAAGAAGTGTCTGATACCTTTTAAGTCAACTCAGGCTGAAGCTATTCCTGGAAAGGTTCCCCCCTCCCCCAATTTGGAAATTCTTGGAGCGCCAGTTAAAATTTCCAGGATTGCTTTCTGCAGTCACCAGGAGATTTGATGCTGATTTGTGAAAACACTACACTGACCCTATAAGACTGGCTACCCCTTTATCACTTGAAAAATCTAGAGTTTACACACACACACACACACACACACACACACACACACACACACACACAACTATGCATTTATAAAAAAGAGGGATGTTCTGAACTTTTCCCATGGGTACATTCATTTGCTTAGTGGCAGTTCGGGTGAGTTTAAATAACCTGACTGTAGCCCGACTGTAGCAGCAGCAAAGGAATTTCTTGGAGCCAGCATATCTGTTTCCTAACTTCAGCAAGCTGCAACAGGATCGATTTCACCTGACTATTTACATAGGGGCTTTGTGGTAAAGTCACTTGAAGGTGGGACAGTGTCATGGCTGGCATGTTGGATATTACTAATCATAGCAGACGTGGGGAAATCTGGGTTTAAATCTTCACTCAGCGAATAGGTGTCCAAGGGCAGGGCTGACCCAAGACCTCCTGATGCTTGAGGTAGCAAGCCAAATGCTGATCCTGCGTGCTTGATGATGTGCCAGCCTGTGCTCCTCCCGTTCTCCAGTGCCTTAGCTCATTACTCTGCTTCCCTCCAGGGGCATAGCTAATGAAAGTGTAGCCCTGTGCAGAGGGCAAAATGTTCCCCTGGAAGTGACATCACAAAAGGAAGTGATGTCACAGTATTATTTTTGCTTTCTCTGGTTTTTTGGCCGTAACTTTTGATAGAATGAAGATAATACACTCCAGTTTGTTTAATTGAATTTGCACAAAATTTCACATCGAGTGATATATAGCATTTTTAATTATCTTTCATTCATGTATTTATTATTATTATTATTATTATTATTTATTTTTATAAGAAAAAAACAGACTTACAGACAAAACAAAAAATTAAACATAACTATCGAAAATATAAAGAAATGGCTTCCAAATATCAATAAATTTGTCAGTACGAAATTGTCTTCTGTATGACACAGATTCAAATATAGATAAAGCGAGAAGATCATCCTTCCATTGTAAGAAACTAGGAGGGCACTTCTCCTTCCAGGATTTAAGTATCAGTATTTTTGCAACTGTCAGAGCGCAAAGAATCCATCTTCTTTGTCCTTCCAAGAGCTTCCAAACCGCTGGCAGATAATTTAAAAGAATAAACGTCCACATGTATAGTATTTGTGGACATGTGTAGTAGTATTTGTGTGAGTGATATATAACATGACAAATACAAATCGCTATTTTAACATTGATTGATTGATTGATTGATTGATTGATTGATTGATTGATTGATTTTGGCACTTCTGGGCCCATGGACACTGGGAAACACAGGATTGGGCTGCCTGCCTGGTACACTGCAAAGGATTGTTCTGAGGATAAAATAGACATGTGTTTCATGTGTGTGTCTGTGTGTGGAGGGGAGGCTTTACTATTTTGCCCTCACTGTGATTTTGATCCCAGTTGTGAACCTCTGCATGCTATTTCTAATTTAAAAAAAATCTTTCATTGACTTTTCAATGTAAGCTTTTTAGAAGTTAGAAATAGTGCATGGCAATGATTCACAATCAGGAATGAAATTATGGTTGAGGTACAGTGCTAAAGCCCCACTACCTCCCTTGCTGCAGTTTCACTGTATGTTGTGGCCCCTCCCCACAGTGTTATACATTTTAAAAAAAACATTTTTTCTTATTAGGCCACATTGTGTGTAAACCATTTTCTACCAATGAAGTGTTCGAGCAACATTGGTAGAAATGCAATCTCCAGCACATCGTTGATAGAAAATCTAAGCACACATCTGGTATGGCCCTAAGGAAGTTGAGGGAGTGCATGCTCCTCTGTGAACGGATGAAAACTGTAATTAGGAATTAGAAGGGGGGTTGCCTAAGATGCAAGTTCACTACATATTCACAGAATTTATCCACCATACCCAAATGTCAAGTTATGGGGACTTTCATGTCATCACAGAAAATGGCTGTGAGCCCAATTCTGTGCCTATTTACTCATAAGTAAGTCCCATTATAGTCAACAGGGCTTACTCCCAGGACAGTGTGGATGGGATTGCAGCCTGTGTGAATCAGCCCCCCCCAGTTCTAAGTTGATACCAAATCTGTTTCTCATCATCATTGTTGCCAGAAACAGGCAGGTCACATGACAGAAACAGCACTCCGGCTACCATCGGCAAAGGCTCTGACCTTCCCACTAGTGATCTGGCAGTGCGCACCACTGCATGCTGTTGGAGCAGTGTTTACAATGGACATAAGGCAGTTAGCATTGGCGGAATGCTCATTCTCACAACTGCACCTGGCATGTGATAAATATTCTCTGTCCCGCATGGCAAGATGAAGAAAAAGACAAGCAAGATAGTCTGGTTGTCTGCATTAACTCTGGCTATGGGAAGCTTTTTGATGCATGTTAACCAAGTTAACCCAAGTTAAACCCAAGCCACAGTCTGGTATCTTCATTGGAGATGCGAGAGTAAATTACCTCAGAATGCCAGGTGAAAGGAGTAGCAACAAGATGGGCAGCCCAATCCTATGGTGCTTGGCTCCCGTAGAAGCAACCTTGCCAAAACAGCTATAACTGCATCCTATGGGCATTGTGGCAGCCATAGGTCGCACCTTGAAAGAAAGGGACATTTGTCCTCTTCCTTCAGGGGACGGGTGCTGGCCCTCCCATGGGCCTCCTCAAGTCTGCACCAGCTATTTTGCTGGCGCAGTCTTGAGAGCCTCCATGTTGGGCCATGCAACCCAACATGGAGGATAGAATATGGCAATGGAGGCCACTGCTAGCCCTACCCCTGCTCTGCTCCTCCCTCTGCCCAGCCCCAGCAGGACTTACCACTGACCAGCACTACATAGGATTAGGCTTGCAAGTATCTTGTTGTCCTGTGAGCTCCCTGAGGCATCTGGTGAGGCACTGTGAGATACAGGAAGCTGGACTAGTTGAGCCTTTGGCCTGATCCAGCGCGGCTCTTCTTATCTTCCTATGTTCTTAATCTCAGGGTCTGTGGAAGCCAGTCAAGCCTTTTACATAATGCTCTCTTAAATTCTGTCTCTTCTCATGTTGGCTGCAGACCTCATGTTGCCTGGGATTCAGGTTCTGCTGTGTTAATTAATTCTTCAAAGCCTGAGGCTAGTTTCATTATATTTGCTATTAGGTGTAATATAGCGAGTAAGACAGGTTGAGCGTGACCACAGAGCCACATCTGATGGAGTCCAGTGTAGTTCTCTGGCACACGGCATCATTTGAATCTTCAAACCACTTCTGAACAAGGCTGATATATTTCCCACAGTAGCAATCCATTGACTTGGAGCCAAAGATCTTATTTGGTGAGTAAAAGATACTTCTACTTGTGTAGAAGAGCATGCAAAAGCAAAACAAAGCACGACTGAAAATGATGTTAACATAACACTGGCTTTGTGCGGTTGGCCAAAAATTGTTTTAGGCACAATCCATCAGGAAGGGCAATAATAGTTTTCCGAGCACAGCCACCCACATTGCCCTAGCTGCCCAGAATGGCTCTGACGGCAAGTGAGAGGGGCTGCTTGCACAGCATGTTGCGGCGCCTGCAATACTTACCGCAACACCCTGTAACTATGCTTCTGCAACCACCACCAATATAAACACCACCACTATTCTCTGCCTTCCAAGGATGAGGCTTAGAGTGGAGGAAGAGGCTTGGGCAGGAAGTGTGGTCTGGAGGTTGAGCTATTGCTTTTGCCTGAAGATGCTAAACAGGATCAGCCTTGGATTGGCCTTGGATGGGAGACCAGAAGTCACTGACAGAGCTTGTGGAGGAATGGGAGGAGTGTGGAGGAGTCAGCTGACAAAAGAACTGGCCAAGGTGGTGGACTGTGAAGGCTCAGAAGGTGCAAGAGTGCAGCCAGGATCATGACCACACAATGAAAGGGAAACATCTGAAGAAATTGAGGGTTCTGTGAATGGTACATAGAACAATAATTGTAAAAACCCCAATTGAAAAATGGGGTTTATGAACAGCCTGCCCATGTAAACCGCTTTGAGTCCAGTGAAATCTGGAGAAAAGCGGTATAAAAATACATCAAATAAATAAATAAATAATCCTAACCTGCAGTTAGGCCAGCACAGTTTGGCCAGTGAGGTTTGGCTGTCACAAGGGACACCATAAAGCATGTCTGGCCCACTCTTGAAGTCAGAGAGGCCAGCAAACAGACGTGCACCATCCTCCCTGACTCTGAGAGTGGTCCAAACACGTTTTATGCTGGCCTAACTGTGCTGACCTAACTCCAGGTTAGGATTGTGCTCTTAAACTGGACTGATGAAAAGGATAATACATTATTCCTGGTTGACACTGTTTCAAGGAGAATATTCTTCCTGTGCTGCTTTGTTCCTGAAGGTCTTTTTTATGTGAATCTTACCAGCAAAGGTGATGTGTAATTCATTTCATGCTCCTTTGTTCTCCAAGACAGCAAACTTAAGAGGGCTGCGAACATCTAATTTTTTTCTCTCCCTTCCCTCCTATTCTGATTGTCAATGGGAAAAGTTACATGTAATTATCACTTTTAAGTTTGCGTTCAGCATTTTAAACACTGGGTCCCTGATGAGACCTTCCAAATAACACACATAAAACATGTGGAAACAGGTTTCTACTCATGGTTCTTTTTTGCAGGGCCCCAAATTGACTGACGTTAACTACTTCATCCTGCACTATCACAGAGGCATTCATTAGCATGGTAATTGCATATTGGGACCAAATCCAAATGACCCGTTTTTTCCTCCTTGAGAAGACTGTTCTTAGCAGGGATAGCATGGCTGTCTATCTAGTGAGGAGAGATTCAGAACGCAATCCTAAGATGTGCTGGAACAGGCCGGTCGGCAGACCTGCACCGCATCCAGGGCACCTTGGGCCTCCACGGGCACCTCCACCAGCCGTGCCTATAGGCTACTCAGATCTGCACCCGCTACAAAGCAGGCACAGTTCCGAGCTCCCTGCATGGCTCAGGGACAGGGGCTGGGGACAGGGGCATCTGGGTTCTACCCAGTGATGTCATGCAGGGGGTACGCGGGGGTACGCGAGTACCGGTTTCTAGGATTATGGCTGGCCCCGCCCATTCGCCCGCCCACTCGTCGACTCTGCCCCCTGCAACGTTTGAATTTCCTGCACGTTTGAGTTGCCTGCATGTTCTCAGAGCCAGGCAGGCAGCAAGCGGAGCCTTGCCTTGCCTTGCCACTGAAAAATGAGCTGCTCTGGGGTTTTGGAACTGTTGGGTCACTTTAACATGATGCCAGGCCTCCTTAACGTGTTCTGGGGGTGCTGTGGAATACTGTTGCAACTGTTGGGTCAGTTTAAAATTGTCTGAGGCCTCAAAAAGGGCTTTTTTCATGTCACTTCCTGCCACGACATCACTTCCGGCTTATGACGTCACTTCTGGTGGGCGGGTCCCGACATGTGCCAATCAAAAGTGAGTACCTGTTCTTAAATCATTTAGATGACACCACTGGTTCTACCCCCCCAGCCGGGCTGTCTCCCGGACCATCCTCCTCCCTCCCTTCTGCCCTCCCCCCACCTAACAGCCCCTGCACCAGCCGAAGTTGGCTGGCCTATGACCCATGGACCGTCAGCTTTTGCCAGCACTGTGGGGTCAATGCTGCTGCCGGCGCTGGCGCGAAAAGTGCCTTATGGCACTTCCACAACAGCATAGGCAGTGGTGGTATCTAAAGCGGGAGGAACCAGTATGCTGGGCGGGACTTACGTGTGATTGGCTGCCCGTCTGTTCAGTTCCGCCACCTGCCCGCCCGCCGCGCAGGCTGCCCTGGCCTCGGAGGGGGCGCCTGCTTGCCGCAGGGGACGGGTGGGGGCACGCCGGGTGCTTGGGCGAGCAGCGGTGGGGCGCGCCAACCGGGGGCAGCCCACACGGCGGGTGGACAGGCGGCGGAATGGAACGGACGGGCTGCCAATCAACCGTCCGTCCCGCCCAGCGTTCCAGTTCCTTCCGCTTTAGATACCACCACTGAGCATAGAGCCTATGCTAGCTGCTTCTGTCAGCTCTAGGGCGTCCTTGGATTGTGCCCTCGTGCTCTTTGGTAGAGAAGCAAGTAGAACATTTCAGCTATGGGAGTCCAGCCTGGTGCTATGAACGTCCCCATCTCTGCTGATTTAAAATAGCTGTTTGTCACTCTTACTTCAATGGAGGCGCGCACAATGAATCTCACGCACAATGGAGTTTTGTTGCAACTACTGCGTGGTCACTCTCTAATGTTCCATTACCAAAGCAGAGAGATTACAGGAGTAGATCACTTCCCTTCAGGGAGTGATCAGGGACTTTAGAAAATCTACCTTATAAAAATGGATTAAATTATCTGTGTAAATGGTATTTTTAGCACGCATACGTATTTGGATTAAGATCTTGCATGTGTGTCCCTTCCTCCTTTTTCTTTATCTTCTTTTGGCAAAACACTTGGCATTCCTCCAAGTATGGATCCAGCTTGAACAAAACGAGTGGAAGCAATTTGAAAAGATCCACTTTGAGTGTATTTGTATTCCGTCTCAAATATTTGCATCAATGCATTACATTTAGTGGTTGCATTGTTACCACAAGTTTGCAGCCCTGTTAGTACATTTTAGAACCAAGTAAGAACATGCCATTATTTTCCATATCACTAGCCAATTGTATGATTGAAGACGCTGCGGGAAATTGCTCCCTCTCTTCCTAAATAGGAATGGAGGTGATTGGTAAGAACCAGCCCGGGAAGATGACAATTTTTGTATGTTTTGGAGCACTGTTTCTGCCTAGTATGCTAATTTTCATTTGGAATGGCAAGATGTGCTAAGACTGTTCATTAGTTAATTACATTCCCTTCCTCTTTACCTATTATGATATGGCCCATTATTTGTGACAAACGCTGTCTCTGATTCAGCATTCAATGCCAAAAACATAGCCCAATATAGTGGTATCAGTTCTGCATTAGGAATCCAATGAATGCAACTCACAATGCCCAAATGCTATGGAACATGCATGGAAAATATGTGTGTGCAATTGGGACTTACTCCAAATATTCTATAGCAGTGTTCTTCAACCTGTAGGTCAGGAGCCCAATGGGGTTGTGAGGCCTCATTTTGGGGGTTGCGGCAAACTTTCCAAGCCTGTGCAAGAGAGGGCTTGGATCCAGTCCCAATCATAGGACTGCCTAATCAAAACTAAGTTCTTGATGCAATCCTGCACAGCCTCTTTTTGCTGTGTTACTCTGCAGCTCTTAAGCCCAGCCCTGCTCAGGCTCCTACCTCACAAGGTTGTTGTAAAGACACATTTGGTAGGGGAAAATGGGGCAGGTAGGAGCAGGGGGGTGGGAGGCAATGGGGGCAGATCAGGTCCTGGGGTGGGGCAGGATTGGCGGTGGGTCTCTCCAGCCTCATACTTCAGTTATTGATCTAGGCATTGGGGTCGCAGCATGAAAAAGGTTGAAGACCACTGTTCTATAGTGAGAGAAGCAGATCGTAACCATCCCTGGACAGGACAGCATGCAAGGGCCATTCTTGCAAGGCAGTGGACTGGATACGTTATTCCTCCCTACCCTGCAGCTACTGGATGTCAATGATCTGCAAGATCTGTAGAGATTCCAAGGCATTTGCAGTAGGATTCCTTTTCCAGCAAGAGAATGATGTGGCAACGAAAAAGGTAACCCAATTTTCAGCTTATGTTGACACTCTTTTCCTCTAGGGATATATGTTCACTCATGATGCTAAAAACCTTTTAAGCTTCTTGCATGCTGTTTTGTACAAGTATGAACAAGACTAAGAGAAAGCCATTTTAAGACTGAATGGATATTTTAGCTGATGACACCAAATGGGAATTATAGCCTATATATTGCAGTTATACTCTAGAGCCATCATTTCTGACAATTGGGAATTTTGAGGAAGTGCTCCAATTGTGTGTAGATATCTCTTGCACATTCAGACCAGGGAACTTGGAAGTTTTAGCCATAGCATTCCACAATACAGGACAAGATTGTTTTCATAGAATCATAGAGTTGGAAGGTACCTACAAGGTCATCTAGTCCAACCCCCTGCCTGTAGCAAAAGATCCTCCTAGAGCATCTCCAGCAGGTGCCTGTCAAGCCTTTGCTTGAAGGTCTCCAGTGAGGGAGAAACCACCACCTCCCTTGGCAGATATTTTGAAATATTCTGGCAGTCCCTCCCTCCAAAAGGCAACACAGTTCCCTAATAAATGTGCTTAGAATTGTAATGTCTGTGTGTCAGTCTCATTGAGTTCAAGGGTTTTATTTAATCCAGCAAACATGGTTGGACTAGATCTATTCATGTGTGCCACTTTCCATACTTTTGCACCACATGACAACACGCTAGATTTTGTGCTGTCAGGAAAAGGTGTTTGGAATTTGTCTCTCTATTGTACACTTCAAAGCATTTGTCCCACCCAAAAGCCGCCATGCTGTGATGCCACATGGAGGTGTTATTCTAACCGCCGTGATGAAATTACGAGGCACAGTTGTGACCTCTCCATATAAATAAACAGGGAAGGAGACAATAGTTCGGGAAGAAAAACCCTGCAGTTTCTTCCAATCATGTTCCTTTGGGACAAAACGCAGCAACAAAGAATGACCCATGAATACAACAATCGTTAGGACTGTGTTTTGCCCCTTGCTGGGTTTCAGGCTTTGTGCATTGTGCAATCTGTTTATACAGCAAAGGGTGCTGAGCCTTAAACCATTTTTTCAGAAAGCAAGGAAGATCAATGAGCGTAGGCTGTAAGCAACCAGCTCACCAGAGGCAATATTTTGTGGCAGACTGCAACAGTTTCTCTAGAAACTTGACTGCCTTATCAAGGTGTTCTTGCCCATTCTCAGAACTGGGCCTACTTGGGACGAGGATGGGTGTTTCTGCTTTATTACATTGAACCTGTTCGGCCGTGGTGGGATTCAAATGAATTAACAACCGGTTCTATGACCTCATAGCCGGAGCAAAAAAACAACAACCCGAAGCCAGCCGAGGTAAGCGAGTGGGCGGGGCCCGGCCATTTAACAACTGGTTTTATAGAACCTGGGCAAACCCCCTGAATTTCACTACTGCTGTTTGGTATAACTACCTGCAAATTGGAAAAGAGTGACGGCACAATCCTAACCTGGAGTTAGGCTGGCACAGGTAGGCCAGCAATGTTTGGCCGGCACAAGGGACACCATAAAGCTTGTTTGAACCACTCTCGGGAGTCAGAGAGGCCAGCACACAGACATGCGCCATTCACCCTCACTCTGAGTGGTCCAAACATGCTTTATGGTGTCCCTTGTGCCAGTCAAACTGTGCTGGCCTAACTCCAGATTAGGATTGTACCCTGAGTCAGGCTGTAGCGAAGAAGACTGGCTTTCAAGGAGTTGTATTCTGGCACAGCTGTGCAAGGATGCACGTCCCTCAACTGGTAATGACTTTTTTAAAAGGAAGTTTCATGTCCACTCCTAGAGACTGCCTTGATTTATAATCTGCTTTTAATAAGCATCAGGCTTTAAAGTAAAACAGGGTTTGCAACATCCCTTATTCATTGCATAATTCAAGGATGCAAATTCAATCCAGGAACTCCTTGTTATCTCCATTCTATTCTATGCAATCAGTGGCTTGCTGAGAAGGCTTCCTTGCTTCCATACTCCCCCATTCTCATATCATTAAGGTCACCGTGGTGCTTAATTGCATATGCTGTGCCTGGCTTATTATTAACTCTTATTAAATGGCATATTTATAAGTGCAGCATGTTCTTTAAACTTCCCAGTCTTTTCATTATGGCATTAAAGGAATGGTTTTCAGCTAGCCCATTGCAATAGAATCCAGCTGTTGAAAATACATGTATTGCTCTATCAAATAAATCAAGAGAGCTGCTGAAAGAGCAGCACTTTTGTTATTCTCCATCAGCAGCATCAAATGCAGCTGTGCCAAAACAGGTGGTTACTACACCCTACAGTGTGTGTGTGACCCAAAGGTCAATGGCGGTAAAAATGTAAGTAAGCAGGTAAGTAAAAATGATATTAAAATCTCCACATAAGCCCATAGACCACCTGTGGGTCTCCTTGGGCATACACCACCTATTTTGGTGGTATATGCCCAAGAAGGGATAAGGTTTTCAAAAGAGGGGATAAGCTCCAGTGTGCACAACTGCTGCTAAATACAACCCCCTCCATTCCCTTCCCTAACCCCTGTTCCATCCCCTGAATGCCCTGTTCCTCCTCCCTAGTCTGCCCCCCATGTCATCTTACCTGCTCCAAAGCAGGTTGCTGGCTGTGGCGGACCCAAAATGGTTGGTGGTGGTGCCCTGAGTGCCCTGCCCAGAACTGCTGTTTTAACTAGCCTGCTTGGCTGCTAATCAAGTCATTGCAGGTGCCTCATGAGCATCTTCCCAGTGCAACCATGGTTATGATGTATAAAATTGCATGCCTGGAAACCAGAGATGTGCCGAAGCCACTAAGCCCAAGTCTTGAGTCAGCGACCTCATGACTTGACTTGTGAGACATAGCAAGCATCGGCAGCAAACTTGACTAGCAAAAAACAAGAATTTTGGTGTATATGTTGCAATGAATTGGACACATGAATGTATCTTTGTTTGCTCCCCCATTGTCTTACATTGCAATAAGAGCCTAGAAACAGAAACAGAAATATATATATTTTTTATTAGAGAAGGTATCTAAAATACAATATTAATTTCTTCTTTAAATTATGACTTTATTAAATGGAATGGTACTCTGCATTATATCTATAGTATCAACACTTTTTACACATAAGAGTACTTTAATTTAGGTCAGTTGATGTTTTGCAATTAAAAAAAAATAAAACCACTAGCCTTAAGACATAATTCAGAGTTATGGCTAAAAATGTAGAACAATTAAAATATGTACACTTCAAACTTTTTAAAAGCTAAGACATTTAAACTTCAGTACTAATTTTGCATTTCAATGCCTATGTTGATACTAGATGATCTCCTAAATAAGAAAATATCCATGGAACGCAATTCTAAACACACTTCAGAATATGCCCACTGAACACAAAGGGAATTACTTCTGAGTACATATGTATAGAATTGGGCGGTGAAGACTGCATTCCTGTGCTTCCATGGAGGATTCAAGTTATTGAGTGCGAGTAATCCCATACGTACTATGAGGTTCACATTTTTAATGGCTTATTGTTTTTGTTGCTTATCATCCTTCTCGTTGACAAGTTGCCAACGAAAAAACATCCTATCACAGTGTCAGCACCAATCACAGCAATTCTCGTTAAGCATCACACACCATGATTCGGCTCCCCTGCCCACCTACCCTGCGTTCACATTGCACACACCCACACTGCATTAAATAAGCTTCCTGTTGGTCTTTATGGCCATTCACATTTCATTAGTAAGGACTTCAGAAGCTGATAGGAAGAAAGCACAAGGGCGGGGGAGGAAGAGACTTTTGCCAGTGCATCTATGGCAATAGTTTGATTTGTGCTCAGCAGTAAGAAGTCAACCCTCAAGTACACACCACAGCGTTTAATGGTCACAGCTTATTGGAATGAGGCTCGAACTTCTCTGCTTTTCAGTGGCTGGCAAGGGCGCCAGTTGTCAACCATGGCGCACCGAGGCTCATTCTCACCACTGAAGCAAAGGCAACGGATTTTCTCGATCTAAAGGAGGAAAAAAAAGGAGGTATCAGTATTCATCTACTTCACAGGAAAACAGGAAGCTGTCATATACTACGTCAAGCCACTGGTCTATCTAGAATAGCATTATCAATCCAGCTCTCCAGGATTTCAAGCAAGGGCAGTGGTTCCCAGGTGCTTTTCACTGGCAGCTCCCTTGATCTACTGGCAGTGGCGTTCCTAGAGGGGGGCAAAACACTATGTTTTGCAGGAGCCTGAGCTCCTATGTAAAATAGCTCCTCCCCCTCACCTTCACAGCCATTTGCGGCTCAGAGAACAAAGCCTCCAAGACAAAGGAGAACAAAGCCTTCAAGCTACGAATGGCTCTAAAGGTGAGAGAGGGAGGGTATAAAGCAGCTGCTTTACACAGGAGCGCAGGCTCCTGCAGAAAATGTAGCATTTGGGGCCCCCTCTAGGAATGTCATTGCCTACTGGGCTATTGGTCACAGCTCCCCTTTACTATCCTAGAAGTTGTATAGGGTGGTGGATTTTTAGCAAGGATTCCATGACTCCCCTCACTGGTTTCCATGGCTTACGGCTCACAGTTTGGGAACCACTTTCCCAGCTCACTTTTGCCATGCAGAGCACAGGTTCTGCCACTGAACTACAGTTCTTCCATAATGCTGCCAATTCTGGATTGTTTCCCATATTAGCAGGAGGCAACTTCTTATCTGTACATGCCAAAAGAGTCTGAGAGCGCAATCCTAACCTGGAGTTAGGCCGGCACAAGTTAGACCAGCAAAGTTTGGCTGGCAGAATGGACACCGTAAAGTATGTTTGGACCACTCTTGGAGCCCGAGAGGCCAGCACACAGACGTGCGCCATCATCCCTGATTCCGAGAGTGGTCCAAACGCAATTTACGGTGTCCATTCTGCCAGCCAAACTTTGCTGGTCTAACTGTGCCGGCCTAACTCCAGGTTAGGATTGTGCCCTCTGTGTGTGTGTGTGTGTGTGTGTGTGTGTGTGTGAGTGTGTGTGTGTGTGTTACGTTTACAAATAAGTCATTTGTGTGGATCTGAATAGTTTGTGTAGTTCTTAATTATACTGATCTTCTGTTCATCATGCATTTCTCTTATGCAGAAGAAAAGAATGATCTCAGGTAATAATGGCATAAAAGGAAAAGGGGGGGTAGAGCTATGTATCTAGCTAGAGCCCAGAATCCCTGCAGAAAGTATCTACTGCATCAGTACTGACAACAATGTCTGTCTGTGACTCTGGAGAGCTGCATACAATAAAGGGTTGTGTGTTAGTAGTCCTACTCAGTATAAGAGCACAATCCTCAACTGGAGTTCGGCCAGCATAAGCTAAGCAGCAAAGTTTGGCCAGCACAAGGGCCACCATAAAGCGTATTTGGACCACTTTCGGAGTCAGGCGCACATCTGTGTGCTGGCCTCTCTGACTCAGAGTGGTCCAAACATACTTTACAGTATCCCAAGTTCTGGCCTAACTGTGCTGTCTTAGCTTATGCCGGCCTAACAGTGATGTCATGCAGGGGGAACGCGGGGGAACTCAGTTCCACTAGTTAAAATTAGGGCTGACTCCGCCCACTTCACTCTCCCTCCTCCCCCCTCCCAATTCCTCTGCAAAGAGCTTTTCTTCTTGGTTGGCCGGCACTCAGAGGGTTAAAGGGAGCGACTCCGGATTCCTAGGAGGGCAAAGGCAGTGATGTCATTCAGGGGGAATGGACCAGAACGGGCGTTCCGGATCGTAACGGGCTCCGTGGCTGGTTCCGGGTTCCCGACAAGTGCCAATCAAAAGTGAGTTCCTGTTCCTAAATCATTTGAATGACACCACTGGGCCTAACTCAGTTTAAGATTGGGCACTAAGACAGTTTCATATGTTAAAGAAAAATATATTTGAATGTACCGTATCTGTGCTTGACATATAATTCCAAAATGAAATTCTGCCCTAGTTGTTTTGTGTCTGACTAGCAATATTGTATATAGTTTTCAAAATACTACAGTATGAAGACATTTTTGCTAAACTTCCAAACAGGCAGCATTTATTTGTCTGCTGCAGGGCTTTCTACAAAAGAGTCCCCACTTCCTTTCTTTTCTGTCTGCAGAACTCCTTCATATCTGCCACCAAGGTTCACTCTGTCCCTATGTGATATATCCATTCATTCAGATCCAACTCCAAATTTAAGGGCCTGTGAATTTCATTGTGCATGACTCATCCTCCATGTGTAAAGCTCTCTCGTGTGTGACACCATTAATGTACATTTAATTCAATGAGAGTTGCTTGCAGGTTAGAAATATCCTTCACTTCATTTAGCTGATCTTGCGACTACAGTCACTGACACAAGTGAATGGAAATTGCTTATGCAAGTGCAAGGACAGCTAAGTCCTATGGTGACACGTCTCTCATTTACTTGGAAAGCAACTGGCTTAGCCAGCAATGTGCTCCTTGGGCTCACTGCTCTCTAACTGAAAGACAAGTGAGGAATGGGCAATTGTCCAGGAAATTATAACTTTCCCCTGTATAACTTTCATCCCCTTGTGTGTGAATGAAGGTGGGTATGTGAGCACGCATTCAGCCTGGTCAGGTGCTTGGGGGTGCACTGACTGTGCACTTGAACTGAGGCTGCAATCCTAGCCTGCAGTTAGGGTTGGCACAGTTAAGCCAGCAAAGTTTGGCCAGCACAAGGGACACCGTAAAGTATGTTTGGACTCTCGGAGTCAGAGAGGCCAGCACACAGACGTGCGCCATCCTCCCTAACTCCAAGAGTGGTCCAAACGTGCTTTACTGTGTCCCTTGCGCCGGCCAAACTTTGCTGGCCTAACTCTAGGTTAGGATTGCGCCCTGAATTCCCTATGAGCTATGAGTCCTTCTGATTTATTTTTCCAGTTTGGGGTCTATAATCTTAGGGACTAAGGTGGTGACTGGGGGGGGCAAGTCCCTCCCAAGACAAATAGATCACCCCACATTCTTGGCCACTACAGAAATATAAAATAAATGCACTTTCCACATATTCACAGTGCTTTTCTTTAGAACAAGTTCCCCATGGGCTTGCTTCCATGTATGTTTAGTATGGGAGCATTAATGCAAAATGCATTGTTAGTTGTCTTTCTGAAATCTCATGGGACAAAATTTGTCCTCCCTCCCTCCCTCTCCCCCCCTCACACATACGTGCACGCACGCACGCACGCACCCACACATGCGTGCGCGCGCGCGCGCACACACACACACACACACACACACACACACACACACACACACACAC